>OX439001.1:67817646-68142869 GCA_949316495.1 Amphiduros pacificus
ATAATGGGTCTGCTGAGTGGATGAGCCACGATGGCGAGGATGGCTATCATGTGGAGTCCCATATTATTGATGTTAAGCGTGCGCAGTATGTGAATGGTGGCATGGAGGAACTGGAGGATATGGAACAGGTGGACCAAGACACGGCCTCCACGGAGCACGGCGGCGGCACAGAAATGACCATAGTAACCACCACAGCCTCCCCCACCACCGTCACAGCCGTGCATCCATCCGACGCCTCCGTAGTCTAGGTGACTGGCATCACAGGCCTGATGAACAAATATAACATTCAACTTACCCCAAATTTGTTTTATATGATTTTTATATCATGCATTGAAGGGATGGACATTACTAATCAATTGGAATTATTTATGCATGTATAAATCCATAAAATGAGCTGTTAGATTTTCATACGAGTAAAATGATGGTTACATTACATACATAATGAAATCTTTTATGCCTACTCTTTCACTGAATATATATGTCCTTGATGACACTTCATATATCTGAAAATATGCATCATCCCTCTTGAAATAATGGACTTTTATCTCCAAATCACTATGTCTGTACTTATCTATTGCAATGGCTAAATCTCTCCTAAGCCACCCAAAAGACAATCAATCTCTACATTCGTTCAAATGCTGTTACCCTTCATTTCAATGACTAAATAGCTTAGCTTCAAAGTGACTAAGGGGCGATTCTACCCTAATACCTATGTACATACAAAGCCTGAACCTATATCAAAGAAATTTCTTGAATATTTCTAAAATGAGATTTTATTTAAAACCTTCATCTCGATGACAAATCTATTTTGGGGTTTTTAAGCGATCTGCTTTACCAATTGTAAGTTCCATCAGTTCATCGGCTACATTCACATCTTAACTTAACCTTGGTAATACGGAGTTAAGCATCGTGATATGAGGCATCTTATGAGTGAAAGCTTTCAGGAGTTATTTTGTGATAACAAACTTGAAAGTTTGGATTTATTTCTTCTAATTGGCTAATTGCCAGTTATTTCGTTCAGATTCAGGACAATGGGTTAGGTATTGCAACCAAAATGTCAAAGAATGTGTAGTTGGATGAATAATAGAGGGAATACCATTTCTCACAAAGTAATATTTATTTAAATATCCTCTATGATACATCATTAGGGGCCATTAGCCATGTTAAGATTACATTCATGATATTTTCGTCAGGCTCGTCATGAAATGACTAAAATGTTGAAAGTGATGTAAAGCACAAATAAATTAATACATCCTTGGGCATTTATAACCCTTTCACAAAAAGGTTAACAAGATTATAAGTAGGGATCCTCGGAACCTATTTAGAAACAATACAAGTATCAAAATATATGTGTAGCTATAATGAATATTATTAACTATGGCTTTTATATATTTAGAACCTGAAAAATACATTTAGGACCTGAAAAGGTCATAGCAGCAAATGCATTCGTACGTGTGATCGTCAAAATCATTAGCTATAGCTATACCAACCTGCGAAAGCACCACAAATATAATGGCTGGAAGTTGGCTGACGAGTGCATCAACATTTCTACAGGGTCTAACACGTATATAATAAGGATGTAAAATAGAGGAGACTAATAATGGCATTTGACAAAATACCCATCTTATTTAAAAAGAGTAATGACAGAGACTATCTATCACAATTTAATTTAATAATCAATACCTTTGTATATAAAGGTTTATTCTTTTATATATTTCGCGTGAATATATTTTGTTGAAACAAAAATGTTTTAGAAGTGCCAAGAAAAGATTATGGCAAACTGAATAGCTCTACTTAACCAAGGTATTCAATCCTTTGATAACATTGAAAGCTCTGGTGCGAACAGTGTAAAATGTTACTGAGAAATAAAAGTTGTGATTATACTCTAAAGTATTATTGTTAGACCCCGTTACAAAAATGTTTTATTTTGAGTCCTACTTCACTCTTGCTCTTATGTTCAATGATGGTTTGTTTAATTCATTTAAAGCGCCATTTATATACTAGTACAAAACATTCAAGAGCATAATTTGGCAACCCACAGTATCATTTCTGTGCGATATATGCAGCCCTAAGTTCCTAAGTGCTTAAGCTTTGGACTCATTCTTATCTATGAATGCTTCACTCTAATGTTTCAAACATCTTTACAACTGTCTGAGACAATGGTTTTATTTTACATTAAAGGTGTCTAGAATAAGATATCCGATTCCATACAATTTCCTTACAGATTCTACAGGGTTTCAGCATATCAAATATGGTTTGTACTATCCCTAAGTGCTTTAAAGGCCATCAACATTGAGGGATATTTTATAGCTAAATGGAGTAATATCAACACTGATAAAATCAACAGAGTAACATTTCAATCTAAGTGCAATTTCACTGTTAACAAGAAAACAAAAGTTTGGATTCATACATGCCATGTCGAATGGACCTTTCAGGATGTAACACCTTTTAGCTCACCCTAATACTCTTAAAGGGCCAGATCGAATGTAGCGATGAAATAATTGGTATGGAAAACTAGTGGGTTCACACAAAGAGTTGTGTTAAAACAATTAACACATCTGTACCATTATTTATCAGAATGCTGACCCACACAAAAGGCACGTATTATATATGCATTCCACTTAGCGAAGAACTCATGCACTTAGCGAAGAACTCATAGGTTTAGGAATATGCTTGGTTATTAAAATCCAATATTTCATTTCTTATTTGACCGCTACCTTTTGAGGATATATCCAATAATGTTTTTCTTAAGCTTGGGCTCATGGTATACCGTCCCGTAAAAGATTTCCCAGAAAGGTATCTCTTTAAATTTAGAATTGTTGAATGAATGATTTATTTGGGCACATGGAAAATCTCCATATCTCCATACACATGATTTGGGAGTTTCAGGCAGATTACAGTATGTGATGACAATACAGATATGTTCTTTTCTCTCGATCCTGAGTCTTCATATTTATATTTGCATAAGTGTGATGGCTCAATTTATTACTGAGTTGAAAGGTAGAATTGTGGCATCACCTACCTCTGTGGAGCCTATTTCATGTCCAAGATAATAATTATAAACTTTGCTGGCTTTGTTGTTTAATAGTTTATAGTATAAGTCTATATGACTGAATGTGGTCAGAATATATATATATATATATATATATATATATATATATATATATATATATATATATATATATATATATATATATATATATATATATATATGGTCACTCATATTTATCTTGTGGTTAGTTCAGATATAGTGCCATTCTTCCATTTTCCATCTATATGAACAGATTATGGTTTTTATGGGGTATTTTCCTGTATCAGACCTCTCTTGTGGGGTATTTTCCTTTATGGGGTATATATGTATACCCCACAAAAGATTGCCACTTAAAATGTCTAAGATCCTCCTATCACTTGATTGCAAGTGTTTTGGCACATTCATGTCTGATAAGGTTTTCATATAGTGCTCGACAGGTCTCCCTCTAGTGGCTTAATGCATATAGGAGCATCCCCCTGGTGAACTGGTCTTTGAATTGATATATATATTTCACACTCACATCACATGAGTTCTCCCTGAAACCAATTAGTTTGTAGCATTCTAATATCCTTTCCTCTGCATTAGCCACTGAATTTTTAAAACATAGGCATCAGAGATGCATCAACTCTCAGCCCTGGTAACTCATTGCACAACATTCGCTCCACACAATATTTGTGAACAAAACGTCACTGCACCCTGGGAAATTGATGCAGGGGTAAAAAAACCCATAAAATCTACTTCCTTTGATAGCTTAGGTGTGTCAAGTTTCATGAAACTGTCATCATTTACTCTAAAATTATTGAGATGGGCCGGTGACCTTGAAAAGCAGGTTAAGGTCACCGTCCATCAAACTCATATGGGGTCTTCCCCAGATGCTTATGTGTGTCAATTCTCATGAAGCTGCCATTATTTGTTCTTGAGTTATTGCAATGTCGTGGATTTGACATAATTGTCCCTGTGACCTTGAAAAGTAGGTGAAGGTCACCATTCATCAAACTCTTTTGGGGTCTTTACTAGATGCTTATTTGTGTTAAATCTCATAAAGCTGCCATCATTTGTTCTCGAGTTATCGCAATGATGGGGATTTCATGGAACAATTGTCCCTGTGACCTTGAAAAGTAGATGAAGGTCATGTTCGTCCAAAGGAAGTCTGAGGTTTTCATCAGATGCTTATGTGTGTCAAATCTCATAAAGCTGCCATCATTCGTTCTTGAGTTATTGTGATTCTTTGGATTTCACATAATTGTCCCTGTAACCTTGAAAAATGGGTCAAGGTCGCTGTCCATCGAACTCGTCCGAGGTTTTCACCAGATGCTTATGTGTGTCAAGTTTTAGGATTTAGAGTCAAACATATCGCAAATGAAATGTTTGATTTTTCATACAGATTATGAGGATATAAATTTTATTTCTCTGCTCCAAGTTCAGACGATTTTATGATAAGATTTGTACGTTCATATCAAAGTTATGAAAATGTATTAAAAATTGTTATTACAACTTCAGATACTGAGGAAACCTTGTGTTTTATTGTTTTGTTTTCTTTCCAGTTTATTTTTAATTATTGGCACATATATTGGCAGATTAGAAAAATAAACCATTTTGTTCAGTAAAAAAATAGTATTAGAAAATGCAATTTATATCCCTGCCAATAAATGCGCCGTCATAGATACTTTGTCTTATGAAATGTTATGTCACCATTTAAAATCAATGAAATATGAACAATTAAAAACTGCATAAGGAATTTCTAAATGCTATACCATAAACAATATTTTGTTTTAAATGTTTCAAAAAAGTAATATGGATAGAGAAATATTTTTTAAAAACATGTATAAAAAATTAAAGGTTTGGAATATTTATTTTTCTCTTTTTTCGAACAATTGTAATTAAAGCAATCAAACCAGAAATTAACAGATCTTATTTCAAGTCATTTTCAGTGGCTGGTTTGTAATCATCCTCAAAAGAACAAATATTCTGACTTTTTCTTTGAAAAAAAAATAATCAGAGTGTGTTATGAAACACCATTAAAATATTGGTTAGTTTAATATTTAAAAATATAGATATTAAATTTTCCATCATTCTGAAGTCGGCAACTATGATAGAATCAAAGGATTTTAAATCCATTGTGTGAAACAATGCGTTGCCATGACGCCATAACTCATATAATGGCCGTCACGCCTCCATTCATAATTACTCCAAGGTTTCATGAAGCTACCATCATCTGTTCTCGAGTTATCGTGATGACAAGGATGATTTCACATAATTGTCCCTGTGACCTTGAAAAGTAGGTGAAGGTCATGTTTCATAGAAAAAATTCATCCAAGGTTTTCACCAGATGCTTATGTGTGGTAAGTTTCATGAAGCTGCCACCATTTGTTCTTGAGTTATCACGATAACAAGGATGATTTCACATAATTGTCCCTGTGACCTTGAAAAATAGGTCAAGGTCGCCGTCCATCCGAGGTTTTCAACAGATGCTTATGTGTGTCAAGTTTCATGAAGCTACCATCATTTGTTCTCGAGTTATCGTGATGACAAGGATGATTTCACATAATTGTCCATGTGACCTTGAAAAGTAGGTGAAGGTCATGTTTCATAGAAAAATTCTGAGGTCTTCACCAGATGCTTATGTGTGTCAAATCTCATAAAGCTGCCATCATTTGTCCTTGAGTTATTTCGATTCTTGGGATTTCACATAATTGTCCCTGTGTCCTTGAAAAATAGGTCAAGGTCGCTGTCCATCGAACTCGTCCGAGGTTTTCACCAGATGCTTATGTGTGTCAAGTTTCATGAAGCTGCCATCATTTGTTCTCGTGTTATCGCGATGACAAGGATGTTCGCTACAGACATACATAAATACCCATGCCAGAAGTACTGCAATACCCTCAGCCTGATTACATCAGGGGCTGAGGGTAAAAATTGAGGAAAAGCTATTCCTATCCTTGACAAGCTGCCAGGTTGAACAGAAATCATGGCATTTTTACTTTTGGGGGCAATTTCTTTGGGCTATAATTTTTGCATCTCTGACAAGACAAATGAATGCATATTTTACCAGCTCACACCTGACCTCATGTGCATGGTATAACAGAGGGGGGGGGGGCAAAGGGGGTAGCTTTGCCCACTTGCCAGCCCCCTTCTGCCCATCTACCCACATTTCTCTTCCCACTTGCCCTCCCTGGAAGTTTTGTTTTGCCCATTTCCCTCTGGCCACCTCCTATGCCCACCTGTCCACTCCTTTTGGTCTGGAGAAGTCAGGGAATTATTAATTTCTGATAGAGTCAGGGAAAAGTCAGGGAATTTTGCAAAAGCCAAAATAGTAAGGGAAAACTCAGGGAATTCTATTTTAGGAAGGCTGTTTACTCAAATATGAGGACCATTTCCATCCTCCACAGGTTTTAATGCACATCTTTCCCACTAGAAATTTCGAAATTATCTTTGGCACTCTGCACAATCATCAAATGATATAGAATGAGAGGTGACTTACACAAGACGTGTTTTGCCTATCTATTTTTCACCTGGAAAACTTAAAGTCAGGGAAAAGTCATAAAATTAATTGTATTCCCTCTTGAGTGTGGCAACCATGCCTACCCCACCCCCTTTTGCAAATTCTCCAAATTCTCTCCCAAATAGGTGGGACAACTGTGGCAGCCATCTGATAACTGCATTTTACTCCCTCTTCCTCAGTATTTTCTTTGGTCTATACATTTAAAAAAAAACTGAAAAAGGTGGAGTATGTCAATGTACAGTGTGCATTATATATCATGAATGAATATCTGATTCACTCACATTAATGGGGTATATATGTTCAGGCTTAAAGCCTAGGGATTATTATTAGGTGTCACAATATTTTAGCATAGAATTCAATGAATTGTGTGTGTAGAAATTAGTTTAGCAAGTTGAGGTCAATTAAATAGACAAAGGAAAGGTTGTTATGCAAGTGTAGAGTTATGCTTGACTGGAATTGGTCAAATTCAATAGAAGTGAGGGACATATGCATGGCTGGTCAAGAGGGAAAATTCACTTGAAGTTGCATGTTGGCTTATATGCAAGCCTGTAATACTTAGATAAGGACTTTTCTGATTGAGTACCCTAAGTATCTCTACAGAATGATAATTTCTTTGTTCACACTTTGAACATCTCTGCCCAACTCTGGCTATTGTTCACATGCATGCACTTCATAACTTTTCTGTGAAGCATCATGTATTTGTATTGAATTTGCATTTGGATGATTTGGTGAAAATTTTGCAATGGCTGTAACATATCTCCTTTTTTTTCACTCGGCGAATGGCTTGTCTCAGTCTGTGACCTTGACCATGTTGACCCTGACCACTGAACAGGCTCAATACGAACCAAGCTCATTCTCTGGACCATAAATAGAAACATGCATATATATATTCAGTAAGATTTATATCATATCTTTTTATTCAACACTTATAAATTATTTAACCATTGGTGTGGCTCTAAACTATCAATATGCAAAGCTGAGCGAATGTCATCTTCAAGAAATTCTCTCTAATGGTCCAAAATAACAAATATTGTATTGGCTTTAGTTGTGCAGTAGAAGAGGCATGAAACCAGTGTTTGACATTTGCAGGCAATAGTTTATTGCCATCAGGGCTATGAATTTGAAAAGTTGATAGTGCTGGAAGAATGTTATCCCTGAATGGAGACCCTCTGCAATTAGGTTATCCTAGCTTTGGTAACAATGTGCATTGAATAAAATAATTATGTAACTGTAGAGCCTAACATCTCAAACTTACCTATAACACTAATGGAAGTGGTAACAGAGCATCCTGCACCAGAATTGGCAGCTCACGAATGAATAGAATGAATGAATGGTTGCTTAGAGGCACATCAACCACTAAGGTTATTTAATGCCTAAAAATGGTAAAAACATAAAGGTTTGACAAGTTAATAATATATATCAAGATAAGACATAAACAATCCTTACATCAGGGAACATACAAGCGCTCTGTACAATTGCAATAAAATATTACGGTCCCTTCCCGAGTCGGTATGGGCATGAACCCGTAATAAATCTAATGCCTTCTGGCATTTCTTTTTAACATATTTAATGTTAGGAAAAAGATAATTTCCTGTCAAAAATAAGTCCAAGAAACTTTCTTTGACAACAGGTATCCGAGTTTGGCCTAAATAAAGATCAGGATCTGGGTGAACCTTCCATTTTTACAAAAGTGCATACACACAGTTTTCTTTAAAGAAAACTTAAATCCGTTATGATCAGCCCATTCTTGTAATCTATTTAAGTGTTGTTGGAGCTGTCGTTCTATTGTATGCATGCTTGTTAATTTTAATAATAAAAAGGGTGACTGATAATATCAGAAAGTGATGCACCCACTCGAACTTTGAAATTTCTGTTTGATAGAAAGTTTTGAATAAAAAGGGGTAAACGACCCCTTAATCCCATATCATATAAATCACTCATTTTTCTATATTTCCATGTGGTGTCATATGCTTTCTCTAAAGAAAAAAAATTACTAACCACATGTTCGCCTTTTATAAAACCCTCTCGTATAAATGATTCTAAACGTATCAGGTGGTCAATAGTACTTCAAGTTTTTCTAAAGCCACTCTGTGCAACTGAAATATAAGCCGCAGATTCTAAAAACCAAACTAAATGCTCGTTAATCATTTGTTCCATTGTTTTACAAATACAACTCGTTAAAGTAATGGGACTATAGTTATTAGAATCTGATGAGTCTTTGCCAGGTTTGGGAATGAGAATGATAGTGGCTTCACTCCATGAAGGAGGAAAATTACCACTTTCCCAAATATTATTAAAAATATCTAAAAGATGCCTGTGTTTGATCAGGGAGGTGTTTGAGGATTTGATAGTGTATATGATCAGGTCCAGGAGCGGTATCATGGGATTTATCTAAAGCAAATTTCAAATCATCTATTGGAAATGATTTATTATATTCTTCCAAGTTATAGGATATAAAATTTAGTTGGTTTCCTTCTTTTCTATTTTTTATCTGTTGGAATTTTGTAGAATAATTGTTGGATGAGGAATTCGCGGAAATGGTTTGACCTATTGTGTTACCTATTTCGGTGTGATTTGTAATTAATTGGCCATTATGGTTTAGATGTTTGATCCTTGCTCCACCTCCCTTCCCACTAATTTTACGCACAATATCCCAGCATTTTTTAATTGGTGTACATGTATTTAATTTGGAAACATAATCCTTCCAACTTTTTATTTTGCCTAGTTTAATAATCTTTTTACTCGAAACTGGTGCAAATTATATTGAGTCGGCTGTCGATTTAATTTTTTTAGAGCTTTTTTACGCTCCTTGACAGCTTTTTTGCATTCATCATTAAACCAGGGTTTTTCTTTAATATTAGAATTTGGCTTTGATTTGGGAATAAACCCATCAGCAATATCATACAGTGTGTCTGTAAAAACTTGAAGAGGATCATCTACATTGTTAAAAATTTCTGGAGTTATTTTATCAAAACAGGATGTTTGAAATTTTGCCCAATTGGCTTTATGAAATTTCCACTTGGCGATTCGTTCGTCTGGTGGAGGAAAATGGTTATTTAAAATAATGGGATGATCACTACCCCATTGATCTTCCTCTAAACTTCCCAGGAATAGTCTAAAAATAAATTTGGAGTGCACATGGAGAGATCTATTGATGTTAAAGAGTCTGTGGCAGGATGTAAATAGGTTGGAGAATCATCATTCCAAAAGCACAAACTATTGTTATTTAAGAAATTTTCTATTATCCTTTGGCATCAGTATTATTTCTGCCACCCCAAAGAGCATTAAAGTCACCAACAACCATATATGGTTGTGGCAGCTGAGTTATTAAGTTATTTAAATCTGTAATATTTATTGGTTCACTTGGTGGCAAATAAACTGAACATATTGTTAATGTATTGTGTGTCAATATTAGTATTGCTGTAGTGCTGCCAGCTGGTGGCTAACTATTGTGCTATCCCCTGGTGTGAGACTGGGTGACAATAAATAGGTCACTAAGATGGCTCATGCAAATAGAGGGTGTTGTGTTTGTGCTGTTGTCCTATTTTATCATTGTGCAGGGTAACCCTGACTGCAGAAGCTTGTAAATTAGTATTTAATGTCACTTTACTTTGGGGTATACAGGATTTAACAAAAATAGAAACTCTGCCATGTGCCCGGTCCATTGCATCTATTGAGCCAACTTTATTATAAGGTACATATCCCTTAAATGTTGTTGAGTTATCTTTAAAATTAGTTTCCTCTAAACAAATAACAGATTTGATCTTCCTCTTAACATTAATTCCATTGTATGATATTGCTGATAGCCATATTAAGAATAATGAGAAAAAATATATGATTTAGCATAATCACTTATTAAGTTTACGATTATGCTTTGAGTGCACAGGAGTAAAATTCATGTCCATCCTTTCTAAGGATTTAGTTCTATTAATTTTACATTTAACTTGATCTTTGATTTCTTTTTTGTCTGATTTATATCTATTGCTATTGATAACTTGTATAACTGGATGATGTGAAGGGAGTTTGTGAAGAGGGTTTAGTGATTGTTGCTGTTGGTGGAGTTATAACTGGTATAGTGGATGTGGTAGTCTGAGTAGACCTTGCTGAAGATTTAGAGGTTTTTGTAAAAAAGGAATAATTTTTGTCATTGATTGGCCATGTGATTTCGGTTTGAATCGCTATTGCTTTGGTTTCTTTAATTTTTACATAGGATGTTTTAGTATTGTTCAAACTTTCTACATGTTTACGTGCCTCTGGAAAGGATATGTTTTCGGTGTGGTGTATCCGCTGAATTTCCTTTTCTTTTAAAAAGGAAGGACAATTCCACAAATACGATGGGTGATTGCCCTGGCAATTCACACATATCAAGATTTCCAAAGAACACTCCTCTCCACTATGCTGCGCAGTACATTTCGGGTGTTTAAATATCCAACTTTAATAGATGTTGGAAGCGGCGCTGCTTCAAATGTCAGAATGTATGTATTGATTGGAACTTTGGTTCCATCCTTCTTAATAAAAATTTGTTTGCATTGGACTACATTTTGATCTTTTAGTTCATCCACTATTTTCTCTTCAGAAACTCCCGCCAGATCTGGGCATCTTATCACTCCTTTTTTATTATTGAGGGTCTTATGAGCCGTTATCAAAAGATGAACTGTGGCCAACATTCGGCATCTTAAAAGATTGTCAGCATGGCTTTTCCGCTCAACTTCAATTAATAAACGAGTTCCCATTTTTTAGACTGTTTTCGGCACCCCGGCAATGCCTTGAATCCCCTTTGCAATTGCAAAGGGGGACATTTTTGCCAGGGTATGTTCAGCATCGGAACTTTCCGCAATTAAAAATCTAGGCCATTTTTCTGTTTTATTCGAATTGTCATCACTGTCTATGTCATTCCTAGGTCGTTTTTGTTTGTTTTGCGCCATGTGTGTTTTGTTTATATTTCATCAGTTAGGTCCCCTACCCACCACAGAGCCCAACAAGGGGTCTCCTTTCTGGGCTGGTAACTACAAACCCTGACGCCGTGAGTATACCCAACATGACATACTCTTAGAATAAAAACTCCACCCTTTCAGATCTTTTTTATATCCCTTGATTGACCCAATCAGCAGTAATCTCCTTTCAGCAAATATTTATCAAAAATTGATCAATTGTGCCTAAATTTCAAACATTAAAATTGTCATTAATAAAAATCAAATAGCCAGAATATATGGCTATAAGGAAATATACCACAAGCCGGTTAAATCAGACCCAGGCCTAATCTAATCTGCCCGTCTGGTGAACATTTGGATCCAAGACAGGCGTGTTGCAACTGGACCGGTATTACTGCCAAACCAGCCCAGTGCTCAGCCCGTCAGGATTCCATATCCTCCCCGACACAGGTCGCATCCCACGGCAAACAGGACGCCCCTTTAGTCGCCTTTTACGACATGCTGGGAGGCAGTGGGGCTATTCTTTAATCCCCACATCCACAGGGGAGTGAATGAATACAAAGTCCTCATGACTATACAGATAAACAATATATATGTGATTTTTTCTCCTGAACCATGTAAAATCTAAATCATTAGAATCTATAATGTCACATGGTCTGGAACAGCAATGGGATATAGTTCTTCCCACATGATGGCTTCCAGGAATCGTGACTAATTATGAGGTATGTACACAAAATTTCATATTGTCTGAGATTTCAATTGCTCACCAATATATACTCCATATCATGAATGTATAATAAGACATTGGTGAAGACATGGGGTACTGGCCATACCCAGACCTGTTCTGTAGGGCATTTTTCAGATATGAGGTATACCTCACTCAGAAATTGGTTTAACTGAATAAATCATACTTTAACTAAGGGACCATGTCAAAAGTTTCAACAAACTCAAGCAACTTAATTTATCAATTTATTGAATCTGTAGACTGTTTGTTCTCAAACTATCAAAATTGATAAAACCAAAATGACCCAATTCCTAGAAAGGGATGTCAAAATCAAATATGGGATATAGTATAGGGTGATGCCTACATAGCAGACAAGTATAGGGTGATGCCTACATAGAAGACAAGTATTGGGAAAATTACGTTGAGTCAGGAAAAAGTCAGGGAGTTTTAATTATTTTAGCATCACATTTTGTGCTAGTGCAAGCTTGCAGTAAATAATTTATAAGTGTTGAATAAAAAGATATGATATAAATCTTACTGAATATATAAATGCATGTTTCTATTTAAGAGCAGAAGAGCAAGTAGAGGGAGTCATAAAAGATGAGAGAGAACCAGCAGGAGATACAGTAGACAGAGAGCCAACAGGAGGAGGAGAGACAGTAGACAGAGAGACAGCAGGAGGAGAGACAGTAAACAGAGAACCAGCAGGGGGAGAGCCAGTAGACAGAGCCAACAGGTGGAGGAGAGACAGTAGACAGAAAGCCAACAGGAGGAGGAGATACAGTAGACAGAGAGCCAGCAGGTGGAGGAGAGACAGTAGACAGAGAGCCAGCAGGTGGAGGAGAGACAGTAGACAGAGAGCCAACGGGAGGAGCAGATAGAGTAGACACAGAGCCAGCAGGGGAAGGAGAGACAGTAGACAGAGCCAGCAGGAGAAGAGACAGTAGACAGAGAGCCAGCAGCAGGAGGAAATACAGTAGACAGAGAGCCAGCAGGAGGTGGAGAGACAGTAGACAGACAACCAGCAGGAGGAGAGCCAGTAGACAGAGCCAGCAGGAGGAGAGACAGTAGACAGCAAGCCAGCAGCAGGAGGAAAAAATGTAGACAGAGAGCCGCCAGCAGGAGGAGAGACAGTAGACAGAGAGCCAGGAGACAGAGAGCCAGCAGGAGGAGATACAGTAGTCAGCCAGCAGGAGGAGAGACAGTAGACAGAGAAATAGTTGTAGAGGTGGTTGGAAAGAGCACAAGGGCACTAAGAAAGGTCTTCATTATCCTCACTAAAGGGATGGAAAATGCACTAGATTTCTTAATGCAACACTGCAAATTCAACAGCAAATATGTGTTTGGCAGGTAAAGTACATTTCTTGTGTTATTGATAATTTTCTTGAAGTCATTATCCTACACCAATTTTCATATCATAGTATGAACATGTCCACACCTATTTCAGACCAGCCTCGGTGGTCAAGTGATTGTATATACCCCACAACCCCAGTCTATATATACCCCACAGCCCCTGTCAGTATATACCCAACAATTCCAGTCTATATATACCCCACAACCGCGGTATGCAAGTTCCCTGGCTGGTTCCATCATTCCATAACACCTTTATTGCATTCCTGAATCAGCCTATAAATGGCATGAAAAGGGACTATACTTTGTCAATTTGATTTCATTTCATTTCCACACCTACTTCCTTTCAAATTCTGATTGACGTTAGAGAGATCAATTGTACAATTTACGTATGAAGGCTTTATCCTACAGAATGAACTTGATAATTATGTCAATTAATTTTCTGTTACTAAGTTTAATATTATTATCTGAAAAATGATTTTACTCAGAAAAATAGAAACACCTTTAGATGTATGTGAGGCAATGAGAACTGTTACAGACTTGTGTATGGATTTACAACGTCCAGATGCCATCAGATTGCGAAAAATGCGATGTTATGGAGTGACGACCATGCAGGTAAATTATTTATAGATTGTATTATTACTATATAAATCATGATTATAATTTTACTCACGATGTCACTGTTTGACTTTGTAATGGAGATGGGTGGTATTCTAACTGTTATTGTTATGGGTTCAATATCAAATCCACAGAGAATATATCATTCTATGGGCAGGTGTTTCATACTACATCTCATTGCTGTGGCCCCAGCCTCTCCTAATTAGCCTACCCAGTCATAAATAAATCCCAACTATTTCATTTCATTTTTTATATTGCCAGCATTTCTGCTTCTGCTTTTTAGTCCATGCGAAATAAAACTTTAGTCTTCAGGACATTTGGTCATGCAAATTTAGGGGTTTGGACCAAAGAGATTTTTTTAGGACCCAAACTACTTTCTATGAACCTACAGAAAGTCCAGGACTGACTGGAAATTTGTCAGTTTGGTCCTGTACATTTCACATAGACTGCAATCTAAGGCCATACTTATTTGGTTTTTGCATTCACGGATCGTATTGTCGGATGAAAATGTGCCCTATGAAAAAATAAAATCAGGATTTCGTTTTATTTTATTTTTTCTACCGACCAGCCACTTGACAATTGTCTCTATTTTCTTTGACTGAAATGCTTCTGTTCAGCCTGATATAGATAAATTAATGTTCTAAACATAAACAGACTCTTAACTAGGGGAACCCAATGTGTTTGTGAAGATTTATCATGTTTATTTTTACTGTACATTACTAAAATTGTTGTATCTGTTTGCATTTTTTTTCATCTGACCATGGCAAATGATCGGTTTTAATTTTAATTTTAATCTTATCCCGACCATATCATAGAAATCTGTCCCTGAAAGATCCAAGATGCTAAAAATCAAATAAGTATGGCCTAATGTAGAAAAAATAGGCAAATACAGTCCAGCTTTTAAGAAGTACTCTTTATTGGCCCTCAGATGATCTGGGCCAATTAGTTGCCTGAGCACACCGCTTCTAAACATGGCCATTTTTTTCCAAATATTAAATACAAAAAAAAAATAATCATTTGTAGGTCATTAACCTGACAGAACCAGAGGTACAGATCGTATGCGACCACATGGGCCACGAATACGACATACACAAAGGTGTTTACAGGGGACAAAGTAGTCTCCTAGAAAGGACGAAGGTGGCTAGGCTTCTAATTTCCATTGAAAATGGAAAAGCATCACAATTTGTGAATAAAAGACTGAGCGAAATAAAGTTAGAGGGTAGGAAAACTACTTTTTTTCATCAAGTGTAATTATATATCCTCCAGACTGATACAGGACATGCATGGTACATAATATACTTAGTAATTGGTATCTTTGTATGATATACCACACTAATTAAATAACAATCATTTGGTAAGCAAATGTCAAGTTCAGGTAAATAGAGAAAATAATAGTACATGTTTTTTTTGTTTCAGATATCCCTGCTCCAATAGATTATAATAACAAATGGTGCAGCAAAATGAGGAAAGGTATGATTTAATTCATGTAAAATTGAATGATGCTTTGGCTCAGATGGACATTATCAATGTGATCAGTTACTATGCAGTAGAACATTATACATTCCAGTATAGAATAACACCTTTAACCTTTAGTGGACTTCCTGTTAGACCCCTACTCACAAAATGATAGTACATTTGTAAATAAAGATCAGGACACAGAAAGAGAGACTGGCATCGCACAGGATGAGACGGAAACAAATGAGAGAGATACAGATCAACACACAGAAAGAGACCCTGACATCGCACAGGATGAGATGGAAATGGATGAGAGAGATCAGGATACAGAAAGAGACCCTGACATCACAGAGGTGGGAAAGGATGACAGAGGTAAGTTTATTGCTTACATCATTTTTAGCACTTTCCTTTAATTCTCTTTGTTTTAAAATTTATACCCATCTGTAAAGTGTGTGTGTATGACAAACGTTTTAACGGTTCAGTTCATTTGCTGACTCGGTAAAAAATTTTCAGACTTCATTAAACATGAAAATTAACTTAGTCTAGAACATGTTTTACTGAAAATGAAGCAATAGTACTGGGTCATCAGTCCAAAATGTGTAAAAAAAAAGTTCATGTGGTCTGTAAAATAGTGTAAATTGTGTTTGTACTTTTACGCTTGAAACAATTTTCAAACCTTCAGTAAAATATTTGATTTAGCATGCATGCAAGATATTTTGCATTGCTTGATGGTTGTTGACTGTCATCAGGGAATTATTGCATATTGGCTGTTTGCCTGACTATTTCAGTTACTGGTGGTTGTATATACCACTGAGCGAGCTATCAGACATTGTCTTTTCATCTTAGATAGATAATCTTAGATAATAATAATAATAATAATGATTTATATAGCGGACTGTGCTTTAATAATTCTACATGTTTATTTACTGTTTTATATTCATGGCTATCATTATTACTTAAAAGATAAAAAACTTTGTTCTGACATTGTTTTTTGCATTGACAACGGGGAAACTGGGTGTTTTTACGTACATGATCATATTTGATAACGTTCAGAAAACTTTTTTGTTTTTTAAAATTTATTTTCATTTATTTTCATGTATTTTAAAACCATTTTCATTATCATGCATCTTAAACCCATATTGAATATCATGCTTTTTTTCATTGATGGATTTGTGTCCAAGGTTTTTACAAAATAATAATTTATCACAGTCTATACAATCTAATGGCAACACTTTTTTATAATTAAGACATGCTGAGTTTCTATCATCACATTTACAATCATGCTTAATGTAGTCTTCGTCAGAGCTTGTACATTCTGTATTATTATCAGAGCTTGTACATTCAACATTTATATCAGACATCATTGAATTGTTATTTAATATTTTACAATTTTTCAAAATATAATTATAACTCTTATGATTTTCATTTATATTTCTAGTACTACACCCAGTGTCCCCCAAACCCCATCATTTAGTTATTTTGCGTTTCTTGGCATTGTGCAGAAATCTGCAGCCATCACCAAACCTGCAATCCCCATATTTTTCATAATTTTGGCATGGAACATATCTATTGTCGGCCGGCTTCTGGATATCATAGGTTTCATAAATATTATGACCAACAATCACAATCACTGTATCAACCCCATCTAGTGCGTTCATGAGATTTGTTGGAGGGCCCATAATCAATAATCCCTGCGATTCTTCCTGACCAGCATGCAGAGATTTCCATGTCATTTTATGAATTGTGGTTGAACTCATAAGTTGGATTGCTTTAACTGTGGATCGCATTTTTCCCATTACCAGTCCCATCTTATCATTAGGAACCTTTCGCATGATATGCACATAGTTCCTAGCCAGCGACCAAATTAGATCATTTTGGATTTGACCCGATGCTGCCTTGTAGAGTTTTTCACTCGATACATATGATGTAGATGGCACTGGCTTGGAGACTTCTATGTTTGCTTTTTTAGATTCTGTATAATTTGTTAAATCGACAGATAAATCCACATCCACTCTACTTATTATTTCGTTATTATATATTTTTGCACCTTGGTTGTTTAATTTATGTGTGTCCCCAAAATGTTTTCTTGCAAATTAAAATGGGTTAAAATGTGACAATATTGCATCTTGACGTCACAGAGGTACCCAGAACACCGGGAAAATGTTACAAACTGCCCCGTGCGGCATCATGACGTTAAATCCTGTCAGAGCCCCATTGTAACAAGTTCAGAGGGGTCAAATATCGGAACAATGTAAACAAACTCCTAATTCTGTCATTTGGGCAAAATATGAAGGTATTTTTGTCAAGAAATAGTATTTCACACAAAATAAATGTTATAGGGGAGTGCGCATGCGTAAGTAACAAGATGGCAGTGTTTTGAATTGGCTCCGTATTTTGTCGTTTATATCGGCAATTTACTGGGCTCAAATGGATCAAATTAACACTGCAGTGACTACCTACCTCAACCAAAGCACTCCCCGCTTTAATTACACAGTTTTAGCAATATATCAGTGAACAAATTCAGTGTAAATTTTGACGAGGGTTGGTAGGTACCGGTTTACCTGCCAGCCGTCCATTCATCTATAGAAAAGCACCAAAACCTTGACAGAAACCTTGATTGTAACCAAGCACCAAGTTGCACCCTTGGGCTCGAAACAAACATCAAGGAAACAAACATCAAGTAAAGAACAAAAAATAAAAAAATAAAAAGGATAGTTGGGTCAAGGAAACAACTTGGGTAACTTTTCCAAAAAGAATCAAAAGAACAAAATAAAAAAAAAGGATAGTTGGGCCAAGCAGACCACTTGGGCAACTCTTCCAAAAAGAACCAAACCAAAAAAGGATAGTTGGGCCAAGCAAACAACTTGGGCAACTTTTCCAAAAAGAATCAAAAGAACAAAATAAAAAAAAGGATAGTTGGGCCAAGCAAACAACTTGGGCAACTCTTCCAAAAAGAACCAACAGAACCAAAACAAAAAAAGGATAGTTGGGCCAAGCAAACAAATTGGGCAACTTTTCCAAAAAGAATCAAAAGAACAAAAAAAAAAAAAAAAAAAAGAATTCATAGTTTTGCCCAACATACATACAAGATGAAATGTTACCTCCCAAAACTGATTCTAAACTGTCTTGTCTGCACCTTGGTGGCAAGCATAACTTATGAAGGAAATTTTGGCAATACTTCCAACAATTACAGAAGTACTGCATTGGAAATGATTAATGACCTTATACACAAGCAATGTATGATTCAAAGAAACCCAATGCTAGGCACTGCCTTACACAAAGCCAGCATGATATACAAGAAACAGAAGTTCTGCTACTGGGATGAAGCAAAGATGAAGAAAAGATGCAATAATCTTGTGCTACTTTTCCTGATATCCCTGCTACTATTGTATGGCGATGTTCACCCACATCCAGGGCCTGTTCAATTTCCTTGAGGAGTGTGTGAACGACCAGTTGCCAAAAATCACAGAGCCATGCAGTGTGATGAATGTGACACATACGTACACATTAAATGTGATGGGCTCACAAATAAAGATTATGAGTTATTCAATAAACAAAGATGGCTGTCATGGGAGTGTTGGAAATGTCGCCTCCCTAATATTTCTGATGCTTTCTTTGTAAATGAACTTGAAACAAGTAATCTCTGAAACACTAAGTGATGAAAGTATCACAAGTGAAAGAACAGAAGACCAATCTGCAGAGAAAACCAACACCATAAGACCAAAACAAGGTAGAAAAAAGCAAAAAATTCAAAAGCTTAAGATTATGACAGTGAATTGCAGAGGCCTAAACTCAACCAAAAAGCAATTGGAGCTACAGGAACTAATAACTGAGCATAATTACCCTGATATAATATGCATTACAGAATCCCACATTGACCACACTATTGCAGACAGTGCCATCCACCCTGATTATGATATAGGGAGAGAAGACAGATGCAGGGGTGGTGGTGGAGTACTGATAGGTATCCATAAAAGGTGGCTGTCAGACCCAAAGGAGGAGAGCCTAAAAACTGACTGTTAACTTGTATGGAGAACACTTAACATAACAGGAACTAAACCACTGTTCATAGGATGTTACTGCAGGCCAACAGACAGAAATATATCAAACGTCCATGAACTAAATGCATCTCTTGGAAAGATTCCCCAGTCGGACACAAACACCCCTAATATATTACTAACAGGGGATTTCAATGTACCAGATATTACATGGGAAAATGAATGCATCGTAGAGAGTTTTGTTATATTTGTATGTGACTCACTATAAGCCAAGCCCTGCATATGGGATTGACTTGAATACAGAAATGATTGATACTTTTAATGAACACTGCCTCACACAAGTAAATCCACATCCAACCAGGGGAGACAATAGGTTAGATCTGGTCGGTACAACAAACCCTAGCCTAGTGAATAAAGTATCTGTCCATCCAGGCATGAGTGACCATGATGTGGTAATAACAGAAATCAATGCTAAAGCTACATTGGCCAAGAAAAAGCCAAGAAATGTATTGCTGTACAAAAAAGGAGATATGAATGCAATAAAACAGGACATGCATGTCTTTTTTGAAGATGAAGTTAAGGATTCATGTCTCCCAACTGAAACTCTGAACAACAAGTTCACAGCTAAGCTAATGGAGTCCATCAATAAACCCATTCCTTTTTAGAAAATAACTGGTAGATGGGATGTGCCATGGATGACAAAGGAAATCAAGAGACAAATTAGAAGAAAACAAAGGCTATACAACAAGGCTGAAAAAACTAAAAAGGATTCTGACCGTAGAAAATTCAGAAACCTTAGAAAACACATAAAACATAAGTTGAGAGATTCCCACAATGAATATGTCCTTGGACTACTCGATTTACCTGATATTGAATTCAGTAGACCATCAATGGGAAAAAGGTTCTGGAACTATATTAGATCCAGGCGCAAAGATACTGTTGGTGTACCAACACTATCAGAAAATGGCATTGAAGTGAAAGACAGTAAAGGCAAGGCAGAAGTCCTTTCACGTCAGTACGAATCTGTCTTTTCTACTGAAAACATGGAAAATTTTCCTGACAAAGGTGTTCCAACCTCTCCACAAATAGAGCCGATTACCATCACAGTTGCTGGTGTGGAAAAATTGCTCTCTAACATTAACTGCAAAAAAGCCAACGGACAGGATCAAATATCCACAAGAGTCTTGAAAGAATGTTCAAACGAAATAGCTCCAATCCTCCAAAAAATATTCCAAGACTCTCTTAACAAAGGAGAAGTCCCAAAAGCATGGCGCACAGCAAACATAGTTGCAGTCTTTAAAAAAGGAGATAAAAGTTGTGCCACAAACTACAGGCCAGTTTCTTTGACTTCTGTCCCCTGTAAGATTCTGGAGCACATAATTGTCAGACACATGATGAATCACTGCGAACTTTACAACATCCTGGTAAATTTTCAGCATGGATTCAGGACAGGCCACTCGTGTGAAACTCAGTTAATTACAACCTTACAGGATATACTCAAGGCTAGAAATGATGGGCAAAATGTTGACATGCTCATTCTCGACTTTAGTAAAGCCTTTGACACAGTCTGCCACGAACGGCTGAATCACAAGCTCAAGCATTATGGAATCTCTGGGCAGGTTGGTTTAATGGATAAAGAACTGGCTTACAAACCGTGAACAGAGGGTAGTTATTGACGGTGATGAATCTGACCCTGTCCATGTCAAATCTGGAGTGCCTCAGGGTACAGTACTAGGACCAATACTATTTCTACTCTATATTAATGACATTGGAGAGAAGCTAAAATATTCAAACATAAGGCTCTTTGCTGATGACAGCCTCTTATATAGAATAGTTGAAAATGATGATGATGCAGTCAAACTGCAAGAAGACCTCAATATGCTGGAAGAATGGTCAAGAGAGTGGCAAATGGACTTCAATGCTCAGAAATGCTACACCCTGAGCAGCAAGAAAAAAAGCCAAGCTCTTGATACAAGAAAATATACATTAAATGGTCACATCTTGCAACATGTTGAACATCATCCCTACCTTGGAGTTGAGCTCCAAACAAATATGAAATGGGATGAACATATCAACAACATTGTCTGCGAAGCAAATCAAGTACTGGGATTTGTAAGAAGGAATTTCAATATGTGCCCAGGAAATATCAAAGAGGCTGCCTACAATACACTTGTGCGCCCTCACTTAGAATATTCATCAAGTGTGTGGGACCCTTATCTCAAAAAAGATATAGACCGCATAAAATCAGTTCAAAGACGAGCTTCTAGATTTGAGTCTGGCAACTGGAAGAGAGAAACAGGCACTGTAACAAAAATCCTGGAAGATCTTAAATGGGACTCACTAGCAGGGAGAAGAAGGACGCAGAGGCTGGTTTTATTGTATAAGGCTATACATGGTGAAATAGCTTTGAAACTTCCAGAACATGTCAAAATGAAATCAGCTCCTACACGAAAAAAACAGGGAAATCGCTATATCGAAATGGCGACAAGCTGTGACCCTTATAAATACAGCTATTTCCCAAGGACAGTAACTGACTGGAACAATCTTCCCCCTCATTTAACTACATTGGAACCAGGTAGCTCGGCATCCTCCAGGAACTCCCTAGCCAGAGTATAAAGGTTAGCAACAAGTAGCTGGTGTGTACCAGCTGCACCCCTTAGTGCAACCATGCACTCTCGGCGGGATGCCAATAGGTTTTGCCGAGTAAACTTATAGATGTAGATGTAGGAACACAAAATGGGCATATTTAGAGCATAACTTTATAAAAATCAACAAAACAAAACTGATGCGGTTCAGGATGAGAAGTGCTATTTTGTGCTTACATAAGATCAGTCCCAAGCTTGTTACAAAAATTGGATGATCTCAGATTTGAAGACCATTCTTACGTAAGTAAATATCAGATTTCAAGTTCTTGCTTACATTTTCTTGCATGAGATTGTTTCAAAAATCGGGCCCTGGATGTTTTCTCATATTTGCTGTAGGAACCAGGGGAACTATGCTTGAAAGCAATATTCTATCACTGGGAGAAATAAGCTGGTGTATAATGTTTCAACCTTGGTCTTGATCAAATCTGAAAAGCATATCTTAATCAAGTCTGATTCGCTGGTATGCCATTTTGGTCTCTTGTCTGCTATTTTGATCTCTGGTCTGCTATTTTGTTCTATGGTCTGCTATTTTGATCTCTGGTCTGCTATTTTGGTCTCTGGTCTGCTATTTTGGTCTCTGGTCTGCTATTTTGGTCTCTGGTCTGCTATTTTGGCCTGACATAGCCACGTGTCCGGTTTTTGGGTAGGTGCCCACGCATACTGCAAATCAGATGCTAAAAATATTTAACAGCAGTTATTAATAAATTAATTTGAAATTTCTTAAATGGTAATTGATAAAATCAAGATATTCAACTATATGTATTATTCCAATCAAAATATTTAGTGTAAAAATTGATTTTTTTCACTTTGCAGATACACATCAAAGGTTCAGAGATCAAAGTTGACGGAAAATATGACAAAAGATCCCCACCACCGTCACTGCACATAGCTAAAAAAATCTCAGGTGCTATTTCCGCATCTTTATGTCTTTGTGTGTAATAGCCTGCCATGACAAACTCGCCTTACCAACACATGGGCCTGCACACCTGTGAACCAGACTGCTTCCATGACTACTGTCAGCTTTAAAATGAATGAATGCCATATTTCTGACTGGTCAGATCGACATGCTGAGATTATTTGGTGAGGTTATTTTGAATGAGAGGCAACGGGCCGTGGCGCAGTTGGTTAGAGCGTATTAGCACCAGTTCCTCTCTGATGATTCAAACGTTGTTGGTTCGATCCCTGGTGGCAAGATTGAAGTCATGATTCAATTTCACACATGATCTGAGTCCCGTGCCTGATGATGCCTGTTAAAACAAGGGGGGACGAAAATTGATTTTTGTATTAAGATGATGTGATGAATTGTTAGGTTTTGAACCTTTATCTTCAGAAATAAAGAATTGAGAGCAATTTGACTGTATGCATGAATTCTTTGACACATAGATTTCAGTGATGATCATCATAAAGAAGGGTTGCTGCATATTTTGTACCAATATAAATTTGAAATGCACTTAATTTTGCAAAACAATGGATTCATATAAAACGCTTGTTTTTTAAAACTTTACTGGTATCTCAGACATCAACAAAATTACTTAACTGTGTATGTTGGATTGAAAAACTTTAGGTTAAATTTTGGCATTTCCCATTGTATTCAATGTAAATATTTTAGGATTAATGTACAAAATTTAAGTGGCCCGGGCAATTTTTTTTACAGCCTAACAACTAAGATTGATGCACCACAAGGCCATATAGTTGTTCTAGTTATGAGAAAAAACCAAGCGTTTTTTGTACCAAACGTTTTGGGGATTTTATGGGGGAGACTCAGAAAGGGCCAATATTTTTCCTACTATTTCCATTAGAAAATAATCCACCTTGATCTTAAAACCTTTAAACAGCTGTAAAATTGGTTCTAATTAATATAATTTCAAGATTTTTGGTGTTCTGAGTTTGTGTTATCCTAAGGGATATGATTATTAACATTTCCTGCAAATATATGTAAAGTTTCATTGCTTTTGTTGCTCAAGGTCAAACAAAGGTCATCTCAAGGTCAAACTTTTTCAAATGAAAAACATCAGTCCGGGTCATAGATTACATATCTAAATCAACATAAGTGATAAATAATCTTAATTTGAAGATATTTAGATTGTCCTCTATAGCTGCCACTGCGTTGTCCTTGTAACTGGGTGGATTGTCATGTCAAGGACCTGCGACATGGCAATTCAGTAAGGCAGCACTATTTCTGCTACAAATAGGTCTTATCACGAAATGACTGAAATAATGTTGAAAGTGATGTAAAACCCCAAACAAACAAATCAATATGACAAGGTATTTATAATACAAATGTTCTTAACCAACATTTCACAAAATTGATGTTACTCACCCACCAAATACAATCAATGGAATGTCAAATACGAACATACTGACACCATGGTCATCATTGAAATGCTTAACGGCCTTGTGCCAAACTACCAAGACATATTTGAAGAGCCAAACTGGTTTGAGAAGCTACTTATGACTACTTTTTCATTTTTTGCTGATACTTTCCAACATGCCCCCAATGATTATTGTATCACAGGTTGCTTTCGGTTTTGGTTGTGAAACACGCAGCAGCGACAATACTGTTTGAAGTATGCATATTTTTCTTCCTCCTAATCTTACCTGCTGCTATCATCCATATTTCATTAATTGGTATATTTAGGATTGCAAAACAAAAAACAAAACCAGCAGGTTAATACTTCCAAAGGTTCTTTCATGATGAGCAAGAGCCAAGCCTAAATTTTAAAAATGTTACTTATTATGACATCTGGATTCTTTTGTCAATCCTGACACTGAATATTACATAAAACCTTGTGTCTCTCCTTGAATTAAACAAATTTCTGAACACCATAGGTATTATTTACCTTCCGGACACTGAGCAGGCAAATGTGATTTGTGAAGGTAGGGAATTGCTAAAAATGTTTCTTCTGAACGTCACTTACACATGATCAAACTGCATTGGTTTTACGTCACTTATTACGTTATTATTTCAGTTATTCCATGACAAGACCTACTTCTGAAGATAGTGCTGCCTCACTAGATCGTCATGTCACAGGTCTTTTATATGACAACCAAACCAATCACAGAACAGGTTAACCCTTCAGACAGGGGCCTCAGCTAAAATGAGAAATTGTCATAAATTCAATACAGACATGACCAAGAATTTAATCCATGAGCTTTGAATCATCAGAGGAAATTATGCTTACAAGCTTGCCCTCTAACCAACTGTGTCACGGCACCATGTCCTCGATAAGACATTACAAATATAATTAAGAGAAAATAGATTTTGTTTACGTCACTTCCAACATTCCACTTATCTCATGCTACATTTCATGCAGATATAGTGATTTCTCACTGCAGTCCTCGACATGACAATCCACCCAATCATTGATTTACAGGGACAATGGGTCCCTTCATGGAATCCATGACTTTTGGATTACCACAAAGGAGTTGGTGGTAGTTTGCTTGCCTTAAACCCGTGGCCTATGAGATAATAACGTGTTTATACTTGAAAAGGAAAATCCTGAGTAATATTAGAATAAAAAAAATCGAATGAATGAGGTCCAAGGGCCGTTTTCAAGAAACCAGTAACTATATTTTGAAGCCAGTATTCAATTCTTATTTATAATAAGTGATTAAAGATTTTATTCAAAGATGAAAACCTTTCTTTTCTTTCAACTGTTTAAGAATGGCTTCTCCAGTACCAACTCCAGGCCTGTTAAATAGCAAAGCGCTGTAAATTGTCAAGCTTGATCTCATCCCGTTCTGATGAATGAATGAATGAATGGTTGCTTAGAGGCACATCAACCACTAAGGTTATTCAGTGCCTAAAAGTGGTAAAAACATAAACGTTTATAAAATCAATATATGTAAATAATCTTAACATAAAATATCAAAAAAATCCTTTCAATATATCAGTTATAGACAACAAAATTGTAGAAATGAATTCAATTTAAAAGACTTTATATACCATCTGATGTTTCGCGGTTCTTGATAAATAGGCCAATGACCTAAGTAAACAAGAGCTCCACACTTAAAATTGGTTATAAAGTCCTATTTGGTTTAAAAACGATACTATCACAGAAGTATCTACAGGCCTCGGACCACTATTACAATGTCCCATTGAAAACCATAGTAAATGCCTCACCTTCAAAAATTCATAGAAAATATTCGTATCGACCTAGGGTATTTTGAAAAATACTTATCAGATGGCAAAAATATTTATCTTTCTAAAAGCAGAGTATGAAGTTAGGTTGACCATTGAAATTTTTTGCTAGGATCTGTTAAAGCGCCACCTACCTTGAAAACAAAGAACAGAACATGGCAATATAGAAATGAGCCCCTGATAGCAAAGATCAATATATAGTCCCTTCAATTATTCTCATTATTTTTCTAATAACTTTGACAAAACAAGCCATTATTGTGCTATTAAATATCACTATTCATTTTATGTCTAATGTGATCTGCATCTCGTTATTATCATGTATAATAAGGGGGAGTAGGAAATTATCAAGCACTACTTTCGTATGCCCTGGTCCCACATATCAAATAGTAGACTCAGGTCACAGTATCAAATAACGTATGTAAATCTTGCACATTAAAATATTGAGTCCTAATTATATCAAAATCAATACATTCAATTAAAATATGTTTAATAGTCATAGCCCTTTGACATCCAACACACTGAGGCTGATCTTCACCTTTAAGAAGATAGCAATGTGTTAAATGACTATGTCCTATTCTTATTCGACTTAAAACAGACTCTTCTCTTCGGTTAATTCTACAAGCACCTTTTGTTTTACCCAGAACGGGTTTAATTTCGTGTAATTTATTAAAAACTGCTTCATTCCAGCGCAATTGCCATTTAGAACGTAAAAAAACAGTAATATATTTCTTAAACTCTGTATAAGGTATAAGCATATTTATTGGCCGCTTATCCAATGCTGCCTTGGCAGCTTGGTCCGCAGCCTCATTTCCAAGGATTCCAATATGACTGGGAATCCAGTAAAAACGAATTCCTTTATTTTCCTCAGTACAGAGTTTGTGATGCCGCTCAAGGATATTGTAAATAAAAGGATTTTTCCAATCCTTTGCTTTCATTGCTTGTAAAGAAGACAATGAATCAGAAAATATTAAAAATTTTCGATGTGGAGAAGTCTCCACATGATCTAAAGCTAGGTATAAAGCATGAAGTTCTGCAGAATAAATAGAAGATTTATTTGGCAGACGTTCTGAATAAATATGATTGCCCTTAACAGCAGCTGCAGCAGCCTTGTCATCATCAAATGATCCATCAGTGTACATACACTGATATCCAGTGAAAACAGATTTTATTTCATTATATCTATTTATATACAGGGATGGATCGGTTGAGTATTTCTTTAATTCTGACATGGCTACATTAATATTTAAAGATTCGTAGGTCCATGGAGGTGTTTCTGGATATTGAAATTTAGCTATTTGATTTGGATTTAAATTTAAAGATTGTAAAGATTCTTTGATGCGAATGCCAAAAGTTGGTATTGTATTAGATTTACTTTCAAAAAGGTCAACATAGTTTGGATTAAATATAGTATCATGTGCAGGATTGTCTGGACAAGCTGCAATTTTTGCAGCATACTGAAGGGCAAGCTTTTCTCTTCTTAAATCAAGAGGCAGCTCATCTGCCTCAACTGCCAAGCTATCTGCAGGCGATGTACGAAATGCACCAAGGCAAAGTCGTAAACCTTGATTTTGTATAGGATCAAGCATTTTAATATAAGATGGACGTGCTGATCAATATATCATACATCCATAATCAAGCTTAGAACGTACAAGCGCTCTGTAAAATTGCAATAAAATATTACGGTCCCCTCCCCAATCGGTATGGGCAAGAACCCGTAATAAATCCAATGCCTTCTGGCATTTCTTCTTAACGTATTTAATGTGAGGAATAAAAGAAACTTGGTTTCTTCGACAACAGGTATCCGAGTTTGGCCTAAATAAAGATCAGGATCTGGGTGAACCTTCCATTTTTTACAAAAGTGCATACACACAGTTTTCTTTAAAGAAAACTTAAATCCGTTATGATCAGCCCATTTTTGTAATCTATTTAAGTGTTGTTGGAGCTGTCGTTCTATTGTATGCATGCTTGTGGACCTGTAGCTTAAGTTGAAATCATCAACAAAAAGTGAGCAATCTGCTCCAGGCCTCATACAATCAACAATGCTGTTAATTTTAATAATAAAAAGGGTGACTGATAATATACTTCCCTGTGGAACACCCATTTCCTGATCAAAAGCATCAGAAAGTGATGAACCAACTCGGACCCTGAATTGTCTATTTGACAAAAGATTTTGAATAAAAAGGGGTAAACGACCCCTTAATCCCATATCATATAAATCGCTCATTATTCCAAATTTCCATGTAGTATCGTACGCTTTCTCTAAATCAAAGAAAATGCTAACCACATGCTCACCTTTTAAAAAACCCTCTCTTATAAATGTCTCTAAACATACCAGGTGGTCAATGGTACTTCGAGTTTTTCTATAGCCACTCTGTGCAACAGAAATAAAAGCTGCAGTTTCTAAAAACCAAACTAAACGCTCATTAATCATTCGCTCCATTGTTTTACAGATACAACTGGTTAAAGCAATGGGGCGATAATTATTTGAATCTGAGGAGTCTTTGCCAGGCTTAGGAATGGGAATAATAGTGGCTTCACTCCATGAAAGAGGAAAATCACCACTTTCCCAAATGTTATTAAAAATATTTAAAAGATGCCCAAGTGATTGATCAGGGAGGTGTTTAAGGATTTGGTAGTGAATTTGATCAGGCCCAGGAGCGGTATCATGAGATTTATCCAAAGCAAGTTTCAAATCTTCTATTGTAAATGATTTATTATATTCTTCCAAGTTATGAGATGTAAAATTTAGTTGGTTTCTTTCTTTTCTATTTTTTATTTGTTGAAATTTTGCAGAATAATTATTGGATGAGGAATTCTTAGAAATTGTTTGACCTATTGTGTTACCTATTTCAGTGGGATTTGTAATTAATTGGCCATTATGAGTTAAATGTTTGATCCTGGCTCCACCTCCCTTCCCCGAAATTTTACGCACCATATCCCAGCATTTTTTAATCGGTGTATGCGTATTTAATTTGGAAACATAATCCTTCCAACTTTTTCTCTTGCTTATTTTAATAATATAACGGGCTTAAGCTCTTTTTACTCGATGATCCCGGATTGTTGTATGGAAACCAAATGTGGTTCAATGTAGTAAAAGATTTCTGGCCCTAGCATAAGCGCTGTTTTTTTAATACAATGGTACTGATCATGAAGAGTTATGAGTTGGTCTAGACAAAAGGATAGACCAATGGCATGATAGCTGTTCTGACTATTGCTTTTCTGTACACTTTGTTAACATTTTCTGGAAATATTGCTTGGAAATACATGCAAGTTGCTTCTCAAATGATCATTAGAAGAGGCTGTGGATGTTCCAGCTGTATGCATGTGGGATACATTTCGTTATTTGCCATAGACGATAAGCCATGGGCCGTGGCACAGTTGGTTAGAGCGCCAGCTTATTAGCACCAGTTCCTCTGGTGATCCAAAGGTCATAGGTTCGATTCCCGGCCGTGCTGAGATTGAACTCATGATACAATTTCCCATATGAGCTGAGGCCTGTGCCTGAAGGGTTAACCCATTGTCCTTGTAAATGTGTGACCGGGTGGGTTGTCATATCAAGGACCTGCGACATGACAATTCAGTGAGGCAGCACTATATCTACTTCAAGTAGGTATCATTACGAAATGACTGAAATAATGTTGAAAGTGATGTAAAACCCCAAACAAATTGCCATTGACGATATGCTGACATGCACAACATAGTTAAAATACCTGAAACAATTTTCCCCGAAAACAAGTGCTCCGAGGGTCTCGTCTTGAATATTTATAAAATATCTATAAATATATTCTATTACAATATGATATCTATAAAATAACTTGAAAATGTTTCTAGTTTCGGTTGTATCTTTGTCATTCTTGTAAGGATGTTGTCATATAATAAATTCACAGACCTGGTTTGTTTAAATACCTGGCCATTTCAATTATCGTATTCCATTCTATGTCATGTAATTACATAAAGGGTAAAACAATTTCAATGGAAAAAAAATAAGGCTCTGTTTTAAAAGGGGAAAAAGGGATAGGTATTTTGTAAGGAAACATATTCTCATTAATAAATAGAACAAACAATTATTCATACATTATACAAAATGTCAGATTTATGCACAATTCTTTGCCGAAGCCAGCAATTCCATGCAAAACATGGAAGATTCACAACACAAAACAATCTTTTCCACAAATCACGGTAAGAGTACCACTGTATCTTGGTCTGTTATATACATTATACAACATCCGCAGCTCACATGAAAGGTAATATTCTCTCTACATTTCTGTCAAATATATTAGTGAACTAACTGCTATTAATGGATGAAGACACTAACCATAGAGGGTTACATAACCTTTAAAATAAATCATTCAAATATTCTCTTTGCTTAATAAAATAATAAAAATCATTTAAACTTGTAAGTGTGCTCTTAAATAACCTTAATGTATTGGTATTATCACAACTACCATCTTTAATATATATTCATAGTATTCATCTTATAAAGAAAAATGATAATTCACACATTCTTGATTTCTCTAATAATCAAAAAGTGTAAAAGATGCCATTACATCCCATAAAAATCTCTTAAATGTTTACCATCACAAAGAGCAGCAATGCAATCACAAAGAGCAGCAATGCAATCACAAAGAGCAGCAATGCAATCACAAAGAGCAGCAATGCAATCACAAAGAGCAGCAATGCAATCACAAAGAGCAGCAATGCAATCACAAAGAGCAGCAATGCAATCACAAAGAGCAGCAATGCAATCACAAAGAGCAGCAATGCAATCACAAAGAGCAGCAATGCAATCGCAAATTGGCAAATATATTTACAATGATGACGATGGCGACAATGATAGTCAATATTCAAGGGGATATATACTTCACAAATTTGAATTGTACCAATGGATAATTAATAAAATGAATATTAGCCACATCTCAAAATTTTAAAAACTATCATTTGGCAAGAAAAATAAATTTTAGTCTAACAATCTGACTTCCTATTTCAAGATCAGACAATAACTTTTAAGAAGTTTGAGATACAATAGAATTATTCTTCAGATAGCAATCATGCAAGCCACATCACAATAAACTTATCAAATCAGAATTCCAAACTTGATATCTTGAGTTGCATCCCGATATTCAAATCTAAAAGTACTTCCTCAATCAGGTAGAGACATCTTTAAGGTATAATAAGTATTGATAGCATATATTCAATTGATGTGGAGATATAATCTTTGGGTACACTAAAGATTTAGAGACAACCAGGTAGAGACATCTTTAAGGTATAATAAGTATTGATAGCATATATTCAATTGATGTGGAGATATAATCTTTGGGTACACTAAAGATTTAGAGACAACTCAGCTAAAGGAAGTGGAGAAGAAATCTTTGGGAACACTGAGTGTTGAGAGACCATGCTCAGCTAGTAATGATTCCATACTGGCCTGAGACCACAAGAGAATATCACTAACGTTAATGCGAAGTTCCCCACGATCTCTCAAAAGTTTCTTTCTGAATTGTTCGCCCTCTGCATTGAGGGGTACTGGACCTCCTGGATGTAGTGGCTGGGGGGTCATGGCTCTTGAGTTACTGCCTTCTTCTGTGGTGACCGAGGCTGCGTCATCATCACCAGGCTGATGAGACTTTAAATGCTCAATGTAAATCATTGTATTCCGTGTGCTGAATGCACATTGGTTGCAGTTGAGTTGCAAGTTCCCTGCATTTGATATAGGTGTTGCAACCTGTGCTGGACTGCTTTTTGGTGCTTCTTTGGAGGAAGACTTTGGAGGCCTACCACCATCAGAATCAAAGTCTGGGGTATTATCACTATTCAGAACTATGCCATCACCCCATTGCATTTCGTCTGGATTCACCTCTTTCAGTCTCAGAGGAGTCCCATCAATCATTAATCTGCCAGAAAAATCGATTTTGCTTCCCTCATCTTCTGGGTTTATCTTAATGACACGTGGAGGCCTGTTGGGATGTGTCTTGCGCACATGCTTCATCAGGTCATACCTGAAATTCAAAATTATACATACATATATATACACACACATAAATATATATATATATATCTCCAACAACATGTTACCAAGGATAAATCATGTACATTACACTGTTCTCAAAATCAAAATGGAAAAACTGTTGACTTACGAGAGTTGATTTTTAGTTTTACAGTAGGCACACTTCCATCGAGGACGGGTGTGCCTGACCAGGTGGTTCTTATAATGCTCCTTGGCCATGTTACTATAGCTACAGTACCGACACTTATATGCACCACTCTCATCCTTCTCCAGCTCTTCCTCTGGGATGATCAGCCCATCTATGATACACTGGTTTACTGAACAAATAATAAACAACTATATATAAGAGGAAAGATTTTACCTCAATATGCATCGATTCTTTCAAAATTGCAAATAATATCTTTTCACTTTATGTTGAGTCTATAAATCCTCATCTGAGCAATCCAGTTATTATATATATTAATGTATATATCTTGTCACCAATCCCTTTATTCAAACTACAACCATTTAGCAATTTTACAAGCATATTTACATACTACTGACGTTAGCTGGCATATGGACAAACTACTGGCAATAGCTAGCATATGGACAAACTACTGGCATTAGCTGGCATATGGACAAACTACTGGCAATAGCTAGCATATGGACAAACTACTGGCAATAGCTAGCATATGGTCAAACTACTGGCAATAGCTAGCATATGGACAAACTACTGGCATTAGCTGGCATATGGACAAACTACTGGCAATAGCTAGCATATGGACAAACTACTGGCAATAGCTAGCATATGGTCAAACTACTGGCAATAGCTAGCATATGGACACACTATTGGCAATAGCTAGCATATGGACAAACTACTGGCATTAGCTGGCATATGGACAAACTACTGGCAATAGCTAGCATATGGACACACTATTGGCAATAGCTAGCATATGGACAAACTACTGGCAATAGCTAGCATATTTACATACTACTGACGTTAGCTGGCATATGGACAAACTACTGGCAATAGCTAGCATATGGACAAACTACTGGCAATAGCTAGCATATGGACAAACTACTGGCAATAGCTAGCATATGGACAAACTACTGGCAATAGCTAGCATATGGTCAAACTACTGGCAATAGCTAGCATATGGACACACGACTGGCAATAGCTAGCATATGGACAAACTACTGGCATTAGCTGGCATATGGACAAACTACTGGCAATAGCTAGCATATGGACAAACTACTGGCAATAGCTAGCATATGGTCAAACTACTGGCAATAGCTAGCATATGGACAAACTACTGGCATTAGCTGGCATATGGACAAACTACTGGCAATAGCTAGCATATGGACAAACTACTGGCAATAGCTAGCATATGGTCAAACTACTGGCAATAGCTAGCATATGGACACACTATTGGCAATAGCTAGCATATGGACAAACTACTGGCAATAGCTAGCATATGGTCAAACTACTGGCAATAGCTAGCATATGAACAAACTACTGGCAATAGCTAGCATATGGACAAACTACTGGCGAAAGCTAGCAAGAATGGCATAGTATTAAAGTGAGTAAAGATCTGGATGAGGCAGCTTAGCAATTAAGCAGCAATTCCAATTATATACTCAAAGCAACCCTGAAAATTATTCTCATAAAACATGGGCCAATGGCCTTAGAGCTGTGCTGACCACTGCTTTTTGTAATGTTTGTGAACATAGAAATGCTTGTAAACATTTGTAATGTTTGTGAACATAGAAATGCCTACAAAATGCTTCATGAATGATAAAAGGTATTAACCCAGTTTTACAGCCCAAGAACAGCCAATGTCATAAAAATAATAAACAAAATATTGGAGCCGACTCCATCATTCCAATGTCTTTATTCCAGAAGTTTCAAACTATGGTTATATTTAGATTGATCGAATAAGGCACTAGCTGTTCCAGGTGCAAAAGCAAATACAAAACAATTCACTGTTTGCCTTTTATTTTTTTTGGTAGTTTCTGAGAAGGTCAATGGCCATTGACAGACAGAATGACAGAAAATGTCCTTCTCAATGCACAAGCTATGCTGAGATAATCAGCAATTAAAAACGCTGGAATACAAAGAACCATATAAAAGGTGTTAGTTGATGATGAGGCACTAAAAAGTATCAGCTGAGTCCAGACATCTAATGAATTATGGCCCAGAGCAAAAGAGGTCTCTCCTAAGAGCAGACAATAAGATGTCTGAATTCAGCAGGATACTGTTGAATTAATGGAAAGGTTCTAACTGAAATTTGTCTTCACCTTTGTGGAATACACTACCTTTTTTCAGAGCAAAACTTTTCTGATTTGTTGAAAATTTGGGGGTTTCTAGAAAAATGGTAAATACAAAATCTTACAAGAGAATCTCACTGAAAAATGCTGTAAACCCCTCATACACATGATAAACTACCATATTTTTATAACTTTCCTTATTACTTAACGTCATCATTAAATTCATAAAAAAAAAACTCCAAAAATGAACACCGAGAGATCTCCAGAGTGATTTAAGTAATAATGATATCTTGCAAAACATCAAACACTACTGAAAGCTACATGGCAAACATCATGCAAACTATTTTTCAAATAAATAACGCAACACAATGTGAACTGTAGAACAGAACTGAACCGTGCAGTTTACCACAATATGTACAGGAAGATAGGTGGCACTGCAAAATGGCTACTAATCTAACCTTTGCCAGACGTCTTGAAGAGATAATTTCCTTGATCCAAGTCACCACTCATTACCATTGATGCTGTTTGTGTTTGCATTGTCATTTGTGCTATCTGGCGTTCAACTTCTGTGCGGGCAGCCTCTCCTGTCAAAACTTCCATGTCTTCCTTCATTGATCTCCTCTCAAACTTGAGTGCCCGGTGTCCTTCGTTTCTTTTGGGGTGGAACTTCTGACAATGCTTTACGATCTCGTAGGGGTAGTGACCACTAAATGTACAATACTGGCACTGGAAGCGCTTGGGTCCATGTCGCACCCAGTGGTTCAACAGGGTCTTGGCTTTTTGACTAGCAAACCCACACAGGCGACACTTAAGAAGTCTCACTGGCATTTGACCTCCTTCTGAGAGTAGTTCTGTCAGTTCATTGGCTGGCATAGACGGCTGCTTAACTGATGCTGCAGGTTGTAGCATCGGAGGTTGGTGTGTTATCTCAGGTTTAATATCTATCTCCATACTCTGGTTCAAGCTATCTTTAGGGGGAGATATGAATGGCAGGACAGCTGGTCTGGTGGGCCGTACACGGCTCTGCTCTATCAACTCCTGGATGTGGTTCTCTCTCTGGGTGTTCCTGCGGATGACAGGGTGAGACTGCTTGCCATGATGTTTGCGCTCGCAGTGAGATTCAATGCCGGAGCCGTGCACATCTTTGTATATGCAATGCTGGCAGTGATAGGGTAGATATCTCAGCTCCCACATCAGATGACGCTTGATGGCAGTATGGTTCTGTGACCAATGTCCACATAGTTTACAGCAGTAAGGTCTGTTACCAACTGGACCTTTAGATCTTGGCTGTGTAATATTCTTGGCATCAACACCTGCCACTGATGGTGATTTAGCTGGATGTATACTGCTTGTTTCACTTTGTTCTGAAGGATCGATCACCTCTTGTTTGGGCTGGATAGGAACTGGTGGTGCTTCGTTTCCTTCAGATGACAGCCCAACTGCAAGAAATCCAGCGGTTCCCTCTCCAAATTTAGCCAGTTGCTCTTCAGGCATCTTTGCAAGCTGGTCCAGAGGAATGTGAACTGCTGGCATTTTCTTTGTTATGTTGAGAGGCCTAGTATAAAGTTCCCTCAGCTCCAACTCCTTGGTAGCATCCTTTGCCAACTGGAAACGAACTGGTAGAGATGGATGATGCTTGGCTACATGAAGTTTTATTGGAAAACTTTTAACATTGCCATACGTGCAGTAAGGGCATCTATAGGGACGGTAGTTGATGTGTCCTTGGGCATGATTTCTCATAGCAAACTGGTCCTTTGTCACAAAGGTGCAAGCCTTGCAGGTATAATGATCAATCATGATGTCAGACCTGCGCTGTTGGAGCTTTGTCCTCCAGTCCGGTACGACAAGGTGCGGTTTCTTGTCTTCTCCACCAATTCCCCTGTTCTGAACATTCCCATTCTGGCCTGTTACTGTTAGCTTTGAATTTTCCTTGAGATGAACCAGGTTAAACTTTACTGGTAATCCAGTATGCTTGCGGAGCTGGTGCAACTTCATTTTGGCCTTATATCTGATACGAGAGGGACAATATGGACACTGGAATATACCAATATTAGCATGGTTGATCCTAATATGGCTTGCCAGCTGTTCTCTACTCATCAGGGTCAGGCTGCAATGTGGACACTTTACTGCACCATCAGCCAGCATTGGTAGATGTGATGAAGAACGTGAATTGGTTTCTGCTGGTCCTTCTTGCTTGGCAGCTAAAGCAGCAAGTTTATCAGATGCCAACAAGGCTGAAGATGCCCTTGGTCGCTCATACTGTATGTACTTAAATGGCATGCCTTTGTGTCGTGCGATACTGTGGTAGCGGATTTTAGCTTTAGAGTAGGCTTTATATTGTCTACAATGTCCACAGCCCCAAGGCTTGAAGTTATTACTTGGGACCCGAGGTATTGGAAATTTTGCTTGCATCTTTCTCAAGTCTGCACCAACAATCATCTTTTTTAGTTCTGCTTCTTTCTCATTTATGCATCTCCTTAAAATTGCATTAGCATCAGGATGAGCGTCTTTTACATGGTCTCTTACTCGGTGAAATATGAAGTCACCAAAGTTACATATACTACACATGTATGGTTTAAGACCAAGGTGCTTGGCAAGGCAATGAATTTTTATTTTATACCGATCAAAGTGCACATATCCACAATGGATACACTGAATATGACGCTCGGTCAGTTTAGTAATGCTCTGATTCTCAGTATTAGAACTAGGAGAGGCCAATGATGAGGTGGTCGGGGAGAACCTCTTCTGTATTGATTTCATCATTTGGTGCATGTCGTCAGAACTGTTAGCTGGAGAGATGACACCGAGCATAGCTGGCTGGCCTGGAGAGCTCAGATCCAATGGTTCATTTTGGATCTCAACGGCTGGCTTATTAGAATTCTTGCCCGTGGGCAAAGCCATGACCGCTCTTTCCTCAGCCTCTGCTGTGTCAAACTCAAGAGCCATTTGCTCTAACTCAATTTTTGTCATACGAGCTGCTCTCGCCAGGTCCTCATCTGTTTCGCAACTTTTGATGCCAACCATGACTTCAGCAGCACCTCTGGTAATCTCCATCACATCTGTGTAATCATTGTACATATAACGGAATCCTGGCATTGAGGTTTTACCATGGGTTTTACAATGTTCTTTTAAACGTCTTTTATCTCTACTGCTGTGCCCACAGAACTTACATCCATATGGCATTTTCTTTAAGTGAGTGACAAGAACATGAGTCTTAACATCACCCAAATTCCACACAGTTTTGTAAGAGCAATACTTGCACCTCTTCAGCACACCACTACCGTCTTTGTAACCCTTGTATGGAGGAGGTGTCTTCTTGGCGACAGTAGATTGGACAGTAGATCTGACTGGAGTAACCGGGGCACCCATGGTATCACTGCTATGTCTTAAACTGTGTTGGGGAACAAGCATCTGGTCATCCTCTGTGAAAAACATACCTTCAGGCATCTGACCATATTCACCTGTTGAATAACCTGGCTCTGGTTTGATACAGATTGGGGTCATGGTATCTTGACTCTCTTCAGAGAGTGCACCATACTCTGATCCACTCTGGGACACATCTGCCCCTACAATGGGCTCAGGTTGGGCACAGGTATCAGAGGTCATTGAAGGCTCCCTACTATTTTCATTCATCTCTGTGGATTCATCTCCCCCTGTCACAGATGCCACACTGGAAATTAGTAAACCTGTGCTCGCCTGATGGTTTAGGTCACGGTCACTCTCTTGCCCCCACTCCCCTGTACCAAGAACTGCCGGCATACCATCCACTATTGTTCCAGTATCATTTACACCAATGTCAGGAGTTGGAACTGTTTCAACCTCTGGTAAAGTTCCACGATATTTTATTCTCACGATTTTCATTTTCAGTCCTTCGTGACTCTTCTCAAGATGTTTAATCACTTTGTTTCTTTCCACAGCTTTAAAGTCACAATATTTACACTTGTACGGATGATAGTTCAAGTGAATAGCAAACAAATGCCGTTTCAGAGAGGAGGCCCCCTCTTGGCGATAACCACATATAAGGCATGTTTGAATGTTCGCGGCACCTTTTATGATATATCTTTTCACAATGTTTTCAAGTTCTTCCTGTACACCTTGAGCAGCTGCACGTTCAGCTCTGTCTACAGTTCTCTCACTTATATCATTACCTTCAGAGTTGACAGTGTTGCCTGCTGTTTCTGACTGGTTAACACTTTGTTTGTCTTCTGCTTCGGACACTTTATCAGCCACATCTTGGGTAGAAGTGTCAATTATTTTTACAGGTTGGTCTCTATGCTTTTTGACACAATGTCTTCGTACTTTAGGACTCTCAACTGCAACAAAACTGCAGTAGCCACACTGATATGGACAGAACTTTTCATGTTTATAGCGGAAATGACGCAAAACTTTGGATGGAAACTTATGCATGAACACACATTTGGTGCACTGATGCAAGTCCATGCCTGCCACTTTGGTACAGTATTTATCCTGACTCTCAGGAATTTTAGGTTTTGTTTTTGTAACTTCCTCTTCTACATCTTTGTCTTCGACATCATCTTCTTCCTCGCTCTCGTCCTGATCCTCCACGTCTTCATCCTGCTCACTCACGTTATCTGGGACATTGTCATTGTCAGATTCATTGTCTGCTTCTTGGAGGTCCATTGGCTGAAATAAGCATTGCACAAGGGTAAGTTAAGAGGTACTGTTCTTGTACAGATTTACACTGAATAATGCATTTATTAAATAAGATGCATTTTGATGCATTTACAGAGAAAAAAAATCATTGTTTAACAAGTGAAACCTCTAAAATAAGGCCCATCGTTATTATATAGATATGGTTGGCCAATGACCAACAGTCTCTGCTGATGTTTTTTCTTACTAATGCCAATACAAATTACTTTAGGGGAGGGGAAATTGTTCAAAGTCAGGCATCCGAAGATCAATTGACAGCAAAATGTTTGGAAATTTTTTTTCTAATTAAGTTAAACTAAAAATAAATGGTATAATGGAAGGCCAATCTAAAGAGCTTTTATGTTGTGTCCAAACGAAATCGATTTGGCTTTTATTGTTCTCTACACATTTTAGTAAAATAAAACCATCACTCCTGCTACATAATTTCTCCTCCCACCCCACTTCCCACCCTTCACTAACACTATCAGCACTCCTGCTACATTATTTCTCCCCCTCACCCCACTTCCCACCTTTCACTAACATTAACAGCACTCCTGCTACATTATTACTCCCCCTCACCCCACTTCCCACCCTTCACTAACACAAACAGCACTCCTGCTACACCATTACTCCTCCCACCCCACCCTTCACTAACACTAACAGCACTCCTGCTACACCATTACTCCTCCCACCCCACTTCCCACCGTTCACTAACACTAACAGCACTCTTACTACATCATTACTCCTCCCACTCCACTTCCCACCCTTCACTAACACCAACAGCACTCCTGCTACATCATTACTCCTCCCACCCCACTTCCCACCCTTCACTAACACTAACAGCACTCCTGCTACACTATTACTCCTCCCACCCCACTTCCCACCCTTCACTAACATTAACAGCACTCCTGCTACATTATTACTCCCCCTCACCCCACTTCCCACCCTTCACTAACACAAACAGCACTCCTGCTACACTATTACTCCTCCCACCCAACCCTTCACTAACACTAACAGCACTCCTGCTACACCATTACTCCTCCCACCCCACTTCCCACCCTTCACTAACATTAACAGCACTCCTGCTACATTATTACTCCTCCCACCCCACTTCCCACCCTTCACTAACACTAACAGCACTCCTGCTACACTATTACTCCTCCCACCCCACTTCCCACCCTTCACTAACATTAACAGCACTCCTGCTACATTATTACTCCTCCCACCCCACTTCCCACCCTTCACTAACATTAACAGCACTCCTGCTACATTATTACTCCTCCCACCCCACTTCCCACCCTTCACTAACACTAACAGCACTCCTGCTACATTAATACCCCCACCCCAACTTCCCACCCTTCACTAACATTAACAGAACTCCTGCTACACTACTCCTCCCACCCCACTTCCCACCCTTCACTAACACTAACAGCACTCCTGCTACATTATTACTCCTCCCACCCCACTTCCCACCCTTCACTAACACTAACAGCACTCCTGCTACATTAATACCCCCACCCCAACTTCCCACCCTTCACTAACACTAACAGCACTCCTGCTACACCATTACTCTTCCCACTCCACTTCCCACCCTTCACTAACACTAACAGCACTCCTGCTACACCATTACTCCTCCCACCCCACTTCCCACCCTTCACTAACACTAACAGCACTCCTGCTACACCATTACTCCTCCCACCCCACTTCCCACCCTTCACTAACACTAACAGCACTCCTGCTACATTAATACCCCCACCCCACTTCCCACCCTTCACTAACACTAACAGCACTCCTGCTACACCATTACTCTTCCCACTCCACTTCCCACCCTTCACTAACACTAACAGCACTCCTGCTACACCATTACTCCTCCCACCCCACTTCCCACCCTTCACTAACACTAACAGCACTCCTGCTACACCATTACTCCTCCCACCCCACTTCCCACCCTTCACTAACACCTACAGCACTCCTGCTACACCATTACTCTTCCCACCCTTCACTAACACTAACAGCACTCCTGCTACACCATTACTCCTCCCACCCCACTTCCCACCCTTCACTAACATTAACAGCACTCCTGCTACATTATTACTCCTCCCACCCCACTTCCCACCCTTCACTAACACTATCAGCACTCCTGCTACATTAATACCCCCACCCCAACTTCCCACCCTTCACTAACATTAACAGAACTCCTGCTACACTACTCCTCCCACCCCACTTCCCACCCTTCACTAACACTAACAGCACTCCTGCTACACCATTACTCCTCCCACCCCACTTCCCACCCTTCACTAACATTAACAGCACTCCTGCTACATTATTACTCCTCCCACCCCACTTCCCACCCTTCACTAACACTAACAGCACTCCTGCTACATTAATACCCCCACCCCAACTTCCCACCCTTCACTAACATTAACAGAACTCCTGCTACACTACTCCTCCCACCCCACTTCCCACCCTTCACTAACACTAACAGCACTCCTGCTACACCATTACTCCTCCCACCCCACTTCCCACCCTTCACTAACACTAACAGCACTCCTGCTACACCATTACTCTTCCCACTCCACTTCCCACCCTTCACTAACACTAACAGCACTCCTGCTACACCATTACTCTTCCCACTCCACTTCCCACCCTTCACTAACATTAACAGCACTCCTGCTACACCATTACTCCTCCCACCCCACTTCCCACCCTTCACTAACACTAACAGCACTCCTGCTACACCATTACTCTTCCCACTCCACTTCCCACCCTTCACTAATACTAACAGCACTCCTGCTACACCATTACTCCTCCCACCCCACTTCCCACCCTTCACTAACACTAACAGCACTCCTGCTACACCATTACTCCTCCCACCCCACTTCCCACCCTTCACTAACACTAACAGCACTCCTGCTACACCATTACTCCTCCCACCCCACTTCCCACCCTTCACTAACACTAACAGCACTCCTGCTACACCATTACTCTTCCCACTCCACTTCCCACCCTTCACTAACACTAACAGCACTCCTGCTACACCATTACTCCTCCCACCCCACATCCCACCCTTCACTAACACTAACAGCACTCCTGCTACATTATTACTCCTCCCACCCCACTTCCCACCCTTCACTAACACTAACAGCACTCCTGCTACACCATTACTCCTCCCACCCCACTTCCCACCCTTCACTAACATTAACAACACTCCTGCTACATTATTTCTCTCCCACCCCACTTCCCACCCTTCACTAACACTAACAGCACTCCTGCTACATTATTTCTCTCCCACCCCACTTCCCACCCTTCACTAACACTGACAGCATGCCTACTACACCATTACTCCCCCTCACCCCACTTCCCACCCTTCACTAACATTAACAACACTCCTGCTACATTATTTCTCTCCCACCCCACTTCCCACCCTTCACTAACACTAACAGCACTCCTGCTACATTATTTCTCTCCCACCCCACTTCCCACCCTTCACTAACACTAACAGCATGCCTACTACACCATTACTCTTCCCACTCCACTTCACACCCTTCACTTTCACACTTTATGAAAGTTAAATTTTCTAACAATAAAATTCATTTGACTGAACTAAATAAAGATATATTTATCAAATCTAAATATATTCCTCTGAAGCTAAAGCACATGTTGAGTAGCCAATGTATTGGGATTTTATCATTGATTATACTGCATGAAGGGTAAGAATAAAAAGTAAATGTAACACAGGCCTTTTTCTTAACCTTTGATGATTGTGTTTTGGGTTGCGATTCAATTTGGTTGACTTTATTTCATTTTTGAAAGCAAATAGCTCTGCTGGCTTGGCTCAGCAGAGCTAACAGTTCTTGACTGGTAATACATACCTCCTCTCCTTTCCCAGATGTCACTGGGTCATCATCCCTTTCCTGGAGCTCAGTGGTTGGGGTCTTCTTGATATTTTCGTGTTTTGACAAATGCCTCAAGAGAAGCATTCTTACTTTGAAACTCTCATTACATTTTGGACATTTTACTGCTTCACGGAAAATATTTTCATCAGGTATGGGAAAATCTAGGCTAAGATAAGCTTGATGAAGGGCTCTAGGCAGAGATGTTGGTATGTGCTTTGTGTGATTGAGGAGGTTACTCATTATGGGTGTATTCTGCTGAGTGGCTGATGACTGGGTTGCAGTTGTTTGTGGTACAATTTCATGAGGTTGTAAATGAATCTGTGGCTCTCCATCTATGACACGGATCAAGTCAAATGACTGCTCAGAATGGTAACGGTTATGATGTGCTCTTGCATTACCATGAGTAGTAAAGACCTGAACACAGTATGGGCACTTGTAACCATCCAAAATTTTAGATTGTTTCTCATGTGTCTTTATGTGGTTTTTGAAATGTTTTGATTTATCTGTGACATATGGGCAAACCTTGCAGACAAATCTTGATTCACCTTTCTGAATATGAATTGTATGTTCTCTTCTGGGTTCAGGACTGTCAGTCAAACCAACAGTAATGGGCTGAGCGTAACCTGAAATATTGTGACATTCAGCCAAATGGTTGTCCAATAGAGTTCTTTCATTGGTACTAAATTCACAAAAGTCACAGTGATGAGAGCAGATGGTTCCAGCGATAGAGTCAGGAAGCTCCCACGCATCCTCATCATTATGATCACTTTCATCTCTCTCCTCACTGTTCTGTCTGCTGCCATGTAACTCACAATTCCTGATCTCATAGCCCTGTTCCTTGGCCCTGCTGACGGCCATGAGATGCTCCTTGATGCAATGGTCAATCATTTTCTTCTTCTCAGTGGCAGGCCAATCACAAACTACACAGAAGTAAACAGAAAATGTCATGGATCCTTCGCCGATGTGCTTTACCTGATGTTTCTTCCACATTTCAAGATCATTGGAGCTGTAATTGCAGTAGCCACAGCCCAATGAGCCATCAACGACCCCTTCCTCTGTCTCAGCAGCAACCTGGGTGCCGGGAATATAGGCTGGAGAATCATCAATATTCCCGGATAAACTTTGTGAAGCATAACTTGAGGTCAGCAGCACATTGTTCTCCACAGCTGGACTCACATGTTCAGAGCTGTCAGAGAATTCTGCTGGAATGGATTGTGATGAGTTCACAGTATTAAGGAGAGCAGCATTGACTCTTTCTGACCTGGGTGACATCATACCTAAAGCTTGTACTGGAGGTGTCCTGGAACTTGGAGACATCACACCCATACCATGTCTAGGTGACATTCGTACAGGTTCATTTGGGGGAATATCTGTGTCTTCTGGTTCCTTTATTTCATAGTCATAGAGATCCTTAACATAGGCCGCCACCTTTTCATCGCCATGAACAGCAGCAGTGTGCTCCAATAAACCTAATTCTGAGGCAAACTGGTCTTCACAAGCCACGCATTGTGTTAAATCAAGCCTCTTTAATTTACATTCATAATTCATGTCATGCTGTGGGTGAGCATCAAACAAATGATCCATCATGAAATCCTCATTGTTAGAGGATAACTGACAAACTGAACAATTGTACAACTTGAGAACCTTTCGTCCCTCATGACAGAGAAAGTGTAACTGGTATTTGTGCAGAGACTCTGTGCCAAAAGGACAATGTTGGCATTTGAATGGTTTTGAGTCATCACTTTTTTTAGAGTGAATATTTTCATGTTCCTTCATTAGTATTTTGAAACATGTCATATAATTGCAGTGACATTTGGTCAAATTCATATCTTTTTCCAACATCTCCAAAAGTCTTTTCTTTTGTCGTGGTATGTGGGTCATTGAAGAATTTGGCATCATGCCACTGTTCTGCATTGGGCTTGAAGTCGAGCGTTGGACTCCTGAAAGTTTGGGGCTTCCAGTAAGTCTGAGATTGCTGCCATTGCTCAATTGGGGACTATTTTCTGCCCCTGGCACATGTACATCTGTAGCACTACCAAGGCCATGGTGCTGCTTATCTGATGACCTGACATCGGTCCTCTCTGGGCTCATATTTGGCCTGGTTTCCTTTTCAACAGCTGCTTTGTGGGTTGGGCATGTGTGAGTGTGAACCTCATATAATGTCACAGCATGGAAGTTGAGTCCACAGGCACAGACATATGATTGTTTGCTTCTTGAGTCGGACCCTCTTCTCAGAATACTAGCTCTTGGCTTCTCAGGTGTCGGTTTGCTAGAGGATTGTTTTTCAGTTGAAGATTTGCTCGGTCCGGTCTCCAGGCCAATATGATGCAGTCTGAACAAAGACTCGCTTGCTGTAGATGCAACAGGTTTGATTGGGCCTACACAAGCTGCAGCTACCTCGACTAAAGTCTGGGCTGGCATAGTCGGATGGGTTGAATGGATATGTTCAATTATGCTCTGCTTGGTCTCTGATCGGATTCCACATATGGGGCATTTAACAACTTTTGTGACACTGTCCCTCAGATGTCTGACAAGCTGAGAACAGGAGCTGTAAGTTTGATCACAATAGCTACAAGCCAAACCATCCTTTTCCTTGTGCACACTGAGGATGTGTCTTTCCAGGTCTTTGACTATGTTGGTGGAATAGTCACATCGATTAGCTGTACACCTGTAGGTGTGGTTGAGGTCCTGACAATGCTTGTTCCGTATGTGTTTGATAAGGTAGTCCTCGTTGACATAAGCACCCTCACAGAAGGCACAGGGCAGGGTATCCTCTTTGTGGTGCTCAGTCAGACAGTGAAGCTTGAATGCTGTATCACTGTCAGTACTAAGTCCATTGCACTGAACAAATGCACACACAAACTGGTATCTCCTCTGTCTCCGTACCGGCATCTCCAGAGGAGCTGCTGGAGCATCTTCTGCATTTATCCCTCCAACAACATCTGCAAATGTAGAAAAAAGAATCTGTTAAATATTGGTAACATTCAATGGAACATATATGTTACAAAATTGCTGTCATAATGTGATAAATTAAAATAGTAATGACTATCATTTTGATAATTGTGGTATGGCTAATGAGATCATTCTGATCATTACAACATAGCTTATAAGAGCATTCTAATCATAACTGCATGCTTAATGAGACCTTTGTGATCATGGGCTGGCATGCTTAATGAGACCTTTGTGATCAAGGGTTGGCATGCTTAATGAGACCTTTCTGGTCAAGGGCTGGCATGCTTAATGAGACCTTTCTGATCAAGGGCTGGTATGCTTAATGAGACCTTTCAGGTCAAGGGTTGGCATGCTTAATGAGACCTTTCTGATCAAGGGCTGGCATGCTTAATGAGACCTTTCTGATCAAGGGCTGGCATGCTTAATGAGACCTTTCAGGTCAAGGGCTGGCATGCTTAATGAGACCTTTCTGATCAAGGGCTGGCATGCTTAATGAGACCTTTCAGGTCAAGGGTTGGCATGCTTAATGAACCTTTGTGATCAAGGGCTGGCATGCTTAATGAGACCTTTCTGGTCAAGGGCTGGCATGCTTAATGAGACCTTTGTGATCAAGGGCTGGCATGCTTAATGAGACCTTTGGGATCAAGGGCTGGCATGCTTAATGAGACCTTTCTGGTCAAGGGCTGGCATGCTTAATGAGACCTTTTGATCAAGGGTTGGCATGCTTAATGAGACCTTTGTGATCAAGGGCTGGCATGCTTAATGAGACCTTTCAGGTCAAGGGCTGGCATGCTTAATGAGACCTTTCTGATCAAGGGCTGGCATGCTTAATGAGACCTTTCAGGTCAAGGGCTGGCATGCTTAATGAGACCTTTGGGATCAAGGGCTGGCATGCTTAATGAGACCTTTCTGGTCAAGGGCTGGCATGCTTAATGAGACCTTTTTGATCAAGGGTTGGCATGCTTAATGAGACCTTTCTGATCAAGGGCTGGCATGCTTAATGAGACCTTTCTGGTCAAGGGCTGGCATGCTTAATGAGACCTTTTTGATCAAGGGTTGGCATGCTTAATGAGACCTTTCTGATCAAGGGCTGGCATGCTTAATGAGACCTTTCAGGTCAAGGGCTGGCATGCTTAATGAGACCTTTCAGGTCAAGGGCTGGCATGCTTAATGAGAGCTTTCAGGTCAAGGGTTGGCATGCTTAATGAGACCTTTCTGGTCAAGGGTTGGCATGCTTAATGAAACCTTTCTGATCAAGGGTTGGCATGCTTAATGAGACCTTTCAGGTCAAGGGCTGGCATGCTTAATGAAACCTTTCTGATCAAGGGCTGGCATGCTTAATGAGACCTTATAGGTCAAGGGCTGGCATGCTTAATGAAACCTTTCTGGTCAAGGGCTGGCATGCTTAATGAGACCTTTCTGATCAAGGACTGGCATGCTTAATGAGACATTTCTGGTCAAGGGCTGGTATGCTTAATGAGACCTTTCTGGTCAAGGGCTGGCATGCTTAATGAGACCTTTCAGGTCAAGGGCTGGCATGCTTAATGAAACCTTTCTGGTCAAGGGCTGGCATGCTTAATGAGACCTTTCTGATCAAGGACTGGCATGCTTAATGAGACCTTTCTGGTCAAGGGCTGGTATGCTTAATGAGACCTTTCTGGTCAAGGGCTGGCATGCTTAATGAGACCTTTGTGATCAAGGGCTGGCATGCTTAATGAGACCTTTGTGATCAAGGGCTGGCATGCTTAATGAGACCTTTCAGGTCAAGGGCTGGCATGCTTAATGAGACCTTTTTGATCAAGGGTTGGCATGCTTAATGAGACCTTTGTGATCAAGGGCTGGCATGCTTAATGAGACCTTTCAGGTCAAGGGCTGGCATGCTTAATAAGACCTTTTTGATCAAGGGCTGGCATGCTTAATGAGACATTTGTGATCAAGGGTTGGCATGCTTAATGAGACCTTTGTGATCAAGGGCTGGCATGCTTAATGAGACCTTTCTGGTCAAGGGTTGGCATGCTTAATGAGACCTTTCAGGTCAAGGGCTGGCATGCTTAATGAGACCTTTCAGGTCAAGGGCTGGCAAGGTAAATGAAACTGAATCATGGGTTAGCATGGCCAATGGAATCATTCTGACCATGGGTTGGCAATACTAATTAGATAATTCTGATCAAGGGCTAGCATGGCAAATAATAAGTTGGCATGGCTAATGAGATCATTCTGATTGCCAATAAAGTTATTAAAGTAGCATAGCTATAAAGATCAGTCTGATCATGGGGTAGCATGGCTATAAAGATCAGTCTGATCATGGGGTAGCATGGCTACTGAGATCAGTCTGATCATGGGGAAGCATGGCTACTGAGATCAGCCTGATCATGGGGTAGCATGGCTACTGAGATCAGTCTGATCATGGGGTAGCATGGCTATAAAGATCAGTCTGATCATGGGGTAGCATGGCTACTGAGATCAGTCTGATCATGGGGTAGCATGGCTACTGAGATCAGTCTGATCATGGGGTAGCATGGCTATAAAGATCAGTCTGATCATGGGGTAGCATGGCTACTGAGATCAGTCTGATCATGGGGTAGCATGGCTACTGAGATCAGTCTGATCATGGGGTAGCATGGCTACTGAGATCAGTCTGATCATGGGGTAGCATGGCTACTGAGATCAGTCTGATCATGGGGTAGCATGGCTATAAAGATCAGTCTGATCATGGGGTAGCATGGCTATAAAGATCAGTCTGATCATGGGGTAGCATGGCTACTGAGATCAGTCTGATCATGGGGAAGCATGGCTACTGAGATCAGTCTGATCATGGGGTAGCATGGCTATAAAGATCAGTCTGATCATGGGGTAGCATGGCTATAAAGATCAGTCTGATCATGGGGTAGCATGGCTACTGAGATCAGTCTGATCATGGGGTAGCATGGCTACTGAGATCAGTCTGATCATGGGGTAGCATGGCTATAAAGATCAGTCTGATCATGGGGTAGCATGGCTATAAAGATCAGTCTGATCATGGGGTAGCATGGCTACTGAGATCAGTCTGATCGTGGGGTAGCATGGCTACTGAGATCAGTCTGATCATGGGGTAGCATGGCTATAAAGATCAGTCTGATCATGGGGAAGCATGGCTACTGAGATCAGTCTGATCATGGGGAAGCATGGCTACTGAGATCAGTCTGATCATGGGGTAGCATGGCTACTGAGATCAGTCTGATCATGGGGTAGCATGGCTATAAAGATCAGTCTGATCATGGGGTAGCATGGCTACTGAGATCAGTCTGATCATGGGGTAGCATGGCTACTGAGATCAGTCTGATCATGGGGTAGCATGGCTACTGAGATCAGTCTGATCATGGGGTAGCATGGCTACTGAGATCAGTCTGATCATGGGGTAGCATGGCTATAAAGATCAGTCTGATCATGGGGTAGCATGGCTATAAAGATCAGTCTGATCATGGGGTAGCATGGCTACTGAGATCAGTCTGATCATGGGGTAGCATGGCTACTGAGATCAGTCTGATCATGGGGTAGCATGGCTATAAAGATCAGTCTGATCATGGGGTAGCATGGCTACTGAGATCAGTCTGATCATGGGGTAGCATGGCTACTGAGATCAGTCTGATCATGGGGTAGCATGGCTACTGAGATCAGTCTGATCGTGGGGTAGCATGGCTACTAAGATCAGTCTGATCATGGGGTAGCATGGCTATAAAGATCAGTCTGATCATGGGGAAGCATGGCTACTGAGATCAGTCTGATCATGGGGAAGCATGGCTACTGAGATCAGTCTGATCATGGGGTAGCATGGCTATAAAGATCAGTCTGATCATGGGGTAGCATGGCTATAAAGATCAGTCTGATCATGGGGTAGCATGGCTACTGAGATCAGTCTGATCATGGGGTAGCATGGCTACTGAGATCAGTCTGATCATGGGGTAGCATGGCTATAAAGATCAGTCTGATCATGGGGTAGCATGGCTATAAAGATCAGTCTGATCATGGGGTAGCATGGCTACTGAGATCAGTCTGATCATGGGGTAGCATGGCTACTGAGATCAGTCTGATCATGGGGTAGCATGGCTACTGAGATCAGTCTGATCGTGGGGTAGCATGGCTACTAAGATCAGTCTGATCATGGGGTAGCATGGCTATAAAGATCAGTCTGATCATGGGGAAGCATGGCTACTGAGATCAGTCTGATCATGGGGAAGCATGGCTACTGAGATCAGTCTGATCATGGGGTAGCATGGCTATAAAGATCAGTCTGATCATGGGGTAGCATGGCTATAAAGATCAGTCTGATCATGGGGTAGCATGGCTACTGAGATCAGTCTGATCATGGGGTAGCATGGCTACTGAGATCAGTCTGATCATGGGGTAGCATGGCTATAAAGATCAGTCTGATCATGGGGTAGCATGGCTATAAAGATCAGTCTGATCATGGGGTAGCATGGCTACTGAGATCAGTCTGATCGTGGGGTAGCATGGCTACTGAGATCAGTCTGATCATGGGGTAGCATGGCTATAAAGATCAGTCTGATCATGGGGAAGCATGGCTACTGAGATCAGTCTGATCATGGGGAAGCATGGCTACTGAGATCAGTCTGATCATGGGGTAGCATGGCTACTGAGATCAGTCTGATCATGGGGTAGCATGGCTATAAAGATCAGTCTGATCATGGGGTAGCATGGCTATAAAGATCAGTCTGATCATGGGGTAGCATGGCTACTGAGATCAGTCTGATCATGGGGTAGCATGGCTACTGAGATCAGTCTGATCATGGGGAAGCATGGCTACTAAGATCAGTCTGATCATGGGGTAGCATGGCTATAAAGATCAGTCTGATCATGGGGTAGCATGGCTACTGAGATCAGTCTGATCATGGGGTAGCATGGCTACTGAGATCAGTCTGATCATGGGGTAGCATGGCTACTGAGATCAGTCTGATCATGGGGTAGCATGGCTACTGAGATCAGTCTGATCATGGGGTAGCATGGCTACTGAGATCAGTCTGATCATGGGGTAGCATGGCTATAAAGATCAGTCTGATCATGGGGTAGCATGGCTACTGAGATCAGTCTGATCGTGGGGTAGCATGGCTACTAAGATCAGTCTGATCATGGGGTAGCATGGCTATAAAGATCAGTCTGATCATGGGGAAGCATGGCTACTGAGATCAGTCTGATCATGGGGAAGCATGGCTACTGAGATCAGTCTGATCATGGGGTAGCATGGCTACTGAGATCAGTCTGATCATGGGGTAGCATGGCTATAAAGATCAGTCTGATCATGGGGTAGCATGGCTATAAAGATCAGTCTGATCATGGGGTAGCATGGCTACTGAGATAAAGCTGTCCACAGGTGAGCATGGCTAGTAAAATCGTCCTCATCATTCTAATATTTGTAGTAAAGCTACCGTGATCATTTTACTGATACTGGCAAGGCCAATGAGATTCCTGGAGTTTTCATTTTGTGGTAGTGTCCAAGCCAACATATATTCAATTAATTTTACACAGGAATTAACATAATGCCAGTAATCATGACAAATGAATCTAATTTCCTTATTCTCAGTAATACTTATGTTGACTTCCTTGTCAATGTGTTAATGTGTAATAATATCTATGTCCAGGCCACTTGATGAAATGTAAAATTCATTTGCTCATAATGATACATTATAAAGTGCAAGCCTCACTGACACAGCCCCACCTGCAGCTGCTTCCAGTCTCTTGTGGTACTTCAACTGATAATTTGCCTTTGTCCTTAACTGTTCATTAAAAATATATCCTGGCTTTTCACATGTGGGGAGCGTAATTATCTTCATGACATCTACTGTGGTTGGCAATTTGTGATTTTACGACCCTATGGCAACAAAGGCCATAATATGTACCGGTAGTCTATCCAGCATATTCAACCGGTGGGAAATTAATACTATTGACAGGGAGTGGCATTCAACCCTTCTGCCAATTATATTGTGTCATTTTTCCCTGTGTGATGTTTTCTTTAATCCTCAAATACCCCCATGATTTTTGATAACTTAAGAAAAACCACATATTTTCAAATACAATAACATACAGTAGCTGCTATATATTACTGAGACTTATATATGATTACACAAATAAATATATATATATATATATACTTACTCTGAATCTGAATACTGGCAAACTGCTCCATACCCTCAATTTGTTCTGTAGGCTGAGATTCTGTAATAAACAAAACAGAAAGAGGATAGAATTGTTGCTTGGAAACTCAGTATAAAACAATAACAATTGTTCACATTTATAACCTGCAGCAGTACATATGGATCTGTAAACCAAACTCTAAATAAGAACCAATGCGAATAATAAGTACCCATGGGTATTGTGTGAATTAGAAATAAATAAATGAAAACCAACCCAAAATCATATATATCCTGGTGAGAATTTTTTAAATTATATATACTTAAAAATTAAGAGGCAAACAATGTAAGATATTTGGTTGAGATCCTGTATGTGTTCCAGCGCTCTCCACAGGACACCTATCATAATGCATAGGATATTCTTTATCACATAATGAAAGGGGGAGCATGATACTTTATGTCCTTAAAGTTTACAGGATGAGTGCACGGTTTAGCAGGTAAGTTCAGCATGAGGTTGCTGTGGAAAGCTCTAATTCACATCACATGTAAGCAGAAAACAAAAGTTTTGCATGCTCACCGGTTAGCTTCGTGTCAGTGTCCACCACTGCTGTGTCAACCTCCATCTCTTCTTCCTCATCTACCACTTCATCCCCTTCTACATTCAACTCCTCTTCAGAGTTCATGGTAACTGGTGTATTCATCCTACTTGAGGGTCCCATGTTTGATTCTTGGTTTTTGTACCCTGCATTTTCAGTCACTAAGACTCCCTCATTTTCTTGCAATTTGGGGGATTTGTCTTTCCCTGTGCTTGTGTTAGGTGGTGTTTCGGACACTGATGCTGCCAAATCTTGCTCCATACTTAGGGCTAGGTTTTTCAGCGTTTCCAGACTCTTTTCTGTATTTGTTTCTACAACTGTTTCAGTAAGCGCAGTTTTGTTATTCTCTGGATTTTCATTGGTTGTTTTCTGTGCTTCTTGATCAGCTGGTGATTCATTCTTATCCTGAGTAATATCAGTCTGACTGTTTTCCTTCCCACGTTCAACTAAGGACATCAACAAACCCAGTAACTCACAATGTTCTAACTTGTCTTTTTCCTGTGTGTGTTTGCATTTGTTTTTAGGGTGAAGGTCTCTCCACAAATGTTTTCTTATCGTTTTCTTTACCGTTGTTTTGAAATTGCAGTTATAGCAGATATAACTACCATCTTTAAATGCAGCTTTGTAGGATTTCTTTTCAGATTTGTCTTGGGGTCCAGATACTGATGATGCTGATGGACCTGCAGAAGCACTGGTTGAGATTTCAGATGTATTTGGCAATAATCTGTCACCAACAGTACTATCTTTATCTGGAGTTGCTATTTTTGTTGGCAAATCAGGTTTAAATCCTGAACTTGAAGTGGTGGTTGCCATTTCAGTGCCAATGCTTGTGCTTATGGAAGTTGGAATAGATGATGATCCAGTGGCTATGGATTCTGCTGAAACAGAAGAAGCTCTGGAACTTGTGGAAACTATGGAAGCAGTTGTAACTGTTACATTTGAAGATGATGGCACAGGAACAGGTGTTTGAGATGATTTGCTTGAAATAATCTGAGGAGTATTGTAAGTAGGATGGTCAATGGGACTGACTGGTGGCAGACATTCTCCTGTATTTGATACCTGACCTGGAGTAGGCAATATTGTGTCAGCTACAGAAGGATTCACAGAGTCCACTCTCTCCTCACTGATTGGAGATATAATTATTGGGTCTGACATACTGGTTACTGCAGTGCTAGTCAGGGCTGTCTGCATAAACATTTCAGGTAGAGCAGGAGCTGGACGAACTGATTGGTATTTGGTTGGCTGCGGTGCATTTCCAGATGTGACTAATGAATGAAGGTGTGGTGTGGAGTTGGTGCTGGTATGACTTGCAGTTGGTCTTTGGACTGGTGAGGTTCTTAATGCCACTGATTGTGGAGCTACTATTTGTGAATGGCTTGTAAGCTGTTGAAGTGCTTGTACAACTGGAGCCCCTAAAGCTCCAATGACAGTTCCCAATATTGGGCCTGTTGGGGTCATAATTTGGACTTGTTTTCCTGCTGTACTTGTTGGTGTGACAGGTGCTTGCAGAAAGGACCCAGGTGTTACCATGCTCACTCGACCAACCACATTTGTGGCACTTTGAATCACCAAAGGTGCAATTCTCTGTTCACTTGGAGCTCCTGGGGGCGGACCACTGACTGCAGTTTGCTGTTTTTCAACAGGAAAGATGTATTTTGCTTGTAGTGAACGATGCTGCCTGACAGGACCTGTGAGAGATGGTGTTTGTACAGTTAAGTGCACAGGATCTTGTTGCCTGACAGATGATGCCGGTAAAGCGCTATGGACAGGAGCTTGTTGCCTGAGAGATGATGCCGGTAAAGCGCTATGGACAGGAGCTTGTTGCCTGACAGATGATGCCGGTAAAGCGCTATGCACAGGAGCTTGTTGCCTGAGAGATGATGCCGGTAAAGCGCTAAGGACAGGAGCTTGTTGCCTGAGAGATGATGCCGGTAATGTGCCAAGGACAGGAGCTTGTTGCCTGACAGATGATGCCGGTAAAGCGCTAAGGACAGGAGCTTGTTGCCTGACAGATGATGCCGGTAAAGCGTTATGGACAGGAGCTTGTTGCCTGACAGATGATGCCGGTAAAGCGCTATGGACAGGAGCTTGTTGCCTGACAGATGATGCCGGTAAAGCGCTAAGGACAGGAGCTTGTTGCCTGACAGACAGTGCTGGTAAAGTGACCTGCACAGGAGCCTGCTGCATGATCGATGCACCCTGAATGGTAACATGCAGAGGTGCCTGCTGCCCAACTGGTCCAGTCATAAACATATGGGGTTGCTGCATTGACACATTCTGTATTGGAGTACCCATTCTTGTCCCCTGAGGCTGATTTTGAAGCAATTGATTTGAAACAATTGTTGTAGTTAAATTCTGTGATATATTTCCAGTCTGTGAGGAACTAACGTTTGGCACTGAAACTGCTATTTGATTTGAAACAGAAATTCTTGTTGGACTTTTGGCATTTGGTGATTTTTGTATAATTGATACATATGAAGACTTCTTTGGCACATTTCTCTGGTGTTGACCTACTCTGGCTCCTGGGTTAATATTTGATGTGCTCTTCCCACTATCAACAGCATCGGGTGATCCCAGGATGCTTTGCAGAATGCTATCAGGCTCTATAGTGGAATTGGCTGTACTGCTCTCTTTGCTGCCAGAGAGGGCCAGGGTATTTGCACTTTCTGTGGTTGTTGTTGAGGTGCTAATGGGAGCAGATGTTGTGAGTGATGTCCTTGGTGTCTGTTCATCTAGGTTCTCTGCTACTATTGTTGGCTCTTGCTGAGAGGCTTGATGTGCAGCTGTGCTTACTAATCTTTGTTTTTTCTGTTGTGAGTCATTATCATCTGTACTGCATGCTGGTACATCTATTTCCTTTTGAACGTCAACTGGTCCTGATGAATGAAGTGGCTGGTCACCAGCCTTTTCTTGCCCATCCAACCACTTTTTCCTTTGTGTTATTAAGAGAGACATCATGTTACGCACCAACAGGCACTTGCTTCTATTTGCAATTTCATTGCAAGCTGCCATTGGACAAAGTTTCTTTGTATCATCATCATTTGAATGTAAATGTACAGCAACATGTTCAGAAAAGGCTTCCTCATCAGTAGTTTTATAGTCACATCTGACACAACAATAAAAGCCACTCGAAAAACTGCACTCTAATCTTGATTTCCTTGGTGGAAGAGCATTCGGTTTGGTCTTGGGCTGTTCAGTTTTTGTTATTGCTATATCATCATCACTGTCTTCTTCATCTATTAAAATTGGTTCAACAGTTTCTTCAGTGTTTTCTTTGGTATTTGGTGGAATAGAATCACTTTTATTTTGTTTATCATTTCCAATTGTTTCATTATCTCTGTCTTTGGTTTCCAAGCACTTTGGTGTATTATCTTCGGGTGATGAACTAGACTGCTGTTCATTTTCACATGTTGAAGAATCGCTATTCCCCATGACATTTTCTGACTGGCATTTGGCTGCCTGCCTCTGCAAAGTTGATAGTAGTTCCTTTATTTTTAAAGGACCCAGTTCTGTATATTTCAAAGTCTTCTCTGTATGTTTTTCTTTGATGTGATCCTGAATAAGTGCTGCATTCATTGATATTGATGGGCAGTGCGTGCATGAGAATGACTCCGAGATATTATGCTTTTCAAGATGCTGTTTGAAGAGACTTGGCATTTTTTCTCGAAAGTTACACTTTGTGCATACAAATTTCTCATCGCTAAACTCTATGAATAAGATGTCATTTATGGAATTGTCTTTCTCCACTTGGGTACTTGTTTTATTGTTATGTTTGATAGAATCAATATCTTGATTTGTTTTATCCCTTTCTATGCTATTTCTACCTGATGTATCTGCACTAGAGCCCTGTTCATCTTTATCTCTTGATCTATTAATATCTTGCACATCAAAGCCCTGTGACTCTAATGATATCTGACTGTCAAATGGTTGTGTTTGAACATCAAATGGTTGGGTCTCATTCAAAGTGTCATTGCTATTTTGTTGATCAACATCCATATTTTCAACTTCAACAGGTACAGTGGCCTGTTCAGTGCTACTTTCCTGACCCATTTTATTTTGTGTAGGTGAAATAGGGAAAGTTTGATCAAATTCAAGAGATTCTTCCTTAACAATAGATGAATTTAATTCAGAATAAGATGAATTTGCAGATGGGACCCATTCATCAATGATGATGAGATCCTCACTCTCCATATCCAATTTCTAAAACAGACAAAAAGGACCAATACTTCAATCTCCATCCTGGAGCAGGCAATAATTTTACTACATTTATCATTGTACCATGTCTTAACGGTTCAATGATAAGGTTTTAACATTTATGAGAAATATAACAAATAGGACCAGAGCACAAAACAATTTATACTTTTATGGATTTGTTGTTCTAATCTAAAGTTCTAAACACAAAACAATATAAAATACATAAAACATGCATAGAGTTGGTGTTGTGCATCTTTGATTAAAACCCCAGAATCCATGATTGTGTGTCGAACACCTACCAGCTGCATCCAAAATGTGACATGGTTTCAATTTTATTGTCAAGTAAACGATTCAAGTATTTGTTTTATTTGGGTCACTGTTTACCTGTTGAGGTGTTCTTATCAGACTAAAGAATATTATTTACAAAAAGAAAATATTTAAAATAAGCCTCTGTCACAAGTGACACCTATCAGCACACTTTATCTAATATGCACAGAATGTTAGCCGTAGTAAACTGACGACAAACCTCACTGAAGATGCTTTGTTCTGATTTGTATACGGAAATGGAGCTCCTCCACAAGTACAGGGTAATGAACTACATTAGTTCTTCTTCAATAAGATGGTCATTTTTGTTTTTGTTTGGGGGGGGGGGGAGGTGTTAAAGTACAATCACAAATCAATGAGTGACTGAATATATGCCCAAACCTTATATGATATATCATGTCAAGTTGTTTGGGTTAGACAAAACACTGTGTGATTAAAAATACCCATGGGTACATGTAGCTTCTTTACATTTGCTGAAAAAAATACAAGAAGGCAAGATGAAAGCTAATTATATCTAAATTGTATTACATTACTTTTCACAAATTTTCAAAATATGTAAACAAATTAAATATACTTATTATCTAGACAAACATATTTCTGCAAACTGTCACATTAATATATTTGGTATATCTATAAAACCACAGCATCTATATTAGACATTCATGCTTCTAATGACCATGTACATGGTAAAATAGACACATAAAAAATCACAATATTCATATATGATTAAATCTTTAAACCATTTTAATATTTAGGTCACAGACTTCAGGTTTCTGGGATCAAGGCAGTTGGTCCAACTTCTACCTGCCACTTCTACCTGCCATATATACCTTTGCATTAATAAGTGTAATAATTGCCCATGTCTGGGCTATTACCATCATAAATATAAATAAGTAAGTTTTGAAATATCTATCTTGAGACTTAAATTGTGCATCTTGCATATTTCAGAGGAAGTAGGCTCGGCACATAAACAGTTCTCTGGGCAGGGGTTACCATATTCCTGAGTGTGGTTTTGCTGACACACCTTGTAACTATCTGGTATTGCAGCATTTGTCATATTTCCTATACATGCTCATCATGCCTTGGTTTCAATGGATTAATATGCAGAAACTGTAATCCAAATCATTTTGAGGAAATAATTTAAATAACAGCTGAAAGCATTGGAAATATTATTCCAACAAGCAGATGTTACAACAGATCTTATTGGTTAATGTTATATTTTACTTTTGAACATGATCTGAATGAGCCTGAGAGATTCCTAAATATTTAAGCTAAGATGCATAAGGGATCTTATTATCCATCTTTGATAGAAGCTAACGGAGCACAGGCTCACTGTTCCCTGTTGGTGTCATGAACTAGAACTCTAAATGTATTCATTCACTCCTCTGACATTTAAAAATCTTGATAGATGTAATTAGAAAAAAAGAGCTATTTATATTCTTCATCTATTGAGAAATCACCATAAGCGTGACATGATGCAGAGCCAAGCTGGCCTGTACTGTGAATACAGCAGCAGTGTCGGTGACAACAAATGGCCAGCCATGTGAGATCATTGTCCTACTTTGTATGGTGGTGGTGGTGATGCCTGTGTGTGCATATTGATTACCAGTATATGAACTGTGTTAAGTCTGTATAGTGAGTCTGTGGTGGAGTGGGCCACTGTTTGACCTGGCACAAGGCCTTGGGGCCAAGCTGTCATCTATCCGTGGTGCCCACTGTACTGTCTGCATCTTCTCTTTATATTCGCATAGTGAGGAGCCATGTGTTGTGCTACCTCACAGGCTGAGGGGGGAGGTAGGGAGACATCTCCTCCCACCGCCTTGGGGGTCATTCAACTGGCAGGAGGAAAGGCTAACATAGCAAGCATAGAACAGGCAGCACAGTAAATACACACTGTTCTGCTAAATAGCAAGTGCCAACTGATTTGCTGCACATCAGAATTAGAACTCGATTAAGCCCATAAGGACAATCAAGATTTTTTGGCTAATGTTCAAATCAATTACTACCCAATGCATTAAGGCTGAAAAGCTTGAAGCAAACCAGCAAGCCTGGCCAAGTCAGTACAGAGCAAAAAATCATGTCCTAGATTTGCTCATTGGAGTGTTCTCCACTGTCGGCCATGTTGTCGGTGCTCATTAAATATTCAAGGAGCAGGCTACGTCACTCATCATGTGAGACCTCGCCATTACACCAGGAACTGGACTGGTTCAGCTATATCTTTCTAATGCCCTTACTATCCCTATTATTTCTTAATATGTGCCAACTTACCCTTGATAAAGACTGAAGTTAACCTGGTTTCACTGTGATGCAAAATGTTGCGCCTTACTTAAAAGTGGCATGTTCAGTAGGTATGTTCTGGTTTTTGTGTCTAGCAAAGCTGCTATAACTAGGCCCTTTGTCCCTTCCTCAATGCTCCCATTTCTTATCATCAAGGTCTAGATTGCTATCCTGTGATATATTTATAAGTATATATAAATATATTATCTACTCTTACCTCTTATTCATGTGGTGAATCATAGTTGAGGATAAGTCTCACATTTGCTATGACCTAGTTGAGGCTTGTTATTTTTCGGTGCTTGAGCTGTCAAGAAGCATGTGCTATGGCAAGCAGTAGTGAACGCATAATGATCATAATGACCTCCAGCTTATTGGCGGCTGCTTCTCTAGGCTGGCAGGGTATGCAGCGCCAGACAGAGGCAGACAGAGCGAGAGAGTGAGCATTGGCAGCCTGTGCTGACTGAGTGGGGAGGGAGCCCTTGACACACTAGTAAGTCTGCTGCTACCACCTCCCCCAGTCACTAGCAGCATTCACTGTGCGCACTGGCCTGGCTCAGCTCTCAACATGCTCAATACTGAACATAGCCCACCACTGCCAACCAACATGGCTGCCCGCCCACAAACCAAGAGTGCTTAATCTTGATTCATACTATCCATACCAATAATGTAAACCTTATTTCTAAATACTAACTTCAAAACTAATCATGTATCAATAGCAAACAAAGGTCCCGTCATATATCCTTCTTACTGATTTTGAGTGTGCAGAAATTAATCAAAGGTCATATTCTCAAAGGTCATATTCTCAAAGGTCATATTCTCTTCTGAGTTTCCACGAAGAAAAGGATTTCCCATGACCAAAATAAATTATCCAAGCTATTATTTCAAATCCTATTTCACATTTTCATCTTTCAGAAGTGCACATTTTCTGTATTCTGGATTATTTTTTATTGTATGATTGGTGCTTTGAGAATTCACATAAAATAAGAGATCGACTCAATCTTCTTCATTCAACCAAAGGGCCCAAAAGGCCAGAGCCCTTCGATGAAGAATGGTCTGCTTCAAACAAACAAGCTGCCGAGTTGGTCTACCATATTGATCTTATTCAAGTGATCTGTGCAAGCAAGGGTAGAGGTTCAGCAGGCTTCAGCTTCATAGTGTACTCGTAGGCTTGATCTGCTTCACAGGTTTCTAGCGGCAGCCATTTTGAATGGGAAATGCGGACCTGAGATAATGTGTCAGCTGAGGGATCCCTGGTAACTTGCAGTCGCTAATATTGATGATCTGTTGGACAGCAGCCATAGAAATCACCTGACACAGCTAGTGCCTGCTACTTCTATAATAAACAAAGTGTTGTGAGACAAAGAACACATGCCCGCCATCATCTGTGATCAGATCTGTCAATCTTAACCAAGCTGATTTGAAATGTTTGGAAGCTTCTCAGTAAGAAAAGATGGCAAATGGCATGTTGAATATATTATTATGTGCAAAAGGAGTCTCCCCATGAACTGAAGCCGCCAGTGCTTGGCCACTATTATGTTGTCCTATATCAGTGTTTCTGTACACATGGTTGCATGCACAGCGTCATGACAGGTAAGACCCAGTCTGGCCAGCCCCGCCAGCTCAATCCTTACCATTATACCAAGAGCCCACTCAACTCATCTACACACACGGCAGCATTTTTGTCCCAAATCACATTTATAGCCAAACTAAGGCTATGTACCTACTCTCCTTGGTTGCTTGTGTGCTGGTAAACTAACTGACTAGAAAAGCAGGATTGTGGCAGGTTGCCGATGATTATCATGACAAACTCTGGGTGACGAGGCCTAGCATGAAAGGTCAAGGTTAGGTCAACCAAATAAATCATATGTAATATCTGACACTCTGCTGAGAGGAATTATCTCAATAAGAAGACCAAGAAACTGGCTTGTTTATTGGCATTATGGAGAATGTTGAATTCAATATTGCACCTGTCTGGCAGTTTTAAAAACAAGTAAACATGTCTGAATGGCAGCAACCAAATTTATCCTGGTAAACTAAAAACTTAATTCATAGATATATCTATCAAGTATTTTTAAACCTCAAGATAGAATTTTAAATAAATGTAGGAAGGCTTTCCTTATTGGGCAAATGTAAATACATTCTGCATAACATTTAAAAATCTTGTTTCCAACATAGCCATAACAGGGCTTTCAAACATTTCTAAAGGATTCAAAAGACTAACAATAGCAGCTGTTATTCTGAGCATAACATTTGGCTTTTGCTCCACATGAAGCATCTTACAGAAGTTGATACAGATTTTGTATTTCTCTGTAGATAACAATATCACCTGCTAGAGATGGAACATGTGGTAAACACTGTTGTGCCAAAGGTTAAAAAAGTGTTTACTTTTTAAGATGAATTTGTTAAAATATTCATTTAAATGGAAGTTTAGAACACTGAATTGTGTCATGTCTTTGCATAGAATAAATAAATTAGACAAGAGATAGATGATTCAAGTTTTGATGCAAATATTTCTGTGATTGTAGTTGAAGAGCAGGTGAAATGTCAGACCACGGCACACTCTCATGGCTGAATTCATTTCTAGACCACGAGCCAGTAACCATAGATGAGTAATTAAATATTGTTTTGGATATATTTGGCATTCTTTGCAATTGATAGTATTGTATTGATATAAAAAGGTCAATAAATTCCTAATTAGACATTACAAAGTTAAATGTCAACACAAACATAACCCCATGGGTTGATAGCTCTGCTGACTTGAATGAAAACACATGAACTGAGATTAAGTACAACAAGCAACCAGGTTATGATTTTCCATACAAGATCCCAAAGTAGAAAATATGTTGTATTTTCTGAGGTCTAATTCTATCTATTTTCCATTAGACTCAGTTATTTTTCCATTTTGTTATGATTTTTTCAAAAATCTAATAGCTATCACTAAGTTGTCAAGGAGGCTGCCATTTTGAATAACATAGCCAATGAGAATCAAGATAACAAGTTGGGGCCAAATTTGATATCTAACATGCATTTCGATTGGTCAAAATCATCATCTGCTCAAGTCTGCTCCACTTTTAATGGTTGTGAGATTTTGCATGGACACAAATTTTGAATTCAAGGTCAATATGTCTAGGTCAAAGGTCTCATGACTAAGAAAGTATTACGAGGCAGGGCTATGACCTAAGACATTTCTGTATACCAAGTTTTAATTTCTTCTTATAAGTGGTTGCTGAGATATGCTCCTTACAAAATTTGTGACATCAAGGTCACTGCATTAAGGTCAATGGTGACATCACTAAGATTTGAAGGAATCTGAATCTTCAACTCTTGATCTACCTCTGTATTAAATATGAAAGAAATATTACTGGTAGTTTTGGAGGAGAAGATTTTAAAACATAGTGTTGGTATATAACAGATATGAAGTGCATTTAATTCACTTTTAATGGTTGTGATGTGGCATGTTCACAAATTTTGAATTCAAGGTCAGTGTGTCAAGGTCAAAGGTCACATGACTAAGAAAGTATTACGAGGCAGGGCTATGACCTAAGACATTTCTGTATACCAAGTTTTAATTTCTTCTTATAAGTGGTTGCTGAGATATGCTCCTTACAAAATTTGTGACATCAAGGTCACTGCATTAAGGTCAATGGTGACATCACTAAGATTTGAAGGAATCTGAATCTTCAACTCTCGATCTACCTCTGTATTAAATATGAAACAAATATTACTGGTAGTTTTGGAGGAGAAGATTTTTAAACATAGTGTTAGCATATAACAGATATGAAGTGTTTTTTATACACTTCTGATGGTTGTGATGTGGCATGTTCACAAATTTTGAATTCAAGGTCAATGTGTCAAGGTCAAAGGTCACATGACTAAGAAAGTATGACAAGGCATGGTTATGACCTAAGACATTTCTGTATACCAAGATTTAATTTCTTCTTGTAAGTGGTTGCTGAGATATGCTCCTTACAAAATTTGTGACATCAAGGTCACTGCACTAAGGTCAATGGTGACATCACTGAGAATTGAAGGAATCTAAATCTTCAACTCTCTATCTAGCTCTGTATAAAATAGTGTTGGTATATAAAAGATATGAAGTGCATTTAATTCACTTCTAATGGTTATGATGTCGCATGTTCACAAATTTTGAATTCAAGGTCAATGTGTCAAGGTCAAAGGTCACATGACTAAGAAAGTATGATGAGGCACGGCTATGACCTAATACATTTCTATATACCAAGTTTTAATTTCTTCTTTTAAGTAGTTGCTGAGATATACTCCTTACAAAATTTGTGACATCAAGGTCAGTGCATTAAGGTCAATGGTGACATCACTAAGATTTGAAAGAATCTGAATCTTCAACTCTCTATCTACCTCTGTATTAAATATGAAACAAATATTACTGGTAGTTTTGGAGAAAAGATTTTAAAACATAGTGTTAGTATATAACAGATATCAAGTGTTTTTTATTCACTTCTGATGGTTGTGATGTGGCATGTTCACAAATTTTGAATTCAAGGTCAATGTGTCAAGGTCAAAGGTCACATGACTAAAATTGTATGACAAGGCACAGCTTTAACATAAGACATTTCTGCATACCAAGTTTTAATATCCTGTAATAAGTGGTTGCTGAGATATGCTCCTTACAAAATTTGTGACCTCAAGGTCACTGCACTAAGGTCAATGGTGACATCACTAAGAATTGAAGGAATCTGAATCTTCACCTATATATCTACCTCTATATAAAATATGAAAGATGTAGTACTGGTAGTTTTGGAGAAGAAGATTTTTAAAGAAATGTTGACATACGGACGGACAGACAGACATTTTCCCCCCTCCTAAAGCTCTGCGAGCTAAAGTCTCAGCAGAGCTAAAAAGGTCTATAAAGTAATATTTTAGACATTGAAAAGATGCATGTCAACATAACACATTTTACTTAAGAAATTTCTGAGAATACAAAGGATCATTACGTTACTGGCAGGGCTTGATATAGGCACTGGCCCTGTGGCCCAGGGCCACCTGATCCTCTGTTCGGGCCAGTGAATTCTCTGTTGTAATGGGCCAGTTGGGCAACCATATTTTTGCTCTATTAGTGGCCCAAAGTATCTTGATTTTACTATTCTAATTCTTGATAGATAATTGTCTCATATCACAGTCAATAGACATTTGATTGGGACAAGTAACCCCCACTCAGACACAAGTCACTATACAGCCTTATGTACAATGTTCTTTATTGTATCGGACATTGCTATTTACCATAGGAACTTCGGGTCACCACTTCTCATGCTCGGGTGGCCCAACTGGGTAAAAAACATTTTTCTCTTTATGTCAAGGCCTGATAACTGGAGAGCAGTTGACTGTGAAGATGGTTTTCAAAAATACATTAGAAAATCAGTGTGAAAACGGCATATTTCCTTTGCATTCCATTGCCAAGTTCGGATTATGTGATATTTGCCCAAGTGCACAAGCAGGATGAGTAAATATCACTCCAATGCCTACTCATAAACTTCTTGATTTGACGTTCTCACAAAATTCAGAAATATTTACAAAAATATAGTAATGGCATCCATTGTTCATAGATTCAAAAAAATTTTTTTTTTAATGTACACATGTGTATTTCTTGCGAAAATATGAAAATCATATCATCTGTCATGTTCACTAACATATCCCAACATGCACTGAATATGAGACAAGAGACAGCTGGTAGATCACATTTGAATAATTAAATCTCAAGCAGTGAGAATTGATTACAATTTCAGCAATATTTTGTCCTCTTGTTTTTAATTCTTTGTGCAAGATGTTTCCTTTATTTCCATTGAAATCCCTGATTGCAGAGACACAAGAGCCTGGAGATTGGAATGATAATGTGAGCATTCTGTTCCCCATCCAGCTGGCAATAGTTGCCAAAATGAAATCAAATTTGTGCACTGTGTTGCTAGTTTTTTATATTAAAAGTAGGCATTATGGTTATTATCTCCAAGTTCCCTATCAATGTGATCGAAAAAGAAATAAATCAGCCAGCTGCAATCATGAGATTAATTTTAGGGCTACCATTAGGAGCAACTAGCCGGGAATATTGCTTCACACTGAACATGCTGCAGTATTTAAAGAGATACAAGCACATATATCCTTTTCATTATTTAGATAAAAATACTGGTACATCTCAATAAAACATTCAAGCGCCTGTTAATATTTGAGTATTCCAATGGTCACACATTTATATTAATACTTCTTTTTCCAACCGTGCCCCATTGTTAATAAGGGATTGTCCATCGGACTCAATCAATATGGAGAGCAGTGGGAGGGCTTCCTGTGTGTTACCCCTCGGCTCTACCAGTGTCCCAACGTTGATACAACATCCGACTGCTCTGGGTTTGTGAGGGACAGAGTCCTAGGGGTCAACCTGGGGACACTGGTCGTGTGCACTGGGGGCAACACACAGAAAAACTCACATCTGCCTGCCAACTATATGATTTTTTGCATCTGTGTACTTGCCCTTTTTGTTGGTCATATTGTTTCAATGATATGAGCTCTTCTTGGTATCAGGATTTTATTTTTCATGAAATGGTGTTTATCTGGGATTCATATTTGGCAATATATCAAATCATGTAAATAATGTCAGACACTTCCTTTATCACAGACAATCACTTTGACAGTTTTTAGACAGACACATAGACTTGAATGAAGAGTAACATAAAGAAAGGATAAAAATACTTCTCATACTGACATTTTGCAATGTTGATCTAGCAAATCATAAATGTCTCCTAAAAATTAAATTTGGATATAAAAGAATCATTTTGCCTGCTTCTTTGGCATTATTTTACATTTTGTTCAGATGCTTTGCTCTTATGATCAGATACAAACCACTGGATGCAGAATAACTCTCATCATTCACACTATAAATTATTATATTTGTTTGTAGGCCTATGTGGCTATGGGCATGTCTGCTAATATTGAAATTATTGACTGAGGTTGAACACACCATATATATCAACTATCTATTCACATTTTTCTACACAATGCATATTAGTCAGCAAGTGTTGCTAAAGCCGGAGCAAGACTCATCATTATCTATAAACAAGCCAAGAAATGCTTCTATTTTCAATGCAGACCAGGCACCTCCGCCCTTGAGGAAATAATCTCCCAGTCAGAGTATTTGAGAGCAGATGGGTTTCCATGGCAACTTGACTGCCTCCTCAGAGAGATGAACCTAGTAGCAGCAGCAACCACATCACTGAGATGAGGATGAGGAGCTCCCGTGAAGCATTCATCAAGCTCTCCTGCATCAGCAGCAGGGAGGAGGCTGCCTTCGTGTATGTGTTATCAGATGTGGCTCTTGGTAAACGTCAGAAAAACTGCTAGAAATCTTTACTCAAACATAGCCCTTGTCTGCCACACAGGCAGGCATTGTTCTTCACTTATCATCCATGAAGGCATCACTCTTCTCTGCCTAATCATAATACTATTATAACACTTGTCGGCCATGTAGGCCTCACCCTGTACAAGTTAGACATGTAGGCATCACCCTATACTTGTAGGAATCACCCTGTACTTGTCTGTCATGTAGGCATCACCCTATACTTGTCTGCTATGTAGGCATCACCCTGTACTTGTCTGCTATGTAGGCATCACCCTGTACTTGTCTGCTATGTAGGCATCACCCTATACTTGTCTGCTATGTAGACATCACCCTATACTTGTCTGCTATGTAGACATCACCCTATACTTGTCTGCTATGTAGGCATCACCCTGTACAAGTTAGACATGTAGGCATCACCCTATACTTGTAGGCATCACCCTATACTTGTAGGCATCACCCTGTACTTGTCTGCTATGTAGGCATCACCCTGTACTTGTCTGCTATGTAGGCATCACCCTATACTTGTCTGCTATGTAGGCATCACCCTGTACTTGTCTGCTATGTAGGCATCACCCTATACTTGTCTGCCATGTAGGCAATCACCCTATACTTGTAGGCATCACCCTGTACTTGTCTGCTATGTAGACATCACCCTATACTTGTCTGCTATGTAGGCATCACCCTATACTTGTCTGCTATGTAGGCATCACCCTGTACTTGTCTGCTATGTAGGCATCACCCAATACTTGTAGGCATCACCCTATACTTGTCTGCTATGTAGACATCACCCTATACTTGTCTGCTATGTAGACATCACCCTATACTTGTCTGCTATGTAGGCATCACCCAATACTTGTAGGCATCACCCTGTACTTGTCTGCCAAGTAGGCATCACCCTGTACTTGTCTGCCATGTAGGCATCACCATATATTTTTCAGTAATACAGATATCTCCCTACACAATATATCTGATCACTTGAATGCCTAAATGATGTGTGGGAATTCATTGTAGACTGATGCCCTTGAATGGTGAGAACAGCCCACTTGAGATTTGCAGTACATGTCTGATTCAACATCACATCTCTGCTCCTGTCATACTAAAAATTATGCAAAACAAATATATTTCCTGTGATTTCTTTTGAACTGATCTCATCTGTTGATGTCAAATATTTCTTTCAGCTCTGTTTTCAACATTTCATCATAAACCAGCATTTCTTGTCAGTTGCATCATGTGGGCCAATCTTTGATCACACCACAAACACATGAACAGACATCTTGGGCAAAACACCTGAAAGATCTTATTATCATGCACACATTTCATGAAATGTGATATTTATATATATGAAGAAAGAAGACAGATTGGGCAATTGCCAAAGCGAGCATTCAAAGTTCTATCTGAAAAGTTATGTTAAGCTGGTTCCTTATAAATGATACTCAAGCTGCTCACTGTAAAGACAGGTTCTCAAAGGATTTTCATCAGATCCTGGTCAGCCTTGCAAACCTTCTGCTTCCCGTTACCATGGCAACAATCTCAGGTTCAGAATATCATCTGGCAGCTAGCTACAACGTGTTACACTTTACAAGCGAGCTCACTTGCCACTGCTGGTGGAGCGCTTGGGTCATGTGGCCGGTCACATGTGGCAGTCACATCACTGAGACTCACTCCTCTCTAGTCCTGCCTTGTCTATGTGAACTGAGACTCGCTCCTCTCTAGTCCTGCCTTGTCTATGTGTACTGAGACTCGCTCCTCTCTTGTCCTGCCTTGTCTATGTGTACTGAGACTCGCTCCTCTCTTGTCCTGCCTTGTCTATGTGTACTGAGACTCGCTCCTCTCTTGTCCTGCCTTGTCTATGTGTACTGAGACTCGCTCCTCTCTTGTCCTGCCTTGTCTATGTGAACTGAGACTCGCTCCTCTCTTGTCCTGCCTTGTCTATGTGAACTGAGACTCGCTCCTCTCTTGTCCTGCCTTGTCTATGTGAACTGAGACTCGCTCCTCTCTTGTCCTGCCTTGTCTATGTGTACTGAGACTCGCTCCTCTCTTGTCCTGCCTTGTCTATCATGTGAACTGAGACTCGCTCCTCTCTAGTCCTGCCTTGTCTATGTGAAGTGAGACTCGCTCCTCTCTAGTCCTGCCTTGTCTATGTGAACTGAGACTTGCTCCTCTCTTGTCCTGCCTTGTCTATCATGTGAACTGAGACTCGCTCCTCTCTAGTCCGGCCTTGTCTATGTGAAGTGAGACTCGCTCCTCTCTTGTCCTGCCTTGTCTATGTGAACTGAGACTCGCTCCTCTCTTGTCCTGCCTTGTCTATGTGTACTGAGACTCGCTCCTCTCTTGTCCTGCCTTGTCTATGTGTACTGAGACTCGCTCCTCTCTTGTCCTGCCTTGTCTATGTGTACTGAGACTCGCTCCTCTCTTGTCCTGCCTTGTCTATGTGTACTGAGACTCGCTCCTCTCTTGTCCTGCCTTGTCTATGTGAACTGAGACTCGCTCCTCTCTTGTCCTGCCTTGTCTATGTGTACTGAAACTCGCTCCTCTCTTGTCCTGCCTTGTCTATGTGTACTGAGACTCGCTCCTCTCTTGTCCTGCCTTGTCTATGTGTACTGAGACTCGCTCCTCTCTTGTCCTGCCTTGTCTATGTGTACTGAGACTCGCTCCTCTCTTGTCCTGCCTTGTCTATGTGTACTGAGACTCGCTCCTCTCTTGTCCTGCCTTGTCTATGTGAACTGAGACTCGCTCCTCTCTTGTCCTGCCTTGTCTATGTGTACTGAGACTCGCTCCTCTCTTGTCCTGCCTTGTCTATGTGAACCGAGACTCGCTCCTCTCTTGTCCTGCCTTGTCTATGTGAACTGAGACTCGCTCCTCTCTAGTCCTGCCTTGTCTATGTGAACTGAGACTCGCTCCTCTCTTGTCCTGCCTTGTCTATGTGTACTGAGACTCGCTCCTCTCTTGTCCTGCCTTGTCTATCATGTGAACTGAGACTCGCTCCTCTCTTGTCCTGCCTTGTCTATGTGAACTGAGACTCGCTCCTCTCTAGTCCTGCCTTGTCTATGTGAACTGAGACTCGCTCCTCTCTTGTCCTGCCTTGTCTATGTGTACTGAGACTCGCTCCTCTCTTGTCCTGCCTTGTCTATGTGAACTGAGACTCACTCCTCTCTTGTCCTGCCTTGTCTATGTGTACTGAGACTCACTCCTCTCTAGTCCTGCCTTGTCTATGTGAACTGAGACTCGCTCCCTTCTTGTCCTGCCTTGTCTATGTGTACTGAGACTCGCTCCTCTCTTGTCCTGCCTTGTTTATGTGTACTGAGACTCACTCCTCTCTTGTCCTGCCTTGTCTATGTGAACTGGGACTCGCTCCTCTCTAGTCCTGCCTTGTCTATGTGAACTGAGACTCACTCCTCTCTTGTCCTGCCTTGTCTATGTGTACGGAGACTCGCTCCTCTCTTGTCCTGCCTTGTCTATGTGTACTGAGACTCGCTCCTCTCTTGTCCTGCCTTGTCTATGTGAACTGGGACTCGCTCCTCTCTTGTCCTGCCTTGTCTATGTGTACTGAGACTCACTCCTCTCTTGTCCTGCCTTGTCTATGTGTACTGAGACTCACTCCTCTCTTGTCCTGCCTTGTCTATGTGTACTGAGACTCGCTCCTCTCTAGTCCTGCCTTGTCTATGTGAACTGAGACTCGCTCCTCTCTTGTCCTGCCTTGTCTATGTGTACTGAGACTCGCTCCTCTCTTGTCCTGCCTTGTCTATGTGTACTGAGACTCGCTCCTCTCTTGTCCTGCCTTGTCTATGTGAACTGAGACTCGCTCCTCTCTTGTCCTGCCTTGTCTATGTGTACTGAGACTTGCTCCTCTCTAGTCCTGCCTTGTCCATGTGAACTGAGACTCGCTCCTCTCTTGTCCTGCCTTGTCTATGTGAACTGAGACTCGCTCCTCTCTAGTCCTGCCTTGTCTATGTGTACTGAAACTCGCTCCTCTCTTGTCCTGCCTTGTCTATGTGTACTAAGACTCACTCCTCTCTTGTCCTGCCTTGTCTCTGTGAACTGAGACGCGCTCCTCTCTAGTCCTGCCTTGTCTCTGTGAACTGAGACGCGCTCCTCTCTAGTCCTGCCTTGTCTATGTGTACTGAGACTCGCTCCTCTCTTGTCCTGCCTTGTCTATGTGTACTGAGACTCACTCCTCTCTTGTCCTGCCTTGTCTATGTGTACTGAGACTCACTCCTCTCTTGTCCTGCCTTGTCTATGTGTAATGAGACTCACTCCTCTCTTGTCCTGCCTTGTCTATGTGTACTGAGACTCGCTCCTCTCTTGTCCTGCCTTGTCTATGTGAACTGAGACTCGCTCCTCTCTTGTCCTGCCTTGTCTATGTGTACTGAGACTCCCTCCTCTCTTGTCCTGCCTTGTCTATGTGTACTGAGACTCACTCCTCTCTTGTCCTGCCTTGTCTATGTGAACTGAGACTCGCTCCTCTCTTGTCCTGCCTTGTCTATGTGTACTGAGACTCGCTCCTCTCTTGTCCTGCCTTGTCTATGTGTACTGAGACTCGCTCCTCTCTTGTCCTGCCTTGTCTATGTGTACTGAGACTCGCTCCTCTCTTGTCCTGCCTTGTCTATGTGTACTGAGACTCGCTCCTCTCTTGTCCTGCCTTGTCTATGTGAACTGAGACTCGCTCCTCTCTTGTCCTGCCTTGTCTATGTGTACTGAGACTCGCTCCTCTCTTGTCCTGCCTTGTCTATGTGAACTGAGACTCGCTCCTCTCTTGTCCTGCCTTGTCTATGTGAACTGAGACTCGCTCCTCTCTTGTCCTGCCTTGTCTATGTGTACTGAGACTCGCTCCTCTCTTGTCCTGCCTTGTCTATGTGTACTGAGACTCACTCCTCTCTTGTCCTGCCTTGTCTATGTGAACTGGGACTCGCTCCTCTCTTGTCCTGCCTTGTCTATGTGTACTGAGACTCACTCCTCTCTTGTCCTGCCTTGTCTATGTGTACTGAGACTCACTCCTCTCTTGTCCTGCCTTGTCTATGTGAACTGAGACTCGCTCCTCTCTTGTCCTGCCTTGTCTATGTGAACTGAGACTCGCTCCTCTCTTGTCCTGCCTTGTCTATGTGAACTGAGACTCGCTCCTCTCTAGTCCTGCCTTGTCTATGTGAACTGAGACTCGCTCCTCTCTTGTCCTGCCTTGTCTATGTGAACTGAGACTCGCTCCTCTCTAGTCCTGCCTTGTCTATGTGTACTGAAACTCGCTCCTCTCTTGTCCTGCCTTGTCTATGTGTACTGAGACTCACTCCTCTCTTGTCCTGCCTTGTCTCTGTGAACTGAGACTCGCTCCTCTCTTGTCCTGCCTTGTCTATGTGTACTGAGACTCGCTCCTCTCTTGTCCTGCCTTGTCTATGTGTACTGAGACTCACTCCTCTCTTGTCCTGCCTTGTCTATGTGTACTGAGACTCACTCCTCTCTTGTCCTGCCTTGTCTATGTGTAATGAGACTCGCTCCTCTCTAGTCCTGCCTTGTCTATGTGTCAGGGTTGAGACTGTTTCCGCCGAGACGCCTGGCGGAAACTGTCAGAAACCTCTGTTCCCATGTCATAAATCCATAACTTCTATTACTACCCCCAGCAGATATTTATGTTAGTATTTATGTTAGTCATGTGTTTACTTTAAGAAGTAGTGACAAAGATCATATAAAATGTAAAAATAAATTCAAAATAAGCACGCAACTGTTTTGGACACCCACACAATTAAGCGGCATAAACTGGCAGAAACCTTTTAGGCCTGTTGAACCCATAAGGCCTGTCTAGAACCACAGAATCAGGTGGCAGAAACCTCTGGCACAAAATCCATACCCATAAGAACTGTTAGAACTTATAGAAAATAGTCTTGGAAGTTCACATAAATATTATTGGGGAGGTTTTACAAAGAGAAATGAAGATGTAGGTATGTTGTCAAAAATATATTCTTGGTCAAGTTATTTTTGTAACACCTCAGACAAGAGATGCTCCCACCCCACCCCCAATACAGTACATATATAGGTCTAAAGTATGTGTATATTGCTTCAAATGTTTAAACTAATGTTATGCTCATCATATCTGGAGAAAAAGACTGAAAATAAATGACTTTTGGAGTTTATGACAGTTTACGCCGCCATGGTCAGTTCATTTTAGTGCCACATCAGACAAGAGATGCTCCCACCCCACCCCCAATACAGTACATATATAGGTCTAAAGTATGTGTATATTGCTTCAAATGTTGAAACCAATGTTATGCTCATCATATCTGGAGAAACAGACTGAAAATTAATGACTTTTGGAGTTTATGACAGTTTCCGCCACTTTGGGTGGCGGAAACCTATTTCCGCCGAGACGGTATATACCGCGGTATATACCGCCATGCGGCGGAAACCATGCAACCCTGCTATGTGTACAGCTTTTGCTACACATTACATTATTGTGACAATATCATTAGATACTTGATATGAGGAGTGTGGCACTGCTAACTGGTTCTCTCCTCTTAGCTTGATGCTTGAGTTGGAATAATAAGGAACATGAACATTTTTTCGTGTCTGACATATTATGCTTTTGATTTAATATCTAACATTACATCAAAGATAACAAGTGTTGATTTTAAAAAATCAAGCTCGCGTAAGTTTGCAAAATCCCAAGGCAAAAAACCAAACAAATCTTCTTACTCTACCACGCACTCACAAATCACTTCTGAAACAAAAGCGACATCTGACGGTGTAATCAGAATTAATGAGGCAAAACATGGCCGCCATGGACCGATAATCGGGGTAGGCTCCATTGACTTACGGCTTAATCATCTTGAAACCTCGAACATCTAGCCCTAAAGGCAAAACAAACGCGAGCGAAAAAAGATATAACTTGAAAAAGTAAACATTTTACATATTTTACATTTTCCAAAACCTACATAGCATATAAGAGTCTTGTTTTCCTGTTATGTTTGAATTTATTTTGCTTCATAACAGCAGGGACTATTATAAGAGACTCCTCATCCTTGATAATACTATTCACCAAATATCTTCATTCTATCTCTTGTATCTCTTTCCTATTTAATTAAATGGCAAATTTATGACTTCAGTTTGACATCCACCATCAATTCATCTTTATTATCACAACTTTAGGTAAAATATATCATGCATATTTAAAGAATACACTCCTGGGTTACTGCAGTTGCTCACTGACATTCACTCACAATGAACCACTGACAATCTTAGTCAATCTTTGTACATACTGAAACCTAGAGTTGTGTGAAGCTCACATTGCCAACAGATGAACAACAATTTGACCTACAACAGCCCCACCTGGTGACTTTTTGTTTCATAATGCAAACAATACAGACATTTTGTTCTTCTTTATGCTGTTCGTCTGCTATTTGAGATATTCAAGAGCAGAAGATTTTATGGGCTACATAATTTCTTCAATGTCGTTAAAATTAGCTGAATTTATTCTTGAATATTAATATAAATGGGGTTTAGCCTTTTTTTAAAAGTACTTATCCAAGATTTTTTTATAGAAACTAAAATATTTCATGATTTGGTTCCACATTATGCTTTAATCTTATCCTACATTAAAAAAACACTTTCATTTCTCGCAATAACATTGGCATATCACCATGAAAAACTTCTGAGAGAAATTTTTTTTTTATAAAAATGAAGATTCTTGTGTTTATTTTATTCCATGTGTTAGTGTTTATTCTCACTGCTGGAATGGGTCCTGTCACCTGGTGTGTTAAAAAAAAAAACCTGTCATGAATGGGCAAAATTGGCAACAATTCAAAGCAGCTACAAATGCTGAACAAGTTTATTACACCCATATCTATAATCTATCTGTCTTTCTATTCCTCTGAAGATTCCAATTTTTATCAGATTTTATCTGTATTTTTTGCCAAATATTTATGCATTCCCTTCAAAGGATACATAATTGAAGTCAACATATCTGCAAACATATCCCAGCAGGCATTACACATACATTGCTCCAGTTCCCAAAAGCCCCCCTAGTCACAGACCCCCAGGGGGCTGAAGCCCCCAAAGCCAAACCCCCCCTCATTCATGTCAGATCATCCATTAAAATCGTGTAGATGGGCAAGGAATGCGATGCTTGTCAAAATTACCAAATGCCATTTCAGAGGATGAGACAAATATATGCAACCCCCTTATCAATCGAAGTCCTGCAAAAGTTTGGTTGCAAATGCTGGCATTTCCTCCATTTTGTGCATGAATGGAATTTAACTATTTTAATGTAATGCGTGGTAATCTTGTTAAGGTGTAAATATTTGGAATCGCACATTAACTGCTGACAAGAAACATATCAGTTATATACTGCAGATCATACAGATAGTGGTGGAAAATAGAAGAACAGTGCCTGTCCTTATGGTCAAAACTGAAATGCCTTCAGTATCGTGTCAATGTTGTTCCAAAATACAAATAACAATGTCAACAGTGTTCTAAATAACATTACAAAAGTAAGATTTCAATGCTCCTAGTCAATCTCTTCAGATTGATGTATATCATGAATCTTCTCTAAATTTTATGATAGTCACCAATTTAAATTTTTTTAGAATTATGAACTTTCTTTTGGCCAACCCCTTTGAAATCAAGTAAAGCATACCTTTTTGATGAAAGCTTAAAGCTGCTATGATTATTTTATCCTGTCCAGTAAAAATGCATTTGGTCCAGAAAAGGAGTCAAATTCCAGTGACTATTGGGAAGAATGGATTGATTCTGAACTCTCCCAAATGCCTGCCAGGCTCTGACATTATAAAACCCAAACTCCACCTGTATTAGTTTGCATTTGTCAATAATGGAAAGTATATACCGTAAATGACCGTGTATAAGACGAGGTTTTTGTACAAAAAAAACTTAATGTTTGGAGGATCGTCTTATACACAAGAGCAACCTGTGGATGAGGGTTTATGCCAAATAATTATGGCACTACAAGTTTTCATTACAAACATTCATATTTTCGAAATAACGAATATCAGACATAGTGGATCAATTTTAATTGCGTTTTAAATGATATATAAAGGTATTTACCCAATATTATTTCGAAACGCTTTGTTTTGACTTTGTTCTCACTGATTCCAATTATCAGCGTTCACAGTTTTGCGTTTCGTCATTTTTTCCACTGCTTTGAGTCGTGTCTTCCCTGTTGACTGAAATGCTTTCACACGTGGATCGATTTTAATTGCGTTTTAAATGATAAATAATGAAAACGCTTTGTTGTTCTCGACCTGAGAAGCATAATTGTGATAATATTAAGTAAATACCTTTATTTTTCATTTAAAATGCAATCAAAATCGACCCACTATGTCCGATGTTTGTTATTTCATCGTTTCAAAGTAAAACGTAAATTCGATGTGCGGAACACGGTAAATTCCATGTGCGGCAACACGAAGAGAAGCCAGGGATCCATCATTGCGCAATATATTAATATTTCAATGCGAGTTGATAGACTCCAATTATTTTCGCGCCAAAAATAAGAGCTTGTCCCCGTCACTCCCGCTTTTTAAAATGACGACCACGTGTTGTGTAATGCATGTTATAAATGAATGGATGGTTTTGTTCTGTTCTTGACCTGCAAAGCGAATTTGTGATAATATTGGGTAAATACCTTTATTTATCATTTAAAACGCAATTCTCTGGCAAATCTGCAAAGTCAATGATCACATGAGTCACGTGGTCAATCGATCCGCTACATCACGGACATCGTATTTACGTTTTACTTTTACTTCTATGTCTATTAAAATTAAAATTATTATTTAACTATATTGCACAATAACAATTATCAGCGTTCACAGTTTTGCATTTCGTCATTGTTTCCACTGCTTTGAGTCGTGTCTTCTCTTTTTGACAGAAATGCTTTCACACGTGGATCGATTTTAATTGCGTTTTAAATGGATTGATGGTTTTGCTCTGTTCTCGAACAATTTGTGATTATATTGGGTAAATACCTTTAATTATCATTTAAAATGCAATTAAAATTGATCAGCTACGTCCGATATTCGTCATTTCGAAAATATGAACATCGTATTTACGTTTCACCATATATACTCGGGTATAAGACCTTTAAGATCTTGTAATTACGGTAAATGAGAAAAAGTGGTGCTCAACATATAATACTGATGGGGAAAAAATAATGAAGAAAACAAAAATTTAAATAAACAAAACAAAAATTTAAATAAACAAATCAAAATTTGTAATAAACAACACAAAATTGAAACAATCATTACAAACAGATTGGTAGTTGAAATTATTTTTGTCCATCATTGAAAAACATGTATTTCTGTCACCAATAATTTCAGGTATATATTAGGAATAGTATCTATTGGGAATAGTGATGGATTTTTGTGACTGATATCAATTTGAACTGTCATCACGCATCTACTTTTTCTTTGCTTACATGATATTGAAATATATTCATATATGCGATAGCGCATGTGCAAATTTAAGTTTTCTTCATGAACCAAGACAAAAACTCCACAGTGGCCTAAATTTTCCAAACCATACTGACCACAGAAAAAGACAATTTATAACCCACAATAATAATCATACATTCTTCATGATAATATAATTGACAGAAGAACACAGATAATTCATGACATTCACCACATGTTGGCAGTGAATGTTAAAAAAGGTACCATCCAAGTTACAAAAACATAGTCATGATTCAAAATGGCTGCCACAAAAGGGAGGTTAAGATCAGTAATGAGCAAACCACTTCAAGACTTTGACAAATGCATCCATGGTTTAACTTTGGTCGTGCTATCTTTTATTAGTGGCATCTTATTGCGTTCACTACAATTTTTAAAGAGATCAGATGACATGACCTAAATATGTACCGTATTTATACAAAAATAAGATGACTCGTGTATAAGTCGACCCCCCCAAAATTGATGTTATTTTGCTTGAAAAGACCAATTTCTGAATATAAGATGAGTCAGGTTCTCTCAAGACATCGGCACTGCTACCATTCAAGTTTGTTGGCCATTTTAAAAGTGAAACTTAAATAAGCTTAAGCAACAAGAGCAAAACGTAAATATGATGTCTGTGATGTCCTTGACCTTAGCGTCAAACAAAGCGTTTTCATTACGAACTTTCATATTTTCCAAATAACGGATATTGGACGTAGTGGATCGATTTTAATTGCGTTTTAAATGATAAATAAAGGTATTTACCCAATATTATAACAAATAACGCTTCACAAGTCTAGAATTCTCCATGTCCTTGACTTTGATGTGAATATGCTTACACAACACGAGGAGAAGCTCTTATTTTTGGTGCGAAAACGATAGGGTGCCATCAAATCGTATTCCTTCCCATTGAAATATTGATATATTGTGCAATGATGGATCCTTATGTACATATGTAGTGTCAGGGATCCATCATTGTGCAATATATTAATATTTCAATGCAAGTTCATACGCTCTGATCGTTAAACTGACATTTTCTAATGAAGGCAGACTACTGTTGAGACGTGGTAAATTATTTCTATGTGTTTTATAAGTCAAATATATTAAAATTAAAGCTAAATGATTCACTGATAATTTAATATTGTTAAGAACATTAATTCATCCAAGATGATGGCTGCCTTGTTCTTCTGTCATGTAAACTGAATTTGACTTCATAACCCATGACTTCCTGATGTTGTCTTCTCGATGTGAATTATTGCAAGTCTAAGCTAAGAGTGGTGTCAATTGTCTCTAACCATACCACATGGGATTCTGATTTCCACAACCCAAGAGAAATGTCAGCTCATATCCCAGTACTGAGCCTGAACAATTCATGTGATGACAACTTGCTATGAATGTACATCTTGATAAAGCTTGGAGAATGTGGTTTTACTTGGTTTATTGATTTATCCTGTCCTACACAGCTATGGGCTGCACATGGTCCACATCTGCCTTAATTTGGGCACATTTTTTCTGGTTGGTTGGCTGGCTGTTCACACCTTTTGCCTTTGATTGGTTTATTTGGCTAGATGTGCTGCAACATTGGTATCAGTGATGAAAGTTATGTTTGGGTAAGCAGTCATGCCTCAGTGGACACTTTAAAGAAAATATTAAAAAGAACCGTTTTCATTGGCATCCCTTATGAACCTTTTTATGCTGTGAGGTTCCATACTGGGACTGGAATAGCTTTCAAAATTGTACCACTTTTTCACACTGCCCAATTCCAAAACAAGAAAAAGCAAACTCCACCAGAGGGCGATGTAGTGAACTTATCACCTCTGAACAAGGTGCCTTTTGGTGCTGGCTCAGCACATCTACCAATTTTCATGTAACTGTCCGTCTTACTTATTTTTTTTCATAAACTGTACTCAGATTGGTAAAATATGATATATATAATATTTCACCTTTAATACAAAAGATTGTGCATATAGAAACAACTATCAAGAGAAACAAAACTTGGAACTACTTTCTCGACTGGAGGAGCCATTTTCTAGGGTAGTGATAAGGCGGAACTACCACAAAGATGGCCGCTTTGTTTATAATTTTAATTCTTTTAATCTTTTATACTTTTGGTTAAACTAACAACAAAAAATGTGCAAACGTTAACAAATAAACTCAAATACATCTCAAGGCAACTTCATATTCGATATTAAGAGATGTTAACATCTCAATCACATTTACAACACACTGACAGTTGTTGAGCACATGGCCAGTAAAAGTAGGACCGGATGAATTCTAATCTAGGTTGGACAGAGGTAATAGTTTGTGTGTGCTCCACGTGTAACACTGATGGGAAAAAAATTAAGAAACAAAACAAAAATTACAAGAAACAAAACTAAAAATAATATAAAGAAAACAAAATAAATAAACACAAAATGAAAGAAGCATTGCAAATGGATGGGGGAGTTGAAATTATCTTTGTTCATCTTTTTAAAACATTTAATTTGGTATGTGAACGAATATTCCAGCACAACTGCCTTTTCGGTCTCAATTGTGTAAGTTCCTCTAATATCGCGCAGGTGCTAACGTAACTCATCGTTCAGAACTTTGCTGGTTATTTCTGTTCTAATTATCCAATTTACACCAAATTTGTACTAAATGTCAGTGCAGAAGGTGATAATTAGATAGGGTACTTTTCATCAGTGTAGGGGCCTGCACCGGGCAGTCAGCACGAGTGCTACTCACAGATTGGAGATAGTGCGTATTGGATCTCCCCTCTAGCTGGGTAGCCACGCTGCGTAAGCTCTGAGTGCCCACGAGACAAAAGTGGAGCGGCCAACATATCAAATCAAATCAAATCAAATCTACTCAGAGTTCCATGCACTATCGATAAGAAGGCATTTCCAAGCAATATTACTTGACAATTTTTCTCGACAATGCCCTGGCTAGGTCAGCTCCTAGCACAAGGAGGGGGCTAGAAACTCACTGTTACTCAGTCAACTGATTTCAAAGTCTGATAGAGCTGTCATTTTAAAAGGATGACATGTTATTGAATTTGATTGAACAACGTGAAAATCAAGCCTTAGCAAACAACCACAGTCCACACTTCAATGAGCACATTTTGTGCTAAAAAGTCTGTCTTTCACATCACTGTCATCAGCTGCTATCCAACATCCTAGCTTAAAAATTGATAGAAATGTGAATATAATAGGGAATTAATTTACAGAACATGCCTACGGCATGATACTACGGCGTCACTCTCTCAGGTTGACAGGTTTTGATTCCCTTGTTGGGGCCCATACCAGAGTCCAGACACTGATCTTGATTTGGGTCAAGGACAGTCTTGCTCGGGCAGATTTGAAATCAACTTTGTCCTGGACAACGTTCAAAAACATTTGAAGGTATTCATATTTCTAGAAATATTCTGGTAAATAACAAATGTGTATAAATGCTTGACTACCTTACCTTTGTCTCCAGCCCTAATAGAAGTGATTTACCGTCATATTAACACGAATTTGATAGACATTTGTGGAGGAAAGTACGTCTAATCGTCTACCCGCCACCACGTTGTTTGACAACTTCCGCTTTATCAAGAACATGCACATGCGCTAAAGAGTGATATGTAAATGAACTCGCGCGGGGTCAAACATCCGGGTATTTGCGTAATGGCCGCTGCCTGTCGAAGCACGCCGACTGCTGACTTCGCTTCATTTGTGCAAAAACTTGCAGACAGGAGTGGAATGATGCAAGCGGTGGCCGTGCAGCGACTATAAATATCTGAACAACAGACAGTATTCAGCTTTTATTCAATTCTTCTTACGAGAGGTGAGTAAATGCGTGACAACTTCAACACGTCCTTGGCTTGGGTCAGCCACTGTCAACAAACCACACTTTCAGTTTGAGGTTTTGACAGCTGTCAAATGCGTTATGTGATTGTCTCCGGTCTATGTGCGGGTTGTGGAAAGATCGAGATTGTTGTAGAAATATTAAGATTCGTAAATATGGGGATCTTAATCAAAAGGGACAGGACAAAAGGGGCAGAAATTGGTTTATATCTCTTTTCCAACACGTGTTACATCGAGCATCCTAACATGCGGAAAGTGTTTGGTTTCGCTTTCATTCACCATTTTATTCAAAGAATTTAATCACAAATGTCATAAACGTCTCAAAAAGTATTTTCAAACAAAAAAATCAAAACAAAGAAATAAATACCATATTTTCCATGTTATTTTGAGAAATTGTATTTTTCATTTCACAAATACATATAGAGAATTCAGTTATTTCATTTTTTGAGGGGATGGAGTGGGATGCTGATACCACCCAGCCCTTGGTATTCTCACCCCTCACCCACATGGAAACCCCAACCTAACCACAGCCTCGCTCCCACAGAAACTTACTAAAAAGAAATGTAAAACCTCTACATGCAAATTTACATTTGGTATGGAGATATGCTCTTTATGATATACGTTTATGATAGATCTCAGTCTGCACCTAGCCTTGAAAGACGAGTTGTGCAGAGCACAAGGAGGTCTTGAACACTTCTGTGTATTGTGTCAATCAACAGGATTAATAATACATATATCTTTGGTATCTCTCTGTTTTACCAACAAAATGAGTAATTACTGAGTACCACATGGTAAAATATCAAACTTCACCTACTTTTTAAAATAGGATGCTTATTCTTTCCTTGAAAAATGATAAATTTTCTTGTGCACACAACATTAACTCCATCTAAGGAAATCCAAGAAGCCAATTTGTTATGTCACCTGACATGGGAAACCCTTGAACATGTCATGGGGTAATACTGGGTGTTCCCCAAAATCTAAATCAATCAACCAATCAGTATTGGTTTCAAATCAATCTGATGTCATACATCACATGACATTGTTCAATATGGCCCCCATGTTTTTGTTGGGAACCTTCACAATTATCATGTTCAGAAAAGGATAATTTCATTCACAGAGATCCAGAGCAGTTGCAAAGTAGGTGAAGTCAAAATTTAACTTTTTTTCTGTACACAAATCCAATTTAAACCTGCTTAAACCACATCAAACTTCTGTGAGCCCAAAGAAAATTCCAGTCGACCCATACAATGATAAGAAGTGGTTGTGGCCCACCTGGCTGTGCCAGGTTGGACACTTGAGGTTAAGTCTGCACCATGTAACATCAAAATCATTCTGCTTGGTGATCACAACAGTGGATAGTGAAAAGTTTCAAGATCAGTTTCTGCCCATAAAACTCTCACTCAAAATCTTGTAGGATTCCAAACATTGACTGATTATACGGAAATAGGTTTCATTGATATTGCTCCAACAACTAGTAATTTTTGGGGCTTGTAATAGCTTATATGATTATTTTAAGTGTCTACTGGAAACATTTATTTCAGATATTAATCCAATTTTTAGAAATCAGATAACATTTTGAAATATCAAATGACTTTTTCCTTGATAAATTCAATTAAAATTAATTATATTAAACTTCAAAATTGTTTTTGCATCCCTGAAACAAAATAATTATATTTGTGTTCATTTCCTTTTCAGATTGAATGGTTATATTCTGCACTATTGTAAAATGAGGGATATTTAAACACAATTCACAGGCAAAACATATCAGTTATACATATATATTATAATTGAATTATAAAGGATCTCTATTTTCCTGAATAAAACATGGATGTGGATTCATTATATCGGCTGTTGGGGCAGCCTGGACGCTATCAAATAGTCATCTACTTGATGCTTTGCTGCAATTACTTTCCTGTTGTTCTCAACCATCTATTAATGGCCATATATGGAGCCAAGACTGCGCACCACTGTCATCTTCCAGAAGGTCGATATCTTAATGAATCTGTGCCATACTCCCAGCAAGGAGGGTGGAGTAAATGCACAGTATATGAGAACTGGACACAAAATAGTAATGTGACCAGAGGTTGCCCGCAGGGTTGGGACTATGATGTGCTTCCCCAAGAAAAGAATATCATCACTGAGGTGAGTATGACCAATTATTCGTGTATTAAGGCCATATGAGTCTATTCCTGAATTTAGATTCAATATATTTAGGGAACATGGAGAACAGATCAGAAAAGTCTGTACACACAGTTCTTTGCAAACAGTTATCAATTCAAACATTTTTTTATACTGATTAATGCTTTAGATTAAAGTATGATGTGACTAAACTAGTATATTTACTTAATCATTTTTATGTCCATTTTTTCAATACAATATCATTTCCTTCATTCACTCATGAATGCAAGAAGAGTAAATTCTTTGAGTTAGATTAATACATGTAAAAACAGTCATTTTATTTTTTGTCTTATATAGCCATATTGCCGTAAATCTGTCATTTACTGCAGTTCAACACAACTTTTTGGTGCCAGTTACACATGCTTATTTAAATTGTTCTGGGATCTTTAATAGAGTAGACAATGACATATGAATAGAGGTCTTTAATACACAGTTTATTAAAAAAAAAAAAGTAATTGACAAGCCCATGTGGCACATGCGGTATATGTGATGAGTTTCTGAAAGTAATTAAAAAGTATTCAGGGTTTAACATTAAGCATTAGTCCAGTGGACATGATGGTTTTTTTAGTCTCCAGGCCAGTACAGGCCAGTGGTTCTAAAATTTTACTGGTCCATATTTAAGCTTATATCCTTTATATGTTCACTATTTTGTGTTTTGGGCCATTGGATACAAAAAAAAATTCCAAGGGGTCTGAATATCACTTTGCCTTTTCAGGCCAGCAACCAAAATCCTCAAGGCCCCATGCACAGAAACTTGTTCTGATTTCTGACTGACTCTAAAGTATTTTAAAGTTTATAACAAATGTCTTGCTCAACCATTTACCCACTTGAAAATTTAATGATTTTAGCCCAAAATAGATTTGTAATAGTTATTATTCATCTTGTGGAGCTTTAAAGGTTAATCTCAAAACATGACTGAGGTTATTGTGAAGTCAACTTTCTGGTTGTTCAATACAACTTTATGTCATGTTTTTGAAACATTATTTATTTAGAAAAAAAGAAGAAAATCTACCATATTTATTTCAGGATGTTAGTGGAAACAAGGATATTTGTTTCTATGATTAATATCAAGTCCTGTGATAAATGCAATGAGGAACATGAATCTAACTGTGATTAATTCTGTTATGCTATCAGTAATTTAACTGTTGTGAAATTCAAAGTGGAAACATTTCACAGTGGTTAAGACAAAGAAATCACGAAACCACCATTCCTAATGAAATTTGGGGTTTTAAGGCAAATAAAAAAATGTATGATATTGTTAATAGTGATCAGTAAGATTGATATGATGTAGTTATTCTTATGAATAAATGTCAGACCGAGACATGTTTCTCAGTGGGTAAGAACCAACTGCAAATGTCAAACAGATTATCATAAGGATCCTGATGTTGGCCATTCTGTGTGATGGATTGATGGCTTAGGATTGATGGCTTAGGATTGATGGCTTAGGATTGATGGCTTAGGATTGATGGCTTAGGATTGATGGCTTAGGATTGATGGCTTAGGATTGATGGCTTAGGATTGATGGCTTAGGATTGATGGCTTAGGATTGATGGCTTAGGATTGATGGCTTAGGATTGATGGCTTAGGATTGATGGCTTAGGATTGATGGCTTAGGATTGATGGCTTAGGATTGATGGCTTAGGATTGATGGCTTAGGATTGATGGCTTAGGATTGATGGCTTAGGATTGATGGCTTAGGATTGATGGCTTAGGATTGATGGCTTAGGATTGATGGCTTAGGATTGATGGCTTAGGATTGATGGCTTAGGATTGATGGCTTAGGATTGATGGCTTAGGATTGATGGCTTAGGATTGATGGCTTAGGATTGATGGCTTAGGATTGATGGCTTAGGATTGATGGCTTAGGATTGATGGCTTAGGATTGATGGCTTAGGATTGATGGCTTAGGATTGATGGCTTAGGATTGATGGCTTAGGATTGATGGCTTAGGATTGATGGCTTTGGATTGATGGCTTAGGATTGATGGCTTAGGATTGATGGCTTAGGATTGATGGCTTAGGATACCTGTGTCTCTGATACCTATTTTGAAGGAACATTTTCTTCCTTGTGTCAACATTCAGCTTCAGAAGTGGAGTTCTGAGTTTTTAATTAAGTTCTTATATGCCTATGGTCATTGGAGCTAACTGGTATCCATATATTTGTGACGAAATAGTTAAATGTTGACTGTCAAATTTCACAGCAATATAGGTTTGTTTGTTTGTTGGGGTGATGAAAAAAATTTGTGAAATGGTGTTTTTACAACCCTTTCAGCAACAATGGCCATATCAGGTCGACTTCAGAGCCTTTTAACCAGTGTGAGACACTGCCGGCAGTGGGAGTTGAACCCACCGCCTCCCATCCTCCACTTATTTAACCAACAAGGCACAGATCCTACACACTGCCAACTGTGCTAGTGGGGCCGGTGAGACCTACTTGTAGCAGATATAGTGCTTCCTCACTGAATTGTCATGTCACAGGTCCTTGACATGACAACCCACCCGGTCACAGATTTACAAGGACAACGGGTTAACTCTTTAGGCATTGGCCACAGCTCATGTATGAAATTGTATCATGAATTCAATCTTGGCACAGCTGGGGATCAAACCCATGACCTTTGGATCACCACAGAGGAACTGGTGCTAATATGATAGAATTATTTTTTTGTTTATCATACAAGCAACTCTCTATCTTTATTTGATTTCAATGTTTGCCATAAACATAGAATTCATAGTGTGACCTATTCCATAGATGGTCGCTTTCTGCTTTGATTAACACTGGGCTAACACTGGGCTAACACTGGGCTAACACTGGGCTAACACTGGGCTAACACTGGGCTAACACTGGGCTAACACTGGGCTAACACTGGGCTAACACTGGGCTAACACTGGGCTAACACTGGGCTAACACTGGGCTAACACTGGGCTAACACTGGGCTAACACTGGGCTAACACTGGGCTAACACTGGGCTAACACTGGGCTAACACTGGGCTAACACTGGGCTAACACTGGGCTAACACTGGGCTAACACTGGGCTAACACTGGGCTAACACTGGGCTAACACTGGGCTAACACTGGGCTAACACTGGGCTAACACTGGGCTAACACTGGGCTAACACTGGGCTAACACTGGGCTAACACTGGGCTAACACCGGGCTAACACTGGGCTAACACTGGGCTAACACTGGGCTAACACTGGGCTAACACTGGGCTAACACTGGGCTAACACTGGGCTAACACTGGGCTAACACTGGGCATGTGGAGCACCAAGAAATGTCAACATTATAAGTACTGCCAAAGCTTATAATCATGTAGTCAAAACAGGCACCAGAAGTTCATTTGTCAATAACAACACATACTGAATTACATAATGCATGCACACACACAGCTATATATATATACTGGAGATGTAAAGCTTTAGGCCCTTTTGGACTCTTTAATTCCTTATTCCTTAACTGTACATATTACATCAGGCCTCGACATAAAGAGAAAAATGTTGGTTGCCCGGTTGGGCCACCAGAGCATGAGAAGTGGTGGGCCAAAGTTTCTAGGGACAAAAGGATGTGTGATACATTGTACATAAGGCTGTACATAAGGCTGTATAATGACAAGTGTCTGACTGGTGGTTACTTGTCCTAATCAAACTCCATTGATCATGATATGAGACAAATATCTTTGAAGGATTAAAATAATAAAATCAAGGTAGTTTGGGCCACTAAAAAACCAAATATATGGTTGTCCAACGGGGCAACTACAACAGGGCATTCACTGGCCCGAACAGAAGATCTGGTGGCCCCAGTGCGTATGTCAAGGCCTGTACATATGTCTTGTCCCCTCTTCAGAAGCTGAATGAATTTATCAGCTACACATGCATGAATTGATCAGCTGCAAATGAAACAATTATTAAAGCATTGTTCATTACTGAGAAATATTTTAGTTACAAGAAAAAGGGAAGAACATAGTTTAGTTCAGTTCATTTGAGCAGAAATTTAAACTTTTATGAATTTGCTGAAGGTTAGTGGCATTAAGCTGATATTATGGATAAGTTTCATTGATGAATGAGCGCTTGACAAATATGATCTATTATTTGTCATTTATTATTCTTACAATAGAATTGAATGTGCATCATCCAACATCCCACCACAGATTTGTATCTGACTCTCATAAAGAATTGTATTTCTTTTAAAGGTATCCTCGAGCAGCTGCTTCCACCAAGCTGTGGTATTATTACCATGAGCATCATCTGAGCACAGTCATTATTTCTCGGGAATAATAACTTTATGTAGTGTTGTCAATGGACATTTTTTATGCTACATTTTATGAAGTTATTCCAAGTATCTCTAACAAAGGATAATGGACATTATAAAATTAACTTCATAAAGACTCTGTAAAGCAATCATATTCAGCAAAGCAGATATAACCACTTCAGGCAAAACAACAAATTTATAAGCACCGTAAACATAATCATTTTCAGGCAGTGTCAAATTACTTTTTTAAAACCATCAATACCCTCATTTGAGAGTCCAGTCATGCCACCCATGTAACAAGACCTTTTCATCTGTTTCAGTTGTGCACCTAAGACCCCAACTTTAATTTTTACTATAATCCCCTTGACAAGATGGCTGTCTCCAGGAAATGTTGATCACACTTTAAGAAAGTTTGAGACCAGTAACAGGCCTTGACATAAAGAGAAAAATGTTGGTTGCCCAGTTGGACCAACAGAGCGTGAGAAGTGGTGGCCCGAAGTTTCTAAGGATAATAGGATGTGTGATACAATAAAGAGCATTGTACATAAGGCTGTATAGTGTCTGAGTGGGGGATACTTGTCCCAATGAAATATTGATCGTGATATGATATCTATCAAGGATTAGAATAATAAAATCAAGATAGTTTGAGCCACTAAAAGACCAATAATATGGTTGCCCAACTGGGCCACTACAACAGAATATTCACTGGCCCAAACAGAGGATCTGGTTGTCCTGGGTCACTGGGCCAGTGCATATGTCAAGCCCTGCAGTAAAAGTGTTGAAGTACTCTATAAAAACCTTCTTTTTATTACTTATATTAGTTCATATTAATGATATTTGCAATGCTGATCCATATTCAATGAAGGTTTCCCTCCTTTTAAGGTACTATAAAATAACTTAATTCAGGCACAGCCAAAATCATTATATTCAGGCTCAATAAAAATAACCATATTAAAACATTATGAACGTAACAATTCAGAAGCATCATTGAGTGAACAGCAGATGAGGCAGGCATATCATGATCCCAACCACCTTCATGTGGAAGCCTACACCGGCCTCAAGTATCGCATAAAGGAAAACCAACAGCCCAGAATTGATACTCAGAAGAGATAAACGACAAAGGAGGCAAAGGGCTCAATAAAGCTATCATTAGGCGGTAGCTGGTTTGGAAAATGGCCAATCATAGGATCAAGTAAGATCCACTTGGTTCGGAGTATTTGGTAGAAAGGAGATAATCTTTGTAAAAGTTAGATGATCCCTCTGTCGTTTGGGTTGCTGATAAGCTGTGCACGGTTTCCAAAAATAGATTCTACCAGAATCTTTGTCATGTTTGTTGCTGACAAATATTTCTATCTTGAGAAGATTCAGCTTGGCTAAAAATTAATATATGTGCATAAAGTATAAATATTATATTATATTTGTCTGTTTTATCTGTTTTGCCATTCTAAATAATTCATGCCATGGCCAGTAGCAGATCATACTGATGAGTTGTATTTTGTGACCAGATCATACTGATGAGTGGTATTTTGTGACCAGATCATACTGATGAGTTGTATTTTGTGACCAGATCATACTGATGAGTTGTATTTTGTGACCAGATCATACTGATGAGTTGTATTTTGTGACCAGATCATACTGATGAGTGGTATTTTGTGACCAGATCATACTGATGAGTGGTATTTTGTGACCAGATCATACTGATGAGTGGTATTTTGTGACCAGATCATACTGATGAGTTGTATTTTGTGACCAGATCATACTGATGAGTGGTATTTTGTGACCAGATCATACTGATGAGTGGTATTTTGTTACCAGATCATACTGATGAGTGGTATTTTGTGACCAGATCATACTGATGAGTGGTATTTTGTGACCAGATCATACTGATGAGTGGTATTTTGTGACCAGTCCTTCGGTTTGTACTGGGTTACTGTGGTCACCAGTTGGCAAACTAGGATGAAGATAATTGATTTAGTTCCTCTGGGTGAATCTCCATCTCTACCAATATTTATTACAACTCTGAAGGGAAATAACTTTTCATTACAAGCAACTTGCTTGCATATTACTGCCGACTCACGGTACTTGCTTTGGTGGTTAATCAGCCCACATCAGAGACGCAGAGGTCGGCAGAGACAAACATTGACGTCACATCTTCTCATGCAGCCAATGTAATGTTCAACAATGAAACGTGATTAAGCAAGCCTTGTTTGTGTCCATCTCATCAGAACTAAGAACAAAACTTTGTCTGTGTAACTCTCTTTTTAGCTCTGTTAAAATAATAGAATTTCACAAACTCAATACAACTTTAAGTGAAATGTAATTTGAGTATGCATAATAGAAGGCAAGTCTGGAGACTCGGGCAGCCAGCTGTTGCAGACCACTTAAACGTTGCCAACCACTTCATTACCCAGTAATCTTATATTTCATAAAACTTCTGGAAATTATGTCATAGGTTTCAGGAATGTCATTGCTTAGTTTGTTCCTTAAAATCCAGCTGAGTAATATTAATAATAATGAAATGAGCCTCAGAATTATCTTGACAATAATGCAATTGGATAACCTTTAAGTTCATTGCATGTTTCAGAGGAAATACATTGATTTTTTAATTCAATATGATTCCATACAATCTGAAAACTATAGGAAGCCTTGTTGCCATCAATTATTAATTAGTATTCAGGTCTTGGTGGTTGTATTGATGGGATAGAGGTGCATTGATTGAGGGTGTATGTGGGTACACAATGTGGTACGGAGGCAGGTCAGGTAGACATCCATCATCATGCCACCTTAAGCTGCCTGTAAACACTTCACACAGGATTATACCGAGGCCAAAGGACCGAGCCAAAGGACCGAGCCAATGGACTGGATATATGACTCAATGTGTTGTGATTTATATTTAGTTGTCTCCAATAAAAGGAGACAATATATTTCTGCACAATTTCAATTACTTTGTGAATCATTCACTTGTGTACGACCAGGAATTTTCTTTTTCAGGATAATGTTTTTATTTCATCTTTAAATGATATATACTGATTGGGACATTGTAAATGCAATCTTTGAAATATCAGCATTGATCTTATTTAACATAACTGGAGCAGTATAAACAAAGAGTGTGATAACAATAATTGTAAGCACAGGTAGTCATTAATATGAGAGATGCTGGTTTGATAGGAAGAGAATGGAATAGCAGCTGTTCTTATCACACTGATAAAACCACCCACGTCATCTGTTGATATTCACCAGATCATAAAACTTCTCTATCAGTGCATCATTGAAAAAGGGGGATGCAGGTCAATTCAAATAGGCTTCCTTATTTTAGGGCATTTGGAACATCCAGATTGGTCATTGTTCAGATTGAAATTTTAAGATGTTAGTCACAATACATTTTTCTTGCAAACTGAAGCATCTCATGCGAGGCAAAACAAGGATAACAATGTCGCAAGATTTCAACATTACAGACCATATATTTCTATATTGTGCTGTATACACTATGATAAATCTTTCAAACTCTGATCGCCATTTAATTTTATTTCATATTTTTCACTTGTGCTTTTATCACAGTTTATGTGTCCTGCAGTGTCTGTCTCTCTCTGTCATACCGTATTTACTCGTATATATAAGATAACTCGTGTAAAAGATGACCCCCCCCAAAAAAAAAAATGTTATTTTGTTTGAAAAGACCAATTTCCGAATATTAGATGAGTCGCTTTTTCTCAAGATATCGGCACTGATACCATTCAAATTTGGCAGCCATTTTAAAAGTGAAACGTAAATATGAGTCGCTTTTTTGCGAGATATCGGCACTGATACCATTCAAATTTGGCAGCCATTTTAAAAGTGAAACGTAAATATGCTTAAGCAACCAGAACTTAATGGTCTTATACATGAGGATTTACGGTAAAATGTAAATACGATGTTCGCATTTTCAAAATTACGAATATCGGATATAGCAGATCGATTTTAATTGCGTTTTAAATGATAGATAAAGGTAATTACCCAATATTATCACATATTAAGCTTCGCAGGTCGAGAATTTCTCCTTGACCTTAACGTAAAATCAAAGCATTTTCATTACGTACTTTCATATTTTAGAAATAATGACAATGGGACATAGCGGATAATATTGGGTAAATACCTTTATATCACCGTCCACAGGTTGCCCTTGTGTATAAGACGGCCCCTCTAACATTAATTAAGGGTTTGGGTACAAAAACCTTGTCTAATATACAAGTATTTATGGTACTTTATTTATATACACTGTGATATTGTTTATCAAATAACTTTTGAAAAGGGTTTTTTTATAATGAGTGCACAGATTACTATTTAGAAGGGCTCGGATTGGTTGGATGATGGGTGACTGTGACCAATCTCCAATGGCTGGTTGTGCCCATTTCTCCTGAAAAAAAGTAATGGAATTCTTTCATATTGAGCACATGAGGGGGCTTTGGTAATTTCTGTGATAGGTGACCAGTCCTCAGTAGATTTTCAAATTCACCTGCATTATTCACTCATTTTTAATTCCCTTAAAAATTACTGAGGGCATGTTAGTTTTAATTTTGCAGCTGTTGATCAAAATATTGCATTTCTTCACACCAGCAATCTAGGCCCTGACACACACGCACATACAAAATAAAAAAATAAAATAAAATAAACTACAATCCTATTCTATTGCTCAAAGGAAGAAGTGTGCAATATCATGTTACGTAGCAGTCATTAAAGAGCTTGTGCTTTTCAAGCTGTTAAAATCCTTAAGTTTATGGACCTTGAATATATTATCATTTCAGTGGGACCTGGTGTGTGACAGGGCATACCTGTCGAGCCTGGCCACGACCATCTACTTCTGTGGCGTGATGATAGGAGGGCTGATATTCGGCAGTCTGTCGGACCGATGGGGACGCAAGCCGTTCATGCTGCTTACACTGTACCTCCACATTGCCGTGGGTGTCGGCCTTGCCTTCGCTGATAGCTACATGCTCTTTGTCCTCCTCAGATTCATTTTGGGAATACTCATGCAGGTAAGAAACCATGTCATCTTCAACAATATTTGAATTCCTGGTAAACAAGGAAAAAATATCTCTTTTTGTGAGAATTGTTATAAGGTCAGAAAAAGGTTGAGAAAATTTTAGATCTTTTTTAAAAGGTCATAAGCATACTCCCATACTTGTTTGACGTCATTGCCTCCCCTCAGTACCTCCATCATGTCACTCCCTCTGAGGATGTCACCAAGCAGGGAGTGTGCTTTTAAAGGGGGCTATTAATTAGGTTCAAATAGGTTTTACAGGCACTTATTGGAGTGAATCAACCTTAACAGTAAATAGACATGAAAGGCAAATGCCTTTATCCTGAATATATGTATTTTTATACATAGCTTAAAAAATCACTGCATAGTTCCCTTAACTTTAAGTAAAGAATGTCAGAATATAAGAATAATAATAAGAATATGAACAGAGATATTAACGGGCATTTTTGATCGGACAACCACCGAACACTGTTCATTGCTTTACCGCTATGCATTTTTTAAAGGAAAATGACGAGTAAGAAATACTTGGAGAACCCCAAAAATTATGTTAAAACTTAGATGAATCCATTGTCTCCTCAGGCATGGATCTGAATGAGACATTTATATCTTTGATGAGCCATTGTCTCATGTCTCCCCGTGATAGCTGAATTTATGAATAAATTTGATATCTCAAGTATGACAAACTGTAAACATCAGCCAAAGGGGGTTTTAATATAGATACTTGTCAAGTATCTAAAAGAGACAATTTACCGTATTTACTCGTGTATAAGACGACTCGTGTATAAGACAAACCCCCAAAATTGAGGTTATTTTGCTTGAAAAAAAAACAATTTCCGAATATAAGACTTATTGGTTTTTCTCAAGATATCGGCTCTGCTACCATTCAAGCTTCAGCTGAAGCTTGGCGGCCATTTTAAAAGTGAAACGTAAATATACTTAAAATACAAGATCTTAACGGTCTTATACACGAGTATATACGGTAAAACGTAAATACGATGTTCATATTTTCGAAATAATGGATATCAGACGTAGCAGATTGATTTTAATTGCGTTTTAAATGATAAATAAAGATATTTACCCAATATTATCACAAATTATGCTTTGCAGGTGGAGAATTTCTCCACGATGTAGAACGTAATACGATGTACGTGACGTCCATAGCGTCAAAACTAACACGTGGTAGAATATTTCTTTGTGTATTATAAAGCCAAAGATATTCATTATATCGCTTTTAATTATTATCGTTTATAGCACTCGATTGGCTGTAAATCATCGTGATAATATTGGGTAAATACCTTTATTTATCATTTAAAATGCAATTAAAATCGATCCACGTGTGAAAGCATTTCTTTCATAAAGGGAAGACACGACTCAAAGCAGTGGAAACAAATGCCGCAAAACTGTGAAGGCTGATAATTGGTATCAGTGAAATTTGACTAATTTTCACACCACTGAATGGGAAGACATCAAAGGCAGAATTGAATTGTGCAATATATTTAAATAATAATTTTAATTTTAATAGACATAGAAGTAAAAGTAACATGTAAATACGATGTCCGTGACGTAGCAGATCGATTGGCCACGTGACTCACAAGTCATGTGATCATTGACTTTGCAGATTTGCAGGAGAATTGCGTTTTAAATGATAAATAAAGGTATTTACTTAATATTATCACAATTACGCTTCTCAGGTCGAGAATAACAAAGCGTTTTCATTATTTATCATTTAAAACGCAATTAAAATCGATCCACGTGTGAAAGCATTTCTGTCAACAGGGAAGACACGACTCAAAGCAGTGGAAACAATGACGAAACGCAAAACTGTGAACGCTGACAATTGGTGTTGTACGATATAATTAAATAATAATTTTAATTTTAATAGACATAGAAGTAAAAGTAAAACGTAAATATGATGTCCGTGATGTAGCGGATCGATTGGCCACGTGACTCACAAGTCATGTGATCATTGACTTTGCAGATTTGCAGGAGAATTGCGTTTTAAATGATAAATAAAGGTATTTACCCAATATTATCACAAATTCGCTTTGCAGGTCAAGAACAGAACAAAACCATCCATTCATTTATAACATGCATTACACAACACGTGGTCGTCATTTTAAAAAGTGGGAGTGACGGGGACAAGCTCTTATTTTTGGCGCGAAAATAATTGGAGTCTATCAACTCGCATTAAAATATTAATATATTGCGCAATAATAGATTCCTGGCTTCTCTTCGTGTTGCCGCACATGGAATTTACGGTGTTCCGTACATCGAAAACGTAACACGATGTACGTGACGTCCTTGATCTTAGCGTCAAAACTATGACACGTGGTAGAATATTTCTTTGTGTATTTTAAGCCAAAGATATTAATTATATCACTTTTAAATATTATCGTTTATAGCACTCCTTCAGCCGTAAATCATCGTGATAATATTGGTGATGTCTGTTATTTCGAGGACGTCACATACATCGTATTACGTTTTACTTCCTGGAGATATTCTCGACCTGCCAAGCATAATTTGTGATAATATTGGGTAAATACTTTTATTTATCATTTAAAACGCAATTAAAATCGATGTCTATTATTTCGAAATGCTTTGTTCTGACTTTCACTGATTCCAATTATCAGCGTTCACAGTTTTGCATTTCGTCATTGTTTCCACTGCTTTGAGTCGTGTCTTCCCGCTTGGACAGAAATGCTTTCACACGTGGATCGATTTTAATTGCGTTTTAAATGGATTGATGGTTTTGTTCTGTTCTCGAACAATTTGTGATAATATTGGGTAAATACCTTTATTTATCATTTAAAACGCAATTAAAATCGATCCACGTGTGACAGCATTTCTGTCAAAAAGGGAAGACACGACTCAAAGCAGTGGAGAAAATGACGAAACGCAATGAAAATCAATCTGCTACGTCTGATATTCGTTAATTCGAAAATATGAACATCGTATTTACGTTTTACAGTAAATACTCGAGTATAAGACTATTAAATCGATCCGCTATTCATTATTTCAAAAATAAGAATGTTCGTAATGAAAACTCGTAGTGCCGTAATTTTTGGCCGTAATTCCTCGTCCACAGGTTGCTCTCGTGTATAAGACGACCCCCCAAACATTAACTAAGGATTTGTGTACAAAAACCTCGACTTATACACAAGTAAATACGGTAGCTAATTTTGTCAAATGAAGTTAAGTAGAAAGTACAATTCCTGTTTGAATATGAGTTTTAGTTTAATCTTTTAAGATATATATTAGATTAAAAGATTTGTGTTGTTGGCATTGGGAAAAAATAGCTTATGAATGGATCATAATTCATTGATGTGTGTTTTCCAACAGGGACTGCAGACCAGCACGTTTGTCCTCATCATGGAGCTGTTCACGCGAGAACATCGCACAGCGGTGGGAACTGTATTTGAGATATTCTGGGGTACAGGGGTGATATGGCTGGCGTTTGTGTCCTGGTTGGTACAAGACTGGCATTATATACAACTGGCTCTCACTCTGCCAAGCTGCCTCACCGTTGTTTACATCTGGTAAGGCATAGATTTATGTTATATGAATATTAGAATTATAATTGGATTGTCTGTTCTAATTATATCCCGCACTGGTGCAAAGTAAAGGTTATATGGGATAACTTGAGAACAGCAGATTTATTTAATTGTTTTTTGCTGTCTATGTATTACCTTCATTTCTTGGCAAGGGATGAGACAGTCTACAATTTCACTGGAAGTGGAATCCATTATTCTGGTATTAATTAGGGGGTTTGTTAACGACTGCTGAGTCCTTATCAGCATGCAGTACAGATTAGATGTGTTACTGCAGGCATGAAACATGTGATAAAATAGGGAGTTTACATGAAATATTGGCCATATTGAGTGTTTTGTCATAAGAATATGAGATCAGAAATTATTTTTTTGGGCAATGATTTATATTGAGATAAAACCTGTGGAAGATGTTGATCAGCATGCAACCTGAGGATGACATGACCTTGGTATAAATGTCGACATGACCTCGGTATAAATGTCGTGCTTATTAGGGATGAAGTGAGATAGTATTACACTCATGCAAATAGAATGAAAGAAAACAGCAGGGTTGATGGGAGAATCTATAATGTAAAACCTCAATGGATAACCTATTTGCATTTTACTTCAAGGTCGGTGACTACCCAAATGAAACACTTAGAATGAAATATAACATTTCATTTTCAAAGGTCCAAAGGTCTGTCCCCAATTTTTTAAAGAGTTCTCAGACTAAGGGACCAATTTCTAATCATCGGCTTAATAATCTCTGATGAATAAATAGGTGACCTACTCCTCTCTGTTGTATTCAATACTGAAATTTATCAATTCGTTGCTAGGGTAAGCTAATGAATGAAAAGTTACAGTAGTCAAAATCAATGCAGTGATAAAATTTCTACATTCCATTATAGAATAATAATTCAGATGATTTTTTTGGAAAATTGATCATTTTTGACAACTTTATTTTTATATTTTGCCCCAACAGTTTTTGTCAATCTGGAGCCATGGTTTTAGATATTTTTTTCTATCATTATCTAATTAATTACAAAAAGTTAAGTGATTAACAGTTTTGTTTTGTGATTTATCATATTTTTGTCCCCTCTTGCTTAAATCATACAAGAAATTGATTTTTAGGCCATTTTAACCTTATTTTTACAACTACAAAGACAAAGTGAAAAGGTTGTACAAAGATAACAGTAATGTAAAGTATTTGAACACATTGGTGTGAAGGATAAAGATTATAATGGTGGGAGGTGGAGTGCCAGTAGAATTGGCAAACATGTATGACACTGCAGTGAGGGTCATGTGCATTCACTACAAGGATTGCATGAAAGTTTTTATACGGTGAACCCCGGCAGACAGTTGTGATACTTGCAGTGACGGTCATGCTCAGCTATTGAAGGGTTGCACGGAGGGTCGGCATAGTGTTAACCCCGGCAGACAGTTGTGTGGTGGGCATGCATGTCTCTGTCGTGATAGATAAACCCTGTGCCCTCAACAATGAATCATTTGAGTCCAACCTATGAACCTTCATGTCTGCATGGAGATTGCCTGCCTTCCCGTTTAGCAGGAAGGATAAAGACCATAACTCCATAAATAATGGCATTTTCGTGCTACAAGCTTTTTTGGTGTATTATGCGATCGTCAAATGTAATATTCCGGTTGATCTAATTCAATTGCCTCAAAGCTAACTTTAAAAGTTACATGCAGACTATCTGAATGCAATTCCACATTTGACATTTTTAAATAAACAGAAATATGAATAATATTTTTGTTCATATCAAATTTAAAAAAGATTTTGGACATATCAAATTTAAAACATGCATAATTGCTGTCAGAGATTCTTTAAATTAAGCATTTAGCCATATGAGGGGGATTGTGAGTAGGAAGTAAGTATAGTGTTTGTGAGGTGTTGTCAGTGGGAGGATTTGTGTAGCTTAGCAGGTGATTGTGCTGATAGAGAAAGCTGACAAGCCTGTCACTTATGTTCTTACCTGGACTCATCTCCACACCTCACTATTAAGGTACATGGCACCACTGGCTTATGTGCTCCACCTGGTGACAGTCCAACAGCTCACTCTGGCTTCTTATGCTTGACATGCAAACAAAATATCATAACGATGATGTTTATAACATGGGCGAAGTGAGGCCATTAGGTTTATAGCTTATGAGAAGGGGGAACAGTTCCATTCCAAAGTGAAGGACAGACCTGTCAGGAGTATAATTGAGAAGGCTATGCCAGGAAGATGTGGGAGGATTGAAATGCCACAGTGTAGGAGACCCCGGGATTTTCTGTGCAATCTAATTAATGAAGACCAAGCTGTTTTTGTTTTGCCCAAATTGAAAGATGCCTTTTTTTCTTTTTTAAGCTCATGCAATATCCATATTGGCCCTTGATCACTTTTGTTTTGTAGCAAAGCATGGAAAATTACAAATTAATATGAAAAGGAGCATTTAATTTTCATTATAACTGCCACAGATTTATTAAATGTTGGTGATATCATTTTAGGCAAATAATGGCGTCAGGTTTGTCCTTCTTTTAAAGCCGTAATTAAAAGCACACTTGACGAATGCCAGCATACGATCACAAGGACAGCTCATGACCTTATAAGAGGACATACTCTCTTGATCATACATGTTGCACACATTTTCACTGAAGATTTGAGATAAAGCTGACCGTATAAGAGATATTTGGTTGCCTTTCACCATTTCACTTAAAATATTTATGTTCAAGTGTGGCGCAAAAAGAGACGTTTTGTAAAATAAGGATATGGTAAATGAAGGTATTTGGTAGGCAGATTCATCTTGACATAAAAGCTTGTGGATTGCTGCAGATTACATTTGCCGACGGTGCTTTCTGGGAGCCGATGGTTACCCACCTACGTCATCATTTGTTCTCAGAAGTCTTGCCTGCTCAAGGCAGTCATATATCATTGCCACTTGATTACAACAGGCTTTGAGTGGTTTGAACAGTATCGTTTCCATCTCCCCAGTTGATAATGCGTGCATGTTTGGCTTCTCTTGCCTGTCATTTCCACTGCCTTCACTTCATTAGCAACCTCTACTCGATCTTTTGCAATACTGAAGATATTTGAATCACACAGAAAAGCATAGAGATTGTCTAGAAGATCAGTATCTAAGTCTCATGTTCTGTACTTGAATTATAAAAAGACTAAATTAGATGAGTGACATAAGTTGAACAAAATTTGTCTGGACTTGTAATTCACAATTAATAGGGACTTTACATCACAGGATCATAGTGGTAATGTTGCACACATTATATTTATATGTGTGGCAATAAATTCATTCAACAAAGATAAAAAAATATTCTACAATAAGAGGAAATAAATGAATAAGTCTTGTTTATGCTTTCCATATATATTCCAGCCATATCAGCTTGTATATTACTCTATATTTGCATATGCAGCACGATATGATGAGAGGCAATTTGATGAGAAGCAAGAAAGTCCCTGAGGGGTTTCTTGGCGACTGCCTTTGAAGACATTGCCCTTTATGTCGGTGACTTAATAGAAGAAGCTAATGTGATACCTGTAGTAATACATCTGTCACAGACTGAAATCTCACCCTGGAATATCCCACAAAGTAAAGGAAACTTTAAGACATGCTCATGTGGTATTCAAGCATATTAAGGGAAAGAAATTTGCTTTGCTTTTATTAGAGACAGAAGTACAAATTAAGGTGCAAACAATAGATATATACAGTTGGCACTCATAGTAATAAGCACACTTCATTCATAGTCATATTGATCTGTCCTTTGACATTGATCCTTTTCCTGGCAAATTTTCAGATCTGCTATTTATATGTGTACCTTTACCATTACACTAATAGATTTTCAACAAATTTTGAGCTCTCATGCTTATTATACATATAATCAATATTACTACACAATACAACTGTTTGGAGTTTGCTTTGGGAGTAATTTTGTGTCAGAGACTATGTTGGAATGTTTCTCATTACAAAGAACATTAAACAGTCTGATGACTTCCAAAAGGACACTCTAAAGAAAACACTCGAAAGTAAACCCACAAAATGGACATGGTTGCTATGGCTACTGTGATGGAGGTGAAGGAACATAGTGCTTCTCTTCAGAAAACAGTCGTTTCATTAAAAAAAATATTTTTGGATGGATAGATGGATAGACGGATAGATGGATAGATGGATCTGCTTTTTGTTGTTTTTTTATAAAATGACAATTTGTTTATTGACTTTGAGCCACATTGTCTATTGACTTTGTCTATTGTTTATTGACTTTGAGCCGTTGTTTATTGAGCCATTGTGCATTCATGAAATGAGGTTTTCAAGCACCATGCATAATATAAATTTTTACACCCCAAACTTTGCAATCAAATGTTATTACCCATCATATTTGCCCAACATAAAGTTCTGTGCCATTTGAAAGTAGAGGAGTCTTATGCTAAAATCCAAATCATCCGTTGGACACTTTGTCAACGATCTTTTTTTAGCTGACCAGTGATCTAGTGCAAACACCTGCTTAGTTCAGTTTTGCTATCTATGGGGCACCTTCAGATTGGAGTGATTTGACTTACATATGCCTGTTTGTCCAACAATGTCCATTTTCAGAAAAACTCAATAATCAGTCAGTGTATTTTGGTTGATTTTTAGTCAGATAGCTTGCTTGTATCACAGTTTCATGGCCACATCATTTAAGCCAAATTGCATGTGACCTCTGTGATTTTAGGAATGCTTTAAGTTATTCCAAGAAGACTTTTATCATTATGGTTTATTTTGATAGAAGTACTAAGAAGAAAATCAGCTAAATCTGACGAAGAAAAATAGGGGATATTGTTAACATTTATCATGTAATCTGACCTTAAATGTCTGGTGTAACAAAGTTGTAATTTTGAAAAAAAAAAATGTTCCTGGAGTTTATAAGGGCTGGACCATCAATCATTCTAGGATTAATGTGGAAAAGAGAAAAGAAAAAATAGTTATTGGTGAGACTCTTTGATTCAGGAAAAAAATACTGTTAACACCAACATTTAGGGAAAACAAAATGGAAACTTTCTCATCTGCATGCAAAAAAGTAAAAATGCAAAAAAGTTTGTTTTATGGCTGCAAGACATCAATTTTAGAGGGGAAGCCAACCATACACATCCAGGATCCATGACTGCCGCACCATATCTGTTATGAGATTTTATCAGTGAAATTTCCCAGAAGTGTCCATAGTAACAATGGTGGGAAGTGATCACCACAACGTGTCTACATTTCAACATCGCATAGATGCTTTCTTAGAATAATAAGTGTCCCATAATAGTTCATTCACATTATGACCTTTACAAATACTCAAAAATTCCAAGAAAACTCATGTCAAAATAAAAAAAAATAAGTTGACTTTTTTAGTCTGCATATTTCTATGAACATTTGAGAGGTCCACGACAGGTTGTCATTTTTGGTGACATGAGACCTGGCACTCAAGCATCAAATGTGTGGCTATCTTATATTGAGGTCAACACTTGCCTTCCCAATGTTCTGATTACAAAGCCAACAAAGCTGGCTTCAGTGCGTGAGCCCAGGGCGAGACCTTTGAAAATAGTGAAGCTAATGTTATATCACTTCATTCTCTTTGGTCAAAACATAATCTCTTGTATTTGTTTAAACATGGTCTGTTTCAAGAATGATAACTTGTAATCTCATCTAAAATAACTGTTACAGTACTTGATATACTTTATTTTGAGTTTCCAGTACCCAAGAAAATCTAGCAAACAGAGACTTTTTCATATCAGAGGGAGTGGGCTTTTTCTATGGACTCCAGCCTCTAAGCTGAGAGATGTGCATGTTCTTTTGACTTCCTATCCATAAGCTGGTCTCCCCAGAAAGGGGTGCTTCCATGATAGATGGCGCATGTTCTCTTGACTTCCCTCTGTAAGCTGGTTTCCACAGACAGAGAGAGGGGTGCTTCCATGATAGATGGTGCATGTTCTCTTGACTTCCCTCTGTAAGCTGGTTTCCACAGACAGAGAGAGGGGTGCTTCCATGATAGATGGTGCATGTTCTCTTGACTTCCCTCTGTAAGCTGGTTTCCACAGACAGAGAGAGGGGTGCTTCCATGATAGATGGTGCATGTTCTCTTGACTTCCCTCTGTAAGCTGGTTTCCACAGACAGAGAGAGGGGTGCTTCCATGATAGATGGCGCATGTTCTCTTGACTTCCCTCTGTAAGCTGGTTTCCCCAGACAGAGAGAGAGGTGCTTCCATGATAGATGGTGCATGTTCTCTTGACTTCCCCCTGTAATCTGGTTTCCACAGACAGAGAGAGGGGTGCTTCCATGATAGATGGCGCATGTTCTCTTGACTTCCCTCTGTAAGCTGGTTTCCACAGACAGAGAGAGGGGTGCTTCCATGATAGATGGCGCATGTTCTCTTGACTTCCCTCTGTAATCTGGTTTCCACAGACAGAGAGAGGGGTGCTTCCATGATAGATGGTGCATGTTCTCTTGACTTCCCCCTGTAAGCTGGTCTCCACAGACAGAGAGAGGGGTGCTTCCATGATAGATGGTGCATGTTCTCTTGACTTCCCTCTGTAAGCTGGTTTCCACAGACAGAGAGAGGGGTGCTTCCATGATAGATGGCGCATGTTCTCTTGACTTCCCCCTGTAATCTGGTTTCCACAGACAGAGAGAGGGGTGCTTCCATGATAGATGGTGCATGTTCTCTTGACTTCCCCCTGTAAGCTGGTTTCCACAGACAGAGAGAGAGGTGCTTCCATGATAGATGGCGCATGTTCTCTTGACTTCCCTCTGTAAGCTGGTTTCCACAGACAGAGAGAGGGGTGCTTCCATGATAGATGGCGCATGTTCTCTTGACTTCCCTCTGTAAGCTGGTTTCCACAGACAGAGAGAGGGGTGCTTCCATGATAGATGGTGCATGTTCTCTTGACTTCCCTCTGTAAGCTGGTTTCCACAGACAGAGTGAGGGGTGCTTCCATGATAGATGGTGCATGTTCTCTTGACTTCCTATCCATAAGCTGGTTTCCACAGACAGAGAGAGGGGTGCTTCCATGATAGATGGCACATGTTCTCTTGACTTCCCTCTGTAAGCTGGTCTCCCCAGACAGAGAGAGGGGTGCTTCTTCAATGATAGATGGCGCATGTTCTCTTGACTTCCCTCTGTAAGCTGGTTTCCACAGACAGAGAGAGGGGTGCTTCCATGATAGATGGTGCATGTTCTCTTGACTTCCCCCTGTAATCTGGTTTCCACAGACAGAGAGAGGGGTGCTTCCATGATAGATGGTGCATGTTCTCTTGACTTCCCCCTGTAATCTGGTTTCCACAGACAGAGAGAGGGGTGCTTCCATGATAGATGGTGCATGTTCTCTTGACTTCCCTCTGTAATCTAGTCTATATATGGGGACAGAGAAAGGGCTGCCCCGTAAGATATAGTGCAGGTTTTCTTGTCTTTCCACCCTTAAGGTAATCTCAAGGGATAGAAAGCATACACGAGTCAAAATATAAAAGAAAGATATGAACTGACACATTTTTGTTTTAATTACAGTAAATTTCCATGTCATTCAGGAAATTTGCAGACACGATTTATCCAAAATTTATCAATCTTTTAGGCAAAATGTTAGGAATCATTGCAAGGATGAAAAGTGGTACATTGTGTCATTGTTTCCTGGCAACTTTGTGTAGAGGGAAGTAGAAGATAGTTGATAGTTATGTGTTTTGACACATTGGATGAGGCTGTTAGACTGTGTGGACACATTGGATGAGGCTGTTAGACTGTGTGGACACATTGGATGAGGCTGTTAGACTGTGTGGACACATTGGATGAGGCTGTTAGACTGTGTGGACACATTGGATGAGGCTGTTAGACTGTGTGGACACATTGGATGAGGCTGTTAGACTGTGTGGACACATTGGATGAGGCTGTTAGACTGTGTGGACACATTGGATGAGGCTGTTAGACTGTGTGGACACATTGGATGAGGCTGTTAGACTGTGTGGACACAAGTGATTAGCCATTTAGCTTGGCGTTGTGACTCACTAATATGTAGCCTCAAGGGGGAGCTCTTCCCCCAGACTATTCCTTCCGCACCATCAATACAATTACACATCAATTCATATTCACCCTGCCAGACAATTCTAGGAGTGTGTGTCTGTCTTAAGTGGGCGTGTGTAGGCAAGCATAGCAACTGTGTTGCAGACGTGGGCTCAGTTTAGGCTATTAAGGAGGGTCAGTTTGTTGATACTATGTCATGCCACAACTTAGCAGTGGTTAAGTGAAATCAGAGCTCCGAGTCACGCCTCCGCACCCAAAGTCTGCTTGTCAGAATCATGCTCCACCTGGTGGTATGAATGTTTTGAGAATTGTGGATGTCTGTGATTATGGGCCTCCATTTAAGCATGTTGTATTTACTGCAGGAAGACGATTAAGGCCAATATTGGAAGCTCTCTAATTGCATTGGCAGAATATTTATAGAACAAACACGCTAAATGGAATTATTGTGCAATCATAATGAAATCGGCAGGCAGTGGACAACAAAGTTTGCCATGTCTCAAGGGCCTCCTGCAGCAAGCAGGAGAACTGATTCATGAGCCCCAAACCCCAAAGCCAAAGCCAAATTGTCAAGTATTGATTTTAAAGGCCAATATTTGGTTATTCCAAACTATAGGTTCATCTTGTCAAAATTTGGTTGTGAAAAACCAATGTTCAAACATTCTGGCAAATTTAATGGTTCTGAGGAGGATGGATGCAGACAAATTTAAGGTCATAATAAAACTTTACAGGTTTTAGATCATGTCTGCTCACTTTAACCAACAAGAGGAGAAGAGCGAGGAAAACATTTGTAAGCATATGGATGCAGTGACACACCCTGGCAATGGGAACAATTTCATCCATTAGAGCACCACAGATGCAGGGACAATGAGAAGCCATTAAGGCAAGCTAATCACGTTTATCTTGCCAGTTTGAGGATAAAAGCTTGGCTGATATCAAGGATGATTATTGGTGAGGCAACCATGAACACCGTGTGGTACTCCATGCCTTTTTCCTCCTCCTCTTCCTTATTCACAGATTATCCTTCCTGCCTCTCTCTTTTATTCACAGATTATCCTTCCTGCCTCTCTCTTTTGTTCACAGATTATCCTTCCTGCCTCTCTCTTTTGTTCACAGATTATCCTTCCTGCTTCTCTCTTTTATTCACAGATTATCCTTCCTGCCTCTCTCTTTTGTTCACAGATTATCCTTCCTGCCTCTCTCTTTTATTCACAGATTATCCTTCCTGCCTCGCTCTTTTATTCACAGATTATCCTTCCTGCTTCTCTCTTTTATTCACAGATTATCCTTCCTGCCTCTCTCTTTTATTCACAGATTATCCTTCCTGCCTCTCTCTTTTATTCACAGATTATCCTTCCTGCCTCTCTCTTTTATTCACAGATTATCCTTCCTGCCTCTCTCTTTTATTCACAGATTATCCTTCCTGCCTCTCTCTTTTATTCACAGATTATCCTTCCTGCCTCTCTCTTTTATTCACAGATTATCCTTCCTGCCTCTCTCTTTTGTTCAGATTATCCTTCCTGCCTCTCTCTTTTATTCACAGATTATCCTTCCCGCCTCTCTCTTTTATCCACAGATTATCCTTCCTGCCTCTCTCTTTTATTCACATATTATCCTTCCTGCCTCGCTCTTTTGTTCACAGATTATCCTTCCTGCCTCTCTCTTTTATTCACAGATTATCCTTCCTGCCTCTCTCTTTTGTTCAGATTATCCTTCCTGCTTCTCTCTTTTATTCACAGATTATCCTTCCTGCTTCTCTCTTTTATTCACAGATTATCCTTCCTGCCTCTCTCTTTTATTCACATATTATCCTTCCTGCCTCGCTCTTTTGTTCACAGATTATCCTTCCTGCCTCTCTCTTTTGTTCACAGATTATCCTTCCTGCCTCTCTTTTATTCACAGTTTATCCTTCCTGCCTCTCTCTTTTATCCACAGATTATCCTTCCTGCCTCTCTCTTTTATTCACAGATTATCCTTCCTGCCTCGCTCTTTTATTCACAGATTATCCTTCCTGCCTCTCTCTTTTGTTCACAGATTATCCTTCCTGCCTCTCTCTTTTGTTCACAGATTATCCTTCCTGCTTCTCTCTTTTATTCACAGATTATCCTTCCTGCTTCTCTCTTTTATTCACAGATTATCCTTCCTGCCTCTCTCTTTTATTCACATATTATCCTTCCTGCCTCGCTCTTTTGTTCACAGATTATCCTTCCTGCCTCGCTCTTTTGTTCACAGATTATCCTTCCTGCCTCTCTTTTATTCACAGTTTATCCTTCCTGCCTCTCTCTTTTATCCACAGATTATCCTTCCTGCCTCTCTCTTTTATTCACAGATTATCCTTCCTGCCTCGCTCTTTTATTCACAGATTATCCTTCCTGCCTCTCTCTTTTATTCACAGATTATCCTTCCTGCCTCTCTCTTTTGTTCACAGATTATCCTTCCTGCCTCTCTCTTTTGTTCACAGATTATCCTTCCAGCCTCTCTCTTTTATCCACAGATTATCCTTCCTGCTTCTCTCTTTTATTCACAGATTATCCTTCCTGCCTCTCTCTTTTATCCACAGATTATTCTTCCTGCCTCTCTCTTTTATTCACAGATTATCCTTCCTGCCTCTCTCTTTTGTTCAGATTATCCTTCCTGCTTCTCTCTTTTATTCACAGATTATCCTTCCTGCCTTTCTCTTTTGTTCAGATTATCCTTCCTGCCTCTCTCTTTTATCCACAGATTATCCTTCCTGCTTCTCTCTTTTATTCACAGATTATCCTTCCTGCCTCTCTCTTTTATTCACAGATTATCCTTCCTGCTTCTCTCTTTTATTCACAGATTATCCTTCCTGCCTCTCTCTTTTGTTCACAGATTATCCTTCCTGCCTCTCTCTTTTATTCACAGATTATCCTTCCCGCCTCTCTCTTTTATCCACAGATTATCCTTCCTGCCTCTCTCTTTTATCCACAGATTATCCTTCCTGCCTCTCTCTTTTATTCACAGATTATCCTGCCTGCCTCTCTCTTTTATTCACAGATTATCCTTCCTGTTTCTCTCTTTTATTCACAGATTATCCTTCCTGCCTCTCTCTTTTATTCACAGATTATCCTGCCTGCCTCTCTCTTTTATTCACAGATTATCCTTCCTGCCTCTCTCTTTTATTCACAGATTATCCTTCCTGCCTCTCTCTTTTTTCCACAGATTATCCTTCCTGCCTCTCTCTTTTATTCACAGATTATCCTTCCTGCCTCTCTCTTTTATTCACAGATTATCCTTCCTGCCTCTCTCTTTTATTCACAGATTATTCTTCCTGCCTCTCTCTTTTATTCACAGATTATCCTTCCTGCCTCTCTCTTTTATTCACAGATTATCCTTCCTGCTTCTCTCTTTTATTCACAGATTATTCTTCCTGCCTCTCTCTTTTATTCACAGATTATCCTTCCTGCCTCTCTCTTTTATTCACAGATTATTCTTCCTGCCTCTCTCTTTTATTCACAGATTATCCTTCCTGCCTCTCTCTTTTGTTCACAGATTATCCTTCCTGCCTCTCTCTTTTATTCACAGATTATCCTTCCTGCCTCTCTCTTTTGTTCACAGATTATCCTTCCTGCCTCTCTCTTTTGTTCACATTATCCTTCCTGCCTCTCTCTTTTGTTCACAGATTATCCTTCCTGCCTCTCTCTTTTGTTCAGATTATCCTTCCTGCCTCTCTCTTTTATTCACAGATTATCCTTCCTGCCTTTCTCTTTTGTTCAGATTATCCTTCCTGCCTCTCTCTTTTATCCACAGATTATCCTTCCTGCTTCTCTCTTTTATTCACAGATTATCCTTCCTGCCTCTCTCTTTTATTCACAGATTATTCTTCCTGCCTCTCTCTTTTGTTCACAGATTATCCTTCCTGCCTCTCTCTTTTGTTCACAGATTATCCTTCCTGCCTTTCTCTTTTGTTCAGATTATCCTTCCTGCCTCTCTCTTTTATCCACAGATTATCCTTCCTGCTTCTCTCTTTTATTCACAGATTATCCTTCCTGCCTCTCTCTTTTATTCACAGATTATCCTTCCTGCCTCTCTCTTTTATTCACAGATTATCCTTCCTGCCTCTCTCTTTTGTTCACAGATTATCCTTCCTGCCTCTCTCTTTTGTTCACAGATTATCCTTCCTGCCTCTCTCTTTTGTTCAGATTATCCTTCCTGCCTCTCTCTTTTATTCACAGATTATCCTTCCTGCCTCTCTCTTTTGTTCACAGATTATCCTTCCTGCCTCTCTCTTCCTCTCATATATTCACGGATTATCCTAATTGAGTCTCTGTAGATTCAGAATTCCACACATTAGGCCTCGGACCACTATTACAATGTCCCATTGAAAACCATAGTAAATGCCTCACCTTCAAAAATTCATAGAAAATATTCGTATCGACCTAGGGTATTTTGAAAAATACTTATAAGATGGCAAAAATATTTATCTTTCTAAAAGCAGAGTATGAAGTTAGGTTGACCATTGAAATTTTTTGCTAGGATCTGTTAAAGCGCCACCTACCTTGAAAACAAAGAACAGAACATGGCAATATAGAAATGAGCCCCTGATAGCAAAGATCAATATATAGTCCCTTCAATTATTCTCATTATTTTTCTAATAACTTTGACAAAACAAGCCATTATTGTGCTATTAAATATCACGATTCATTTTATGTCTAATGTGATCTGCATCTCGTTATTATCATGTATAATAAGGGGGAGTAGGAAATTATCAAGCACTACTTTCGTATGCCCTGGTCCCACATATCAAATAGTAGACTCAGGTCACAGTTTTTTATCGGCCATTTGGACATCTTAAGAAACAAGATTATGGGGCAATATTGATGGTTTTCATGATTTAAGCCAGAAGAATCAAACTTAATCATTACTGGTGAAGAACAACATTGGAGTCTGTAGGACTCAGAGGCAGGGATAATGTAGGCTTGTTAAGTTCCTGAGATATAAATCCATAATTTTCACACTCATGATAATGTTGTTATTGTACATACCATATATCATACGGTATAGAAAAATTCTAAATTTATTGCAAATCCTGTAGTTGATATGCGAAGAATTTATTTCAAACATTGTAGACAATGTATTTAGAATTTCTTACATGTACACTGTTGTTTAATCTTATTGTTATTGGTTATAAATTGAATTAATTATTTTCTGACAAGATATAGATCAGATTTATAACATTAATATTTCGATATTGATCGTAATTAAATCATAAATTAAGCAGATCATAATGAAATTTTGTGGACAACATTCATTTCAAATTGATTCTTTTTATTTGCCTTTGACCATATTGAGTTGCTCTGTGCTTTAGAGTCATATAACCAGCATTTGGCCTTCCTAATACTACATCAGTCAGGATAGGCTTCCTGTCACACTCCCTGTCACACTCCCTGCAACATAAGTGTATTTGTGCTGTAAAGATTCAGGCAGTGTTTGATATTTGTGTCTGCTCTGTTGTCTCAAGCAGGCAACTTTTATGCAGGGTCTGCTACTTTTGAGGTCCTTATATTTTTCTGCAATTTTCAGTATTTTAACTGATTAAAAATAACGTCAAGCAATATTTTTGTCGACCCACCCCGTAGGGGAAGGGGAGACCTTGTATAGGGCTCCGTCCGAGTGTCTGCGTGTCCGAACTTTCCGGATGATAACAGGAGAACCATTTGACGGATTACTTTGATATTGCACAGGATTATGTAAGTCCTTAATATCTTGCATGGGATTGCATATGGTTGACCTTGACCCAGATCTCAAGGTCACAGGAGCAATTTTGTGTCTCTGCAGTACTTGCTGGTTTCCGGATGATATGTTGAGAACTATTTGGTATTTGGCTTTGATATCACACATGATTATGTGTCCCCCAACTCCCTTGTATGGGATTGCTGATGAATGACCTTGACTGATTGTTCAAGGTCACAGGAGATGTTTTATATAATTATAGTTTGCCGATGATAAAAGGAGGACAGTTTAATGGATTACTTTGATCTTGCACAGGGTTATGTAAGTCCTATATACCTTGCATAGGATTGCATATGATTGACCTTGACCTAGTTCTCGAGGTCACATGAGCAGTTTTGTGTTTGTGCAGTACTTGCTGGTTTCCAGATGATTTGTTGAGAACTATTTGGTATTTTGGCTTTGATATTGGACATAAGTACTAGTATGTATCCTCCAAATCCCTTGCTAAGGATGACCTTCACCTATTTCTCAAGGTCACAGGAGATTATCATTATAATTTCTGGTTGATAAAAGGACAACTGTTTGATGGATTACTTCGATATTGCACAGTATGTCATATATTTTTGCCCTAATACTGGAGGAATTGAGCAGTACTTGGTGGTTTTTCTCAAGAACAGATTGCTATGGCCCATTGTTATCTTTTAACCAAAAGCCTGATTGAACCAGAGCATATGCAGTCAATGTTGTGTACCGGAGTGGAATGGGCACTATATAAATGTCTATTTATTATTTTTATTATTATTAATTCAGTCAATAATAATATTGATTTATTCATTTACAAGGACCAAAATCTTATATCGCTACCTCATTACACCATAGTTTATGCACCCATTTAACTTTGCCACCATGGTGGGTCGACATATGAGCTTTGCTTTTTTATTTTGCTTTGAATCATTAAAATGATTAAAAAAAATAGATATTTAATCATAAATGTTTAGTTACTTTTTTAAAGACAAAATAAGGCCTCAGCTGGGATCTGTAGAATAGATATATCACTGTGAAATTGTCAATGGAGATGTCCTCAATAATTATAGACTTACTTTATGCAAAGCCATTTCTATGCTCGCAATACCTCTCATTACTTGAAATAATCCGTCAATTCATTTCATGTCACATGATTTACTTTCTATAAAGCCAACATTCTTTCTATCGATTTTCTACATGAGTTCTTTGAAAATATGTCTAAAGTTCATTTTGAGTGATGGCACTTTCCTCTTGTGAAAAATGTTATCAGAAAATCATTAATGTTTCATTCAACAATAAAAGTATTTTTCTTCATATAATGAAGGGAGAGAAATCCTCAAGTCATGTAAAATATATACCAAATGTATGATTGCAGGATAATTCCGGAGTCTATACGATGGTTAGTGGCCCACAAGAGGTATGCCGAGGCAGAGAGTGTGCTAAGGAAGGCCGCCAAGTTCAATGGCATCTCCCTGCCTGAAGACCCCCTGGATGTCAAGAGGAAAGCAGTGGCAGAAATCACACCAGAGGTCCAGACCCCCGCCAAAAACTATCACATACTTGACATGTTCCGAACCCCCAACCTGAGAAAGAGATCCATTGTCATGTTTTATGCATGGTAAGTGGCATTCACAGTTAACCCAAGAAAGAGATCCCAGTTATGTTGTAGGCATGGTAAGTGACTTTCACTTACAACCTGAGGAGGAGATCCCAGTTATGTTTTAGACATGGTAAGTGACTTTCACTTACAACCTGAGAAGGAGATCCCAGTTATGTTTTATGCATGGTAAGTGACTTTCACTTACAACCTGAGAAGGAGATCACAGTTATGTTTTATGCATGGTAAGTGACTTTCACTTACAACCTGAGGAGGAGATCCCAGTTATGTTTTAGACATGGTAAGTGACTTTCACTTACAACCTGAGAAGGAGATCACAGTTATGTTTTATGCATGGTAAGTGACTTTCACTTACAACCTGAGAAGGAGATCCCAGTTATGTTTTATGCATAGTAAGTGACTTTCACTTACAACCTGAGAAGGAGATCACAGTTATGTTTTATGCATGGTAAGTGACTTTCACTTACAACCTGAGGAGGAGATCCCAGTTATGTTTTAGACATGGTAAGTGACTTTCACTTACAACCTGAGGAGGAGATCACAGTTATGTTTTAGACATGGTAAGTGACTTTCACTTACAACCTGAGGAGGAGATCCCAGTTATGTTTTAGACATGGTAAGTGACTTTCACATTCAACCTGAGAAGGAGATCCCAGTTATGTTTTAGACATGGTAAGTGACTTTCACATTCAACCTGAGAAGGAGATCACAGTTATGTTTTATGCATGGTAAGTGACTTTCACATTCAACCTGAGAAGGAGATCCCAGTTATGTTTTAGACATGGTAAGTGACTTTCACATTCAACCTGAGGAGGAGATCCCAGTTATGTTTTATGCATGGTAAGTGACTTTCACTTCCAACCTGAGAAGGAGATCACAGTTATGTTTTATGCATGGTAAGTGACTTTCACATTCAACCTGAGAAGGAGATCCCAGTTATGTTTTAGACATGGTAAGTGACTTTCACATTCAACCTGAGAAGGAGATCACAGTTATGTTTTATGCATGGTAAGTGACTTTCACATTCAACCTGAGAAGGAGATCCCAGTTATGTTTTATGCATGGTAAGTGACTTTCACATTCAACCTGAGAAGGAGATCACAGTTATGTTTTAGACATGGTAAGTGACTTTCACTTACAACCTGAGAAGGAGATCCCAGTTATGTTTTATGCATGGTAAGTGACTTTCACATTCAACCTGAGAAGGAGATCACAGTTATGTTTTAGACATGGTAAGTGACTTTCACTTACAACCTGAGAAGGAGATCCCAGTTATGTTTTATGCATGGTAAGTGACTTTCACATTCAACCTGAGAAGGAGATCACAGTTATGTTTTAGACATGGTAAGTGACTTTCACTTACAACCTGAGAAGGAGATCCCAGTTATGTTTTATGCATGGTAAGTGACTTTCACTTACAACCTGAGAAGGAGATCACAGTTATGTTTTAGACATGGTAAGTGACTTTCACTTACAACCTGAGGAGGAGATCCCAGTTATGTTTTATGCATGGTAAGTGACTTTCACTTACAACTGAGAAGGAGATCACAGTTATGTTTTAGACATGGTAAGTGACTTTCACATTCAACCTGAGGAGGAGATCCCAGTTATGTTTTATGCATGGTAAGTGACTTTCACTTACAACCTGAGAAGGAGATCACAGTTATGTTTTAGACATGGTAAGTGACTTTCACTTACAACCTGAGGAGGAGATCCCAGTTATGTTTTATGCATGGTAAGTGACTTTCACTTACAACCTGAGAAGGAGATCACAGTTATGTTTTAGACATGGTAAGTGACTTTCACATTCAACCTGAGGAGGAGATCCCAGTTATGTTTTATGCATGGTAAGTGACTTTCACTTACAACCTGAGAAGGAGATCACAGTTATGTTTTAGACATGGTAAGTGACTTTCACATTCAACCTGAGAAGGAGATCACAGTTATGTTTTATGCATGGTAAGTGACTTTCACTTCCAACCTGAGAAGGAGATCACAGTTATGTTTTAGACATGGTAAGTGACTTTCACTTACAACCTGAGGAGGAGATCCCAGTTATGTTTTATGCATGGTAAGTGACTTTCACTTACAACCTGAGAAGGAGATCACAGTTATGTTTTAGACATGGTAAGTGACTTTCACATTCAACCTGAGAAGGAGATCACAGTTATGTTTTATGCATGGTAAGTGACTTTCACTTCCAACCTGAGAAGGAGATCCCAGTTATGTTTTAGACATGGTAAGTGACTTTCATGTTTTAGGCATGTTAAATAATGTGTACCTAATCTGAGAATTATATTAGGCTTTATCAAAAGGTCAGACTTCATAATAGATATGTACATTTTATTTCCATGATATTTTTTTAAATCATTATAAAATGGGATATAAATAAATAACCTAAGAAATTTAGTTTTCACTTTTTAATCATTTGATACTACGTATTGGGCTCTTCATAGAGTATGTGATAAATGTTGTTCTTTTTTGTGTGTATCAATTAGGTTTGTGACAGCAGTTGGATACTATGGGTTATCATTGTCCATAACATCTCTTGCTGGCAACAAATACCTCAACTTGTTCATAGGCGGCATGGTAGAACTACCTGCATACTGCGCTGCTGTGTTCATCCTCAACAGGTAAGATTATAACATCAGGCGATTCCTTGAGAAAATTGAAGGAATAATCATTGCATTGTGATTAGGAGAAGATTATGACGAGATAAGATTAGACATTAAATTGTGATAAAATATAAAGTTTGACTTATGGATAGTGTATATTTATAAATTGATGGCAGGTTGCTGTGGACTAAGATGAGAATATTTTCAAATGCATATTTAAAAGAAAAAACTATGATGTTAGTAATTATTTGATGACCATTGTATCCACTTGGTTAAGTTGTTATGATATGGCCATTCCTACCAAAAGAAAAGAAAAAAGGGGAATATTTGATGGTGAGCTCCAGATATGCAGATAATATATGGATAAAGCTGATGGTGATGGATGGTGGATATTGTTTTGCAGGTTTGGTCGCAGGAAGCCACTGTGCTTGTATCTTCTCATTGGAGGCGTATTCTGTATAGCTGCAGGAACTGTTCCCAAATCAGGTTGGAAACATTACTACACAGATGTTCCTTCATTAGAATACAATTATCAATTTAACTGCTGCTTGATTTATATGTGTTACCCCTACTTTGACTGAGGTAGCCCCTCTACTATATCTCTGAGATGTTTATATGTGTTCCCCCTACTTTGACTGAGGTAGCCCCTCTACTATATCTCTGAGATGTTTATATGTGTTCCCCCTACTTTGACTGAGGTAGCCCCTCTACTATATCTCTGAGATGTTTATATGTGTTCCCCCTACTTTGACTGAGGTAGCCCCTCTACTATATCTCTGAGATGTTTATATGTGTTACCCCTACTTTGACTGAGGTAGCCCCTCTACTATATCTCTGAGATGTTTATATGTGTTCCCCCTACTTTGACTGAGGTAGCCCCTCTACTATATCTCTGAGATGTTTATATGTGTTCCCCCTACTTTGACTGAGGTAGCCCCTCTACTATATCTCTGAGATGTTTATATGTGTTACCCCTACTTTGACTGAGGTAGCCCCTCTACTATATCTCTGAGATGTTTATATGTGTTACCCCTACTTTGACTGAGGTAGCCCCTCTACTATATCTCTGACATGTTTATATGTGTTACCCCTACTTTGACTGAGGTAGCCCCTCTGCTATATCTCTGAGATGTTTATATGTGTTACCCCTACTTTGACTGAGGTAGCCCCTCTACTATATCTCTGAGATGTTTATATGTGTTACCCCTACTTTGACTGAGGTAGCCCCTCTACTATATCTCTGAGATGTTTATATGTGTTACCCCTACTTTGACTGAGGTAGCCCCTCTACTATATCTCTGAGATGTTTATATGTGTTACCCCTACTTTGACTGAGGTAGCCCCTCTGCTATATCTCTGAGATGTTTATATGTGTTACCCCTACTTTGACTGAGGTAGCCCCTCTACTATATCTCTGAGATGTTTATATGTGTTACCCCCTACTTTGACTGAGGTAGCCCCTCTACTATATCTCTGAGATGTTTTTTTTCTTACTGAACCCTTTGTTTACATTTTTGCAAGAAATACGCTTATAAGGTTCATAATTTTGTTGTTGAAATATTGCACAGGAGAAATAGAATAATTTGACTGAGTTAATAAAATATGGACCCTCACAGCATAAAATGGTTCATAAGGGATGATAGGAGTCAATAAAACAATAGGAGACATAAAATTCTATAAATGTGGGGAAGTGTGATTTGTGATCAGCTTGGGAGATTGAATGTGAGTTAGAGTGGATTTGTTTGGTGTTGCAGTAATGGGGCATGACATCAAGTGGGTGTCGACGGTTCTGGCCATGATTGGCAGGTTTGGCATGGCGGGCTGTTTCAGTGTGGTCCTCATCTACTCCTGTGAGCTCTATCCCACAGTCATCAGGTGAGTGCACCAAGACAGCCAGCCAAACATACAACTACCAAGTTCTCATATGAATATTATCTGTGCCAAATAAAATATTATGAATATATAAAATGAAATTTATAAGAGAAAAAACAATCCCACACACTGATTGGCCCATAATTCACAAGTGAAAAAAATATAGATTTGGACAAAAGATTTTTGACTACATATAATATGTTTTATGTTGTTTTTCTCTTCTTCAGAAATGTCAGCATGGGGGCATGTGCATTTTGGAGTAGGGTGGGTGGAGTCCTTGCACCACAGATCTTATACCTGGTAAGTCATTATCCACTACCCTCTCACAAACCCAGATATGTTAAGATATCTCTTAATTTACTCATTACAGCTTTTTGGTGCAATATTTTTGTATTTTGAACATGTATTTGATTTTTTTTATTAATTTAAAGAATATTCTCATATTATTTGAATGAGCTTATTTCCTTGACATATTTTGATTATTTCTTTATAGACTAAGGATTCTGATGGGGTATGATTACTGTCAGTGCCGTAGCTAGGGGGGTTTCCGGGTTGCCCGGAAACCCCCCCCCTTTAGTAGTTAATAGTTTCAACACAATGATTTCAACTATTTCATATGGTTTTCAATTTTGGAAACCCCCCCCTAACCCAATCCTAGCTACGGCACTGACTGTCAGATTAAAATGAACAATTTGTTTGAGATTTATCTCTTCTTGTTCCTTTAACCACCTCTCGGATTCTCAAGATTGTTGCTTTTGTCAAAGTATGCACTGACTGTCATCTGATTATTTCCCTCACTTTGCAGATAATAAAATAGGATTTAATATACTAATAATATATGTGAGGTAAAATTCTTGATACTATCTGAGAGCAATATAAAACAATAGTATTGCTCTCAGATTGTATGGCCTTTGATGTTGACCAGGGGTTGACTAAGTTACTTACATGTCTTGTTCAGAATAATGGGACCATGTTATATCCATCCAAACAACAGGCTCTTTTTCCCAAATAAAAGGTTTAAGAGATAGGCATTTATGATCTCAGTGTAATCTGGTTGGAATGTGTAGGTAAAGGTACAAAGAATATGACAAATTTTGAATGTAGTACAGCTGGTCTGAACATGACCCATATTCATCTGGAATACTGGATGAAATGAGCATGGGACGGGATGAGGTAGACAACTCTGCTGTCATTGACAGGGCAGGTCTGGCATCAAGTAAATGCTATGTTAACACTATGCCCCAGCTCTCTATGACAGCACATCTTTAGACCTCTGGGAATTAGGTAACAGGGCCTTGAGGCCATGAGGTCTTCCTTCTCAAGAAGCTTTGTCCAGTGTGAATTGACCAGCAAGATAAAGATAACAATGATTTTTGCAACAGGCATCTATGCCCTACCCTCCAGCAGCACCTCTCTATAATATCAGTCCCTGCCTACCCTCCAGCAGCACCTCTCTATAATATCAGTCCCTGCCTACCCTCCAGCAGCACCTCTCTATAATACCAGTCCCTGCCTACCCTCCATAGCAGGAATTCTCTATAATACCAGTCCCTGCCTACCCTCCAGCAGCACCTCTCTATAATATCAGTCCCTGCCTACCCTCCAGCAGCACCTCTCTATAATACCAGTCCCTGCCTACCCTCCAGCAGCACCTCTCTATAATATCAGTCCCTACCTACCCTCCAGCAGCACCTCTCTATAATACCAGTCCCTGCCTACCCTCCAGCAGCACCTCTCTATAATATCAGTCCCTGCCTACCCTCCAGCAGCACCTCTCTATAATACCAGTCCCTGCCTACCCTCCAGCAGCACCTCTCTATAATATCAGTCCCTGCCTACCCTCCAGCAGCACCTCTCTATAATACCAGTCCCTGCCTACCCTCCAGCAGCACCTCTCTATAATATCAGTCCCTGCCTACCCTCCAGCAGCACCTCTCTATAATATCAGTCCCTGCCTACCCTCCTGCAGCACCTCTCTATAATACCAGTCCCTGCCTACCCTCCAGCAGCACCTCTCTATAATATCAGTCCCTGCCTACCCTCCAGCAGCACCTCTCTATAATATCAGTCCCTGCCTACCCTCCAGCAGCACCTCTCTATAATATCAGTCCCTGCCTACCCTCCAGCAGCACCTCTCTATAATATCAGTCCCTGCCTACCCTCCAGCAGCACCTCTCTATAATACCAGTCCCTGCCTACCCTCCAGCAGCACCTCTCTATAATACCAGTCCCTGCCTACCCTCCAGCAGCACCTCTCTATAATATCAGTCCCTGCCTACCCTCCAGCAGCACCTCTCTATAATACCAGTCCCTGCCTACCCTCCAGCAGCACCTCTCTATAATATCAGTCCCTGCCTACCCTCCAGCAGCACCTCTCTATAATATCAGCCCCTGCCTACCCTCCAGCAGCACCTCTCTATAATACCAGTCCCTGCCTACCCTCCAGCAGCACCTCTCTATAATATCAGTCCCTACCTACCCTCCAGCAGCACCTCTCTATAATATCAGTCCCTGCCTACCCTCCAGCAGCACCTCTCTATAATACCAGTCCCTGCCTACCCTCCAGCAGCACCTCTCTATCATATCAGTCCCTGCCTACCCTCCAGCAGCACCTCTCTATAATACCAGTCCCTGCCTACCCTCCAGCAGCACCTCTCTATCATATCAGTCCCTGCCTACCCTCCAGCAGCACCTCTCTATAATACCAGTCCCTGCCTACCCTCCAGCAGCACCTCTCTATAATATCAGTCCCTGCCTACCCTCCAGCAGCACCTCTCTATAATACCAGTCCCTGCCTACCCTCCAGCAGCACCTCTCTATAATATCAGTCCCTGCCTACCCTCCAGCAGCACCTCTCTATAATACCAGTCCCTGCCTACCCTCCAGCAGCACCTCTCTATAATATCAGTCCCTGCCTACCCTCCAGCAGCACCTCTCTATAATATCAGTCCCTGCCTACCCTCCAGCAGCACCTCTCTATAATACCAGTCCCTGCCTACCCTCCAGCAGCACCTCTCTATAATACCAGTCCCTGCCTACCCTCCAGCAGCACCTCTCTATAATACCAGTCCCTGCCTACCCTCCAGCAGCACCTCTCTATAATACCAGTCCCTGCCTACCCTCCAGCAGCACCTCTCTATAATACCAGTCCCTGCCTACCCTCCAGTAGCACCTCTCTATAATACCAGTCCCTGCTACCAAAGCTATAAATGTGTGCACAGAATCAAGCACAAATCATCAGTATTCAGAAAAATCTGGCTGTCAACTTATTGGTGAAAGAATATAAATAGATTTGTTTTGTGCTGGCAGTTGTACTGATTGTTCAGTATATGTGCCAGACACTTGGTTACAGTTTATGACCTAATGTTGGTCAATTCAGATTTGATGATATTTTTGTGAGCAAGGCAAGTATTTATGACTCGGGGATTTACAATTTTTGAGTGAAATAGAAAACAAGGCAATGACTGCAGAGGTAGTAATTGAATACTACCTGTGTAATGCAGTGTATCTATGCCCTTGTGACCCACTCAGTGATTTGATTGAAGAATTAACGGACGGGAAGAACAGCAACGTCAACCACTGGCGAAGGACGTTGACGTCCCCATTGTTCTGGCTTGATGACGCCATTTGTGACATTCTGAAGGGCTGCAACTTGTTACAATGTAATCATGATAATGATGTCAGACTGACTGGATCATGAACTTTTGACCCCAGCATTTCATAAAGCATACTGAATAACCATGGTTATACATTTTATTAATTTAGTATGTAGATACGCTAGTCAAAAAAAAAAATTGGTTAGTCCTGCCAATCAACAAAATTTAGATAGGCTAGTGCATTAGGGGTTAAGTACTGAGACGAGTCCATTTGCATATTTATAAATGAAGATGTTATATCCAAACTAGTTTCAACTGATATCATTCTGTAAAAACATACATTTTATCAAATCAATATTCAAGAATACACATGATTTTCCAATGTTGACCTCATTTTCAAAAAAGCTGCCAATACATACATACACACACACGCACACACACACACATTGCCAAACTTTTCTTGTCTAACTCAGCATAACATTAATTCCCAAATATTTGAAATCTGCTGAAGTTGAGATTTTTGTTTATTTCTTAAAGCTGCTTTGTACTTTTTCTCTTTACTCTGATTTAAAAAAAAGAAGTTAACATTTCGTGATTACCACAACTATTATGCACTGATTGATCAACCCGAACTTTTCCGATGGCACTCTTCACTTACTCATTAAATAAATACCAAGGTAGCAAAAAACAGAGTACTGCTTCCAGCTTGCTGTCTTCAATTTTAAAAATAACTGTTTGAAATACCCAGAGACAAATGAATAGTTTGTCAGATTCCTAGAATCAGGAGTTTATTGTCTTGCCTGGTACAACTATTGGCAAGATTAAGATGTCACTTTCTGTCTTCTCGTCTGTCAACATTTAGAGCCATGAGCAGTATTCAGTGTCTATAATAGATAGAGCTGTCATTATTAGTGGAATGATACATCGTAAAGAGAGGTATTAGCTGCCTTGATGAAGATCATGTCACACTTCTGTGGGCATTTCAACAGTTTGCAGAAAAAAAACTTGATGTGTCTACACATTTCCACAAAGGTTCTCATGGAAGATTGTTGAAAAATTCATGCTTAAGTGAGCAGTTATGCCTCAGTGAACACCAAACAAAACTTTGAATTTGACATCAAGTGAATATATAATGGATGGAGCTGTTATTGGCTGAATATGTTGCAAATTGAATTAAAACATTGGTGTCAGAAATGAAATGTATGCTTGGGTAAGCAGTCATGCCTCAGTGAATACCTCAAAAGCAATAATAAAAAGAACCATTTTCAGTGTCTGTTGCAGATAAAGATGTCATTTTGAAAGCATGATATATGTTGATAAATAGGATTGGTAAGGATTGATTTATGTTAATGAATAGGATTGGTGAAAATCATGCCTTAGCAAACAGTCACACTTAAGTGAGCACTAAAACATTTTATGCAAGAAGGTTTGACATGTCTTTTACCTCGGCTGTCATTCAACATCCAGGCTCGAAACTTGGTAGAAATGTGCAGGAAAATAGGAGCTTCATTTGCCAGGACATGGCTCAGTATTACAGTGCCATTCCCTCATGTTAGTGGCTGGCTTTGAGTGTGCCATAGCATCTCCATGGCTGGTTTCAAATATTGAATCTTGTGCTATTTATAAAAAACAAAGAAATGTAAATACAAAAGATCAAGCAATTGTTGCTGTGGTAATGATATCTATATTTATGTATTACAGGGACAGTATACGTTCCAGTCCCTGCCGACCATCATATTTGGCTGCATGGCACTGCTGGGCAGTCTGCTGACTCTAATGCTTCCAGAAACACTCCACACCAAGCTTCCAGACACGATCGAGGAAGCAGAAAACCTCGACCACGGGGACGGCGACGACCATGTCGGCAGAGCAGAGAATGCTGAGGTGGAAGATATTCTACTGGAAGGTCCAGTCCAGTCAGAGACTTTCATTTGAGAATCTCACTGATAAAGATACATATTTGGACACAACAGAATCTCTCATTTTTATAAGCTTATTGCTTGTTCTGATTAGAATTTTTTTGTTATTACAGTTTTAGCTCTGGACGTAAGCAATGTGATACCTGTAGCTTTATAACAGTGTATGTAACACTGAAAAAAAAAGAAATATTTGTAATCCTAAAACATAATATTGCATTTGTCAAAAGATTGTATATTTTGATATACAGAATGTGGACCATTTATTATATATTTGCAACATATTTTTGCAAAGGATATGCATAATGAACCATTGGCATGATCTTGATTATGACTGTGCCTTTTACAGTGTATTTTCTGTCCTGGAGGAGGTATTGAAGTTGGGTAGATATTGCCATTCTGGGCAGATCTATGAGGTCATAAGATCATGTAATATATTAACTCCATCAGTACTGTCAGTATTTACAGAGAAATTATTGTGAATCCGAGTAGTTGGGTAAAATAGTATGAGAAAGCAAGACATGAGAGATAATTTAGGACTGAATGAGGCATATTTTTTCCCGTGACTTGCTGTGTGGCCAGTAAGTAGCATTTGATTTAGACCTAGACACGTGACCAGATCTCATTCATATAGACACACTTTACTGTGCAGGCTTCCTAGTCCATTCCACTCAATATTCCATTGATGGGAAAATGTCATAATATCCAATGCTTAAAGTCAATTTTACCACCATATATTTATTGTAGCTAGAATGATGCCATCTCAATTTGTAATATGTATCTCAGAGCAAAATCTCAACATAATATTTATTTATTTTTATCAGTAATTTGTTTATTATTTCCCACTGGTGGGTGAGGACATATTACAGTTATGGGCCCCAATACATTTCTAATGTTAGTGTTTCTTTACTGTATTTTGCAATACAAAAAACCTCTTTGACACCTACCGGTACCTTAACTCTATTGACAAAAATATTCCACCCAAGCTATGCCTTCAATTTAATTGCTTGTCTACGAGAATCCCTCTTATTAATGACTTGTTAAGTTTGCTAGCACCATATCAAATCAATTCATACAAAATAAAGCCTCTTTCTCCCTCACTTCCAATATTTTCATGTGAATCCCAAATGACCAATGACAAAATTGGAAAAACTTGTTCAACATAGAAATTCAGCCATCTCACAAAATGTTAAACAATCCATCCCATGTGGCTGGGACAATAATGAGAGGGATTGTACACATGGTGGGACATCTTTGCAATCTCTGATTGCTGTTTATGAATTATTTGGTGCTTGTATTTTTTAATATTTTTTCTTTAATATCTTCATTCTTCCATTAATGTTATTAGGGTACCTTTCTGATCAATCAAGGTAAAAATGATTCTGAAAAAATCAGGCCTGAGAGGAAACCTTTCAATTGGCTCAAACAGCCTTTAAAACCTTTAATAGTTTATATATTAAATATATTATAACTGCTTTTGTGATAAAAATTAGTCAAACATATTTTGAGAAACTTCAAATAGGCTATGATATCTTATTGACTGTGCCATGCTGATAGCACACAGAAGGTGTGAATGTTAGCCCCTAGGATCTAACTAGGAAGACGTGTGATGATAATTGTATCAAATTGCAAACTCACCTCCTTTTTTGCCATAATGTTGGATTATATGTGACTAATATATGTTTGAAATATAGACATTCATCACTTGTATGTTCTGCTTTTGTGTTTATATTAAAACAAAACAAAAAAATGATGTGCCAAACTGGTAACAATAAATTATATATAATATGTAATCACAGCAATAATAGGTAATTATATTATGGTGCCAAATCAGAATCAGATGTTTGATTCCTGTCTAGTAGACTGAGGTATTGGAAGAACATATTGGCTTTGTGTTAACACTGAGCAGTAGATGTAGGTTTAGACCTCAGAAGATCCCTGCTATGTGTTAATACTGAGCAGTAGATGTAGGTTTAGACCTCAGAAGACCCCTGCTATGTGTTAATACTGAGCAGTAGATGTAGGTTTAGACCTCAGAAGATCCCTGCTATGTGTTAACACTGAGCAGTAGATGTAGGTTTAGACCTGAGAAGATCCCTGCTATGTGTTAACACTGAGCAGTAGATGTGGGTTTAGACCTCAGAAGATCCCTGCTATGTGTTAACACTGAGCAGTAGATGTGGGTTTAGACCACAGAAGATCCCTGCTATGTGTTAACACTGAGCAGTAGATGTAGGTTTAGACCTCAGAAGACCCCTGCTATGTGTTAACACTGAGCAGTAGATGTAGGTTTAGACCTGAGAAGATCCCTGCTATGTGTTAACACTGAGCAGTAGATGTAGGTTTAGACCTCAGAAGATCCCTGCTATGTGTTAATACTGTGCAGTAGATGTAGGTTTAGACCTCCGAAGATCCCTGCTATGTGTTAATACTGTGCAGTAGATGTAGGTTTAGACCTCAGAAGATCCCTGCTATGTGTTAATACTGAGCAGTAGATGTAGGTTTAGACCTCAGAAGATCCCTGCTATGTGTTAACACTGAGCAGTAGATGTAGGTTTAGACCTCAGAAGATCCCTGCTATGTGTTAATACTGAGCAGTAGATGTAGGTTTAGACCTCAGAAGATCCCTGCTATGTGTTAATACTGTGCAGTAGATGTAGGTTTAGACCTCAGATGATCCCTGCTATGTGTTAACACTGAGCAGTAGATGTAGGTTTAGACCTCAGATGATCCCTGCTATGTGTTAACACTGAGCAGTAGATGTAGGTTTAGACCTCAGAAGATCCCTGCTGTGTGTTAATACTGTGCAGTAGAGCAATGTACCTCAGAGGAGAGAGCTGATTTCAGTTAACATTGTGCAGTAGACCAAGAAATAGACCTCAGAAGAAAACTGATGTCAGTTAACATCATGTAGAAGACCAAGACATACATCCCAGAAGAGAGCTGATTTCAGTTAACATTATGTAGAAGACCAAGGCCTAGATCTCAGAAAACAGATGTCAGTTAACGTTGTACAGTAGCCCAAGGCATTGACCTCAGAAGAGAGAGCCGATTTCAGTTAACATTGTGCAGTAGGCCAAGGCATAGACCTCCGAGGAGAGAGCTGATTTCAATTAACATTGTGCAGCAGACCAATGCATTGACCTCAGAAGGGAACTAGTTTCAGTTAGCATTGTGCAGTAGACCAAGGCCTAGATCTCAGAAAACAGATGTCAGTTAACGTTGTACAGTAGCCCAAGGCATAGACCTCAGAAGAGAGAGCTGATTTCAGTTAACATTGTGCAGTAGACCAAGGCATAGACCTCAGAAGATAGAGCTGATTTCAGTTAACATTGTGCAGTAGGCCAAGGCATAGACCTCAGAAGAGAGAGCTGATTTCAATTAACATTGTGCAGTAGACCAAGGCATAGACCTCAGAAGAGAGCTGATTTCAGTTAACATTGTGCAGTAGGCCAAGGCATAGACCTCAGAAGAGAGAGCTGATTTCAGTTAACATTGTGCAGTAGGCCAAGGCATAGACCTCAGAAGAGAGAGCTGATTTCAATTAACATTGTGCAGTAGACCAAGGCATAGACCTCAGAAGAGAGCTGATTTCAGTTAACATTGTGCAGTAGACCTAGGCATAGACCTCAGAAGAGAGAGCTGATTTCAGTTAACATTGTGCAGTAGACCAAGGCATAGACCTCAGAAGAGAGAGCTGATTTCAGTTAACATTGTGCAGTAGACCAAGGCATAGACCTCAGAAGAGAGAGCTGATTTCAGTTAACATTGTGCAGTAGACCAAGGCATAGACCTCAGAAGAGAGAGCTGATTTCAGTTAACATTGTGCAGTAGACCAAGGCATAGACCTCAGAAGAGAGGGCTGATTTCAGTTAACATTGTGCAGTAGACGAAGGCATAGACCTCAGAAGAGAGCTGATTTCAGTTAACATTGTGCAGTAGGCCAAGGCATAGACCTCAGAAGAGAGAGCTGATTTCAGTTAACATTGTGCAGTAGACCAAGGCATAGACCTCAGAAGAGAGAGCTGATTTCAGTTAACATTGTGCAGTAGACCAAGGCATAGACCTCAGAATAGAGCTGATTTCAGTTAACATTGTGCAGTAGACGAAGGCATTGACCTCAGAAGAGAGCTGATTTCAGTTAACATTGTGCAGTAGACCAAGGCATAGACCTCAGAAGAGAGAGCTGATTTCAGTTAACATTGTGCAGTAGACCAAGGCATAGACCTCAGAAGAGAGAGCTGATTTCAGTTAACATTGTGCAGTAGACCAAGGCATAGACCTCAGAAGAGAGGGCTGATTTCAGTTAACATTGTGCAGTAGACGAAGGCATAGACCTCAGAAGAGAGCTGATTTCAGTTAACATTGTGCAGTAGGCCAAGGCATTGACCTCAGAAGAGAGGGCTGATTTCAGTTAACATTGTGCAGTAGACGAAGGCATTGACCTCAGAAGAGAGCTGATTTCAGTTAACATTGTGCAGTAGACCAAGGCATAGACCTCAGAAGAGAGAGCTGATTTCAGTTAACATTGTGCAGTAGACCAAGGCATAGACCTCAGAAGAGAGAGCTGATTTCAGTTAACATTGTGCAGTAGACCAAGGCATAGACCTCAGAAGAGAGAGCTGATTTCAGTTAACATTGTGCAGTAGACCAAGGCATAGACCTCAGAAGAGAGGGCTGATTTCAGTTAACATTGTGCAGTAGACCAAGGCATAGACCTCAGAAGAGAGAGCTGATTTCAGTTAACATTGTGCAGTAGGCCAAGGCATAGACCTCAGAAGAGAGGGCTGATTTCAGTTAACATTGTGCAGTAGACCAAGGCCTTGGAAGAGAACTGCTTTATGTAGTCCATTGCTGCCATAAACAGATAAAGGGCAAATGTAAACTTTTGTATAAAGGGGTAATTTAACTTTTTAAAACCAAATGAAAAGGAAATGAAAGTTTGAACTAATATTAACATTACCTTACCATTCCTAATTTCAAATATCTAAAGCACAAACATGCAATTTTGCAGATCTACAATTTTTAAGTTAATATTTTTTAATTAGATCATTCTTTTTGAGTTAACATTCAATGATGGCAGCAAATCCATAATAAAATAATAGAGATTTATTTGGGAAGGCAATGGTAAGATTATTAAGGACTGACCTCCAACAATGATATCTTTTCTGCCTTCCTCCTAAACCAATTTGTGTATTTGTATGCAAAGATGAATAAGCACTACCTGGAGATTAGCATGACTGTTACTCTCGTGTGCAGCAATGATTGGTGGAGACACGGGCCTCCTTGTCATCGCAGCAATGATTGGTGGAGACACGGGCCTCCTTGTCATCACAGCAATGATTGGTGGAGACACGGGCCTCCTTGTCATCGCAGCAATGATTGGTGGAGACACAGACCTCCTTGCCATCCTGATTACCATCATAAGTGAGGAGCAATCATCTTAGGGTAGACAACTGCTCTCAGCTATTAGCTTATATGTATGCTATCAGTCAAGAACATTAAATAAAGATTATTTATGGAACCAAAATAGCATAGCAAAAAAGGACCAAATCATAGTTCAAAACAGATATAAATCTATAGTATACATTTATATTTCTAATCAGTATGGAACTGATGATAATGAATTATATTAATAACCTATTGGCTAATGTGCATGAACATAGTTAAAATATTAGCCAAGATGTCAATACTGAACTGATTAATAATAATAGTAATTTTTCATTCAAATTGTTTTTTGTTTTTTTTCATATTTCTTTTTACTTGATTACTTTGTAGGAAAATATAATCACTGATGTACTTTGTACAGTAACTACTAATTTCCAACATTAAAAAACTTTTTTTAGACATTTTTTCTTAACCTACACAAGTTCTTATCAGCATGTTGGTTATCTGGGCAATATTAATGATATTATTGCTCTTTGGTTCTGATAATATACAATACAAAAAGGTATCTTTTACATAAAGATAACAGCAAGGGATGTATTGATTTTTTTTCATCTTCTAATACAACAAATTAAATAAAAATTGTAACAGTTAAATTCCATTCCAAAGTTCCTTCCATTTGTAATCATGATATTTTGACCATAAAATATTTTTAGAACCAAATCTGTGTATTATTTCATTAATTACAGATAATGAAATCCATTGACTGTTTTTCCATCCTATATGAACTTTATGCTGTGAAGGTTCATACAGGTCATGAGGGAGAGGATTGAACCTCAGTCAATGAAACCCATTGATCCATTTAAATTAATTTGAATTAAATTTTCATAATTCAGTTAGATTGCTATGTTTCTCTGTGGTAATGAGGTTTGTTATAGAGTAAACACAATTTTGTTATTGAAATTTCAAAAGCAGGGCATTTCGATCTTGTAAACAATAGAAATTTAGTTTTCCACTCAATATATAAAAAAGAACATAAAGATATTGTGTACATATATTTGCATACATGTATATTTTTGTCTTAATGCTTCTGATCTCAAAATAGGTAGCCTCTGTTATTTGTTCAAATTCCTAACTTGCCAAAAAAGTACACTTCGGCACCAAATTTTCTGACTTGCCAAAAAATATACGCATTGGCACCAAACTTTAAACATGCATGCTTCGTGACATAAACTTTTGTTTGAAGTTGGCCTTTCCATGACCTTTTTTATCTTTGCTATTACATGTTGATCAGGGTTAAAATAACTTGAGAACTCTATAACTTGTCAAATAATGTACTCATTGGTACCATACTTTACACATGACCAAAAATATTTTGATTTTCAACATACTTTTCTAATTTTGATGAGTTTTACAATATGATTTTACCTGTGAGAAAAGGTTGTTGTCATCAATTTTCCAGGGAAGCTTTCTTTCATTATTCACAATTCCACTGTATACTATGCAGTCCAGAGATTTGTTTAGCATTTTTGTTTTTATTAATTTTATTATTTTCAGTTTGATTTTTCGAAAATTGATGGACTCCAAAGTGATTTATGAACTTAAATTCTATTTTGCCTCTCACACATTTTATTCAAATGAATATTTTGTCTAATACTTTAAACAAATAATCAAGAATATCAGTGCAGAACAACAATTCAAGACAGAATTCAAAGGTATAACCTTTTGATATTTTTTAAAAAGGTAAAAAGATAATTTTCTTCTTTGTACCAACACATCTATTTTTTAAATTCTGATAATATATAATAGAAGATAACTGAAAGAGCTGTATTGAATCGTAACCTTTGCAACCAAAATCATATTGGAAAATTAAATCCAAGATTTTATTAGCATGCATCACCACTCCGTTATCAGAATTAAGATTTAAATTGCATTAATTGTATCATTGGAGTATTCATAAAACCAGCCTACTTGATATGTTTGTAAAGTGTTTAGTTTGTCAGTAATAATTAGAGTGAAGGTGGTGAACAAAGAGAAGCATGTGTACTAAATTTAAATTTCAATAGATACTCCCTGTTGTCGTATGCAAGTGATACATTGGTGAAATATTAATTTGATAAAATTTGAAAAATAAACAAAAAATCCTGGTTGGTGCCACCTATTCACGAAAAAATAAATTTCAAATGTGTGTGAAATGTCTTTATAGATTGCAACTGTTTAGTATGATAATTGTAACACTGAATTTTGCCAAAACTGATGTACATTTATTTGATGTTTTGTTAGATTATTTGTATGTTTACATATCTATTGTTTATATAGATGATATGTAAATCTTTATGAATTGAGTTTCATGGAAATCAATAAATGTTATATAGAAGATGCGATGATTTGATTTTCTCAAATTATTTTCTCATTAACATAAAAAAGCTACTTTTTACTTTTGGCAGTTAGAAACGGACAAAGGATATTGTCATCACCTGTATTGTTTGTTTGTTTCTCCATTTTATTCTATTATAAAAATCCATACCTGCTTCTGACATTATTTTTTTAATAAGTGAATTGAATTCTCACATATTGGGATATTGGATTCCCTGATTCCTAAATAGAAGAGCTTGGATAAACTTGATGAAGCATGAACACACATTTTCAAGGTTCACCATGTCAATTTATTTAAACTTAAAGAATTGCGAGCAAGATTTGCCTTTATTATTATTATTATGATATACTGTTTGTATATATTACAAAACGCAAGTAAATATATGAATGAATTATGTCCATTTGTAGTTAAAAGACATATTTTTCATATTTATTGACTGCAACGATGTTTATCTGGAATTATGGGCATTTTTTATCACTGACCTTTCTGTGACCCTTGGCCTTTAATGATTTCAAAGTTGACTGGGAAAACTTTTTTTCATATGACCATTTGTGAAGAAGTTTACTCATCAAAAGTTGTTGAAACCTGGCCACAGAACCATAATTCAGTAAATGGGCTTTGACTTCTAGTGCTCTGCTTTGTAATTTTAAGCAATTATACATACTTTAATATCCTGATGCAAGCCAACCACAATTAATTAGTTAAAAACCCCTCATCCAGGTTTTGGCTAGAGTATTTCTTTGGTTTTACCCCAGTTTCCTGGCACCTGTTATTGTTTGGGTCAAAATGAAACAAAGACATTTCATTGTCCACATCAAAGTAATCTGACATGATTGAAGGAGACATATTATATTTGGTGTAGATTCTCATTTTGACCTATTAAATATTCAACTTGAGACATTATTTTGAAAGATATTTTTGGCTATCACAGCAATCCTTCATATTTCTATTATGACATAAAAATGAATTAAACAAAAAAAAACATGCATCAGCCTGTAAAATTTTAATATAATTTAAATCCTGGACTGCAATGAAGGTAGTCAATTTGGAAAACGGGTACATTTTAAAGCAACCTATTTTTGAGATCATGTTATATTATTACTTTGGGAATACCATAAAGTTGAAAACATTGAAACCATCAATCAAATTGACTGACTAGTGACCTGATTAATGCTCTTTCAGTGTCACTTGACAAAGATCTTAATTTATGTGAAGAAGGATGTATAATGTTTGTCTGTCTACCATGGACACAATCGGGTTTTTTTTTTTTTTCTTTTTTTTTTTTTCTTTTTTTTGCAAACACGGTTATAATGAATTTATACAGAAAACAAAGATAAAATCTTTTATTTTAGAGACACCTTTGAAAAGAAAAAGTATAACATGGAGGATACAAAGCTTATGATTTCGAGATTTAATAATGGATTTTAACCTTCGAGTAAGTTGGCCACGAGGCCCACCTTGAGCTTTCATATTGTTCACATGCCTGCTTTCTTCACGAGATGGCAGCACAACGTTAAGTTGGTACAGCAGATGGCGCTTCTCACATCAATCAGCAGGTGCGCTGTGGTGTTTCGCGCAGCTGATCAACCGACACCAGCCTTCCCAAATTTCATCCAATTTTTGGTGCAAGATCAAAGTTTCTTTGGGTAAGTGTGATATTTATTTATTCTCTGTGGTACAGGGAACAGCAAGGTGGTATGTTAAAATTGTAATTGTACCTTTTTATCCACAAAATTTACCTTTTTCGTATGTTTACCTTGTGTCGCCCTCTTGTGACGGCAAAATGGCTGCCAAACAATGGAGGGGACGCGAAAATATGTGTATGAAGCTGTAATTTAATTGGTAATCTTGGCTATAACGACGATTATCACACAAATCTATGACTAAATTAACGTTAATCGATAAAAACTGTGTGCACATGGCTCAGTTAAAGATGGTAGCGTTAACCAGTACCTCAGAAACCATAAACAAAATACGCAGTGGGCGTTGTGGCTTCATGCCTGCCTCGCCTCGGCCATGGCCGACCGGCTGCAACACTCTGATGATCGGCGATTTGCTCCTCCTCGGTGGCTAACCACCACAAAGCAACCGATTATCACAGAAGTGGACGTTAAAGTGAAATATATCAGAAAATGATCAAATGAATAGAAGTTCTGCGATGTTGAACCAGCTGTGCTCTTTCGAGAGTTGACAGTTACTTCAACTGGCGACAGGGATGCCCTCTATATTTTGATTTTTGTATCATGCATTCTGGGTTTGATACTCGACAGGCCGGGTCCAAGTTTGATAGCTTTGACTTCCCTGCTGCAGTTTACGTAACTCTGTTGCCCCACCAGTATTCTGGGCCACTCGTGTGTCCTTGACAGATGAATAGAAACAACACATAAATAAGGTAAGTCTTGTTTCTGTCTGCATAGATGATGCATACTACAAGGAACAGGGGTGGGAGAGCTCTGAACCAATCTGTGCAGTTAATCTGAACCAATCTGGTTAAATTGCGTCATTCTGGAATCTCACAACTGATCTGGGTGGTAAATGACGTCATTCTGAGCGCTCACAACAATCTGTGCACTAAATTGCAGCAAATCTTGAGTGGTATCTGAGCGGGTACCTGGTCAAAATAACTGCGATAACAAGTGGGCCGCGCTATTGAAATGACACATTGGACCGCGTTCAAGCAGCTGAATTTGGATATTTTATCAATGTAAAATATCTAAAAGTTGCATCTGCCAATCTTAATATTAATACGCTACTTTCCGCCGTAATTAGACCTACTATCCTTGCACTCTCGGCGGGATGCCATTTGGTTTTGCCGAGTAAACTTATAGATGTAGATGTATCCGGCATATAATTCTGTAAATATTCTCACTTTTCACCCAGGCCCAACATTTGAACTACACATTCAAGTTTGGCGGCCATTTAATCTTCCAAAACGAAAATAAAATGCATTTCTAAGCAAAGTTAAGGCTCACATATTCTCTAATTTACAATTGTAGGTAATGTACATTGATAAATTACCAAGATTGAGCAGCTTGGCCGCGGTTCAAAGTGACAGTCAATAGCGCGGCCCACTTGCTATCGTGGTGATTTTGACCATAATTCTCTGAGCGGTGCCGTACGGTGAACAATGGCCAGACTGAGAAAGTTGCTTCTTTAATATTTGTATATCGACTATTATACACAAATGATATTGAGAATGCATAACATTTTGAAATCACAAATGTCAATAACTGTAACCATTGACATCAGATACTGTAGCCATGTCTTGTGCTTGATTCTGCTTTGCTCTGAAGATGCCCAAACTTCCCATGACTAAGGAAAACTACCAACCTATGAATTGAGAACTGCTAAGTTTTGTCACTTCCCATAGTTATATTAATGAAGATATATACACAGTGCAAAGATGTGCAACATGTGTTTGTTTTTGTTTCTATTTTCATGTACCCCTGATTCCCATTTTGTACATGCTCGCAGTGTATCTACAAAAGCACAGGGTATATTGGTTATTAGTGCCAAAACAGTTGTGGGGCCAGTCAGATTTATACCACTCATTTTGTCACCCAAAGTGTGTCCTTCATTATTTATCAAAATGACATGTTATGACAAAATACTTAAACTTAAATTAAGCAATTTTTGTTTTCATAAATTATGAGCAGTTCTCTTTCTTCCAAAGTTTAAGAATTGGTAAAAAGGGTGTCCCTTCAGTGAGCCACCATTCTGGAGTGAGAGGTTTAAAGTAAAGGTGTGTAGGTTGACATCTCAATTTCCAGTTTGATAAAGTAACATTTTGAAATCCTTGTATCTGAGGATAATAGAGTTTATTTGGCCATCGTGAGATAGAGCCATTTGATAACATTCATCTGTAGCTTCTGAAGCAGTAAACATTCTCAATTTTGAAGAGGTTATTCAAAGGATTTCAATCAAAACCTTTTGTTTTGGGGTATGAGTGAAATTTAGTGATGAGGCTTTCCATATCTACAAACATGTTAAGAAAATAAAAAAAGAAAAAGAAAATGGAAACTTTTTTACACCTTACAGAACATGCATGCATGTAAGCCAATAAGAGAGAGAGTAATCCCCCAAATTTGAGAACATGAGTGCAGGATGTAAACCGTTCCTTCATATTGTAATACATGCTTTTTGTTGTGCAAGCCAGCATCAACTATTCTGTCAAGATTTAGCACATGTGAGAAATAAGTGATATTTTTCACAATGCAGTAATACAGACTACAGGGGCAATCACTTGAAGAGATAGAATTTCATGACCAAACATGAGTCCAACCTGTCAGATTTATACTTATTTTAAAGTCATTTTAAGTTCTGACTTATCAAGATGATATTTTCTTTCAGTAAATTGGAATAACAAAAAAAAAAGTTTCAATGTCACAGATAGCATACATATGTTCAGAAAGCAGCAAAAAATTAGCATGGGTAAAATAGTCCCTCTTTACTCACCAGTCTTCTGTATCTGACAAGGGAATCATGTCCAGCAAAAAGCATTTGCCAGCTGACGACCAGGTCAGTAAAAAGCCAGACATCCTGCTCAGTCAAACAGGATGCTTGCCTGTCTGTACCTGTAGCCAACTCCAAACTCCACAATGTGAACAAGTATCAACCATTTCAATAAGAATGACAACTGTTGTGAGATAGCAAGATTATCCCCACTGAGTAAGACTTGTTCATATCTGTCCAACGTGATGGACCCCTCTAATGACATACTACTCAAGATAGTATTTGGTTAACCAAGAGAGGGAACTCTTTGAAAAATAATCATACTATGATATTAAAGGAGTATTGCTTTTATTTTTTCAGGTGCTGTTGTTTCTAGTTGACATTCAAGAGCTTATGCATAGGCCACACTGTCCTAGCTGACAATTCATTCCAGTAAGATATATTTATAAGCAATAATATGGCCTAAATTCAAATTCAAGTTGTATGTTTATTATTTATTATTATACTGACAGGATGATATATTGATGCACAAAATACATATATACAGTAATAAATTGCATTACCTGCCCGTCTAATCACCATGTACATTATAATACAGTATATTAACTGAATAATAGCAAAAATAAACATTACAACATTCCAATAAGTAAGACAGCAAGGCAAGTGTGTCCTCTCATTTAGATAAATGACTTAAATCTGTTTAAAATTAATATGTAAAATGTTCCAATTTCACACATGGTATGTTACAGGATGACGACCAGAAAAAAGCCAGGGAAGAAGACTGGGGATGTGAGAGGAGTCTACCTGTGTGAGCATTGTGACACTCAGTTTAGAACACTGGGTGAACTACGGACACCAGAGGGCCACGACAAGTCCTGTCTCCTGTGGAAGGATATGGTGGAGGAGAAGAAGCTGCCGTGTGATGACTGTGGGCAGGAGTTCCAGACCCAAGAGCATCTGGGCCAGCACCGCAGCCACTACCACGTGGAAGAACACGTCTCCTTCAGTGTCACAATCAAAGGAGAAGATGACCCTCCAGTGCCCGTGAGAACCAGCTCGAGGGCCAACAAGGGTGAGAAGTATGCTGAAATCAGCAGGGCTGTGAAGGGTAATAGCAGGGCCAAGACGGGGGCGGCCAAATTTCAGAGGTCATGTCAGTATTGTGGGCAGGCTTTAACCTCAAAAAGTGGTGTATCTATGCATGAGAAGTATTGCATGAAGAACCCAGTTAAGAAAGATACTACAGAAAGGAAAGGTTTTAAATGTATAGAGTGTGGCGAAGTATTTGATACAGCACCTTTGTTTAAGAAGCATAAGTTAGAATGTCAGGGTGCCACACTTTCTGAACCTGAAACAGAAGTCAGTCCAAAACGATTTGTAAAAAAAAGAACAGATTTCGAGAATGGGAGCAAACTGTCTTCTCCCAAGACCAAGAACAAGCCAGGCCCCGTTAGCAGCAAGAAATCTGCTCCAGTGGATGATGGAGAGGTGCCAGGATGTAGCTCATCAGAATCTTTGAGCCAGCCTCCAGCTAAGAAAATAAAAGCAAGTAGTGCAGAAGAGATCGCTGGATCAACCAAGGGCAAAAAAGTCATGCTAAAATGTAAACAGTGTGACATGCTGTTTAACGGACACATGGATTTCATCAATCATATGGATATGTGCAAGGTGCGTGACATAAATGCTCTCCGGCAGTGTGCATGTTGTGGCAAGGAGTATGACAACTACAGTCTCAAGCTGCAGCATGAGAACGAATGCTCTCAGAGTGATAACACCTTGGTGACCTGCTTTGACTGCCACCTGCCCATCGCCAAGGATGAGATGACCCAGGAGGATGGCTTTTGTCAGTGTGGGCTGGGTCAAACCTTTACCTGCAGCTACTGCACCAAGAAGTTCACTTCCATGAATCTGCTCAGCAGTCACATGGACTCCTGCACTGACGACCCAGACAGTTTGGTGAACCGAGAGAAGAGGAGGTTGAAGGAGGAAGCACAGCAGAAAGACCGAGAAATGGGATTGACAAAAAACAAAAAGATGTTTGCAGACGACGAAAATGTTTGTGCTTACTGTGGTTTGAGGAATTTTAGAAATGACAAAAACCTTGAGGCACATGAGAAGTTTTGCAAGTGGGTGCATGAGCAAAAGGTGGTGCGAAACATCCATGGATCTGAGCGTAGTAGGAAAATATCTGAAGCTTTCCGAGCCAGGACCGAAGCCTTAAAGGCTCAAGCCAATTCCCCACAACCAGAGCCTCGAGTGAATCCCTGGGCACAGAATACCATATTTATGTGCAGCTATTGTACAGAGAAGTTTCCAAGTATGAACCATCTCAGTATTCACCTTGACACCTGCATTGAAGATCCAGAGAACAACCCAGACTATGTCAAGCCTGAGGGAAAACTAAAATTAATGAAGGTAGTTAAATCACAAGTCCAGGCACCTAGTATTCAGGCAAGAGCAGGAACAAGTAAATCCGGTGTGAAGATTATAGTTCCAGTGAAATCTACCAAACCCAAAGTTGAGCCTATAGAGGAACCTCGGCACGAGGGTGATGGAGGAATGCAGGTGACGGTGGAAGTGGAGAGACCAGTAGAAGAACACCAGCAGCATTTTTTAGAATTGGGCCCAGTGGCCAAAAAACCTCCTGAAACAGGAGATGAGGCAATGCCTCAAGAGGAAGAAGTGATGGAGCCTGAAGAACCCATTGAGCATGAAGCCATTGAGCATGAAGCCATTGAGCATGAAGCCATTGAGCATGAAGCCATTGAGCATGAAGCCATTGAGCATGAAGCCATTGAGCATGAAGCCATTGAGGAAGTGGTGAAAGAAGAGGAGGAGGAGGAGGAAGAGGCAGACACAGAGGAGAATATGGAAACTGATGGCAAACTGGTATCAAAAAACGAGTTTCTGTGCAAATACTGCAATAGTATGTTTGGAAACCGGGCCTGTTTGGTTGCCCATATTCGCAAATGCAAGCCAATGCATGGGAATTTGAAGGAGAAAGATGAAGGTGAAGATGGCATAGAGATAGAAGCAGGCCATGTCAGTGCCAGTGGAGATATCCTGTGTAAGACCTGTGGCGATAGTTTCCACAAGTCAGAGTATGCACGCCATGCCAGCCAATGCATCGCCAACCTGGAACACGTGTGCACAGAATGTGGCAATGTGTATCCCAATCGCAGACAGTTCCAGCTTCACATCAAAAGATGCTCAGAATGTAAAATTCAGGGTCAAGTTGATGGCAGTCCTGATCATCCAGCTGATACCACTTTTAGTGTAATCACTGCACCCGGTAAAAGTTCTACTTCTGTGGCATGCGACTTCTGTAGCCGGATATTGGTGAATCATGGAGCACTCGCCAGGCATGAGAAGGTCTGTAGAATGTCTTTTAAAAAAAAAAAAAAAACGTCCTCTGATGAAGGCTCCTTCAAATGCAGTTTCTGTCAAGCTTTCTTTTATAATAAAGGTTTCTTAGTTAGACATCATAAATTTTGCAAGGAAAAAGATGACATGTCAACCACCACGGAGGCAAATAAGAAGCCTGAAAGCAGTGATGTCAAGATGTGTGAAGAGCACAAATGTTCCTACTGTCCAGCTAAGTTGGGCAGCAACATTGCCCTGATCTGTCACGAGAGATCTTGTAAATCAAGGGAGGAACAAGCAAGCATCAACACTCTTATGAAAGTGAAAGAACAGCTGATGAAAAAAAACGCAGAACTTCTCTGCACTTCTCTGTCACAGGAAGAAGAAGATGAAGAAGATCTCAACTGTCCATATTGCAAAGTGGAGCTTGGAAACAAAGGGGCAAAAACCATTCACATGCGCTACTGCAAGCTGAGACATACTGAAGCACTTGAAGGAGGTGGGTCCGGCTTCAGATGCAATTATTGCAAGATAACGTTGGCAAGCGAGGCTGCTGCATCCCTTCACCTTTTATCATGCAAGGAGAAGCTCAGGCTGGAAGATGACAGCGAATCTTCAGAAGCAGATTCTGATGAGGTTGCTGAGGAGGAAGGCTTTATCTGCAGTCACTGTAAGGTTAAGTTCAACACCAAAGCAGCTCTCATCTCACACATGAAGTTCTGCAAAATGAAAGGCATGACATCAGGCCCACCATTCATTTGTGCATTTTGCAAAACCCAATGTGAAGAAAGAGGGGCTCTTGTGGCCCATTTGAAGAATTGTAAGGCAGCAAAGTTGGGCTCTAGTGGTGAAGAGTCTTATTCATGCCACAAATGTAGCTCAGGGTTTATAACAAAGTCTGGATGGATGACGCACATGAGGTTCTGTAAAGGCCCAACATTTGCACCCAAAGTAGATAAAACTAAAAAGGCCCCAGAAGCCCTGAATCCAAATTCTTTTGTCCCTCAAGGCAAAGTCTTGTGCCTAAACTGCATGGAGGAGTTTGGCAATATCCGGACACTGCAGGAGCATAGCTTGTTCTGCAGTGTAAACGCACCTGTAGGGAATGGTGTAACTCATCCTCTAGGTCTGGATGTGGCTGCTGGGGAAGGCACAAGTTCCTCTGATCCCAGCACCCCCCCTGACACGCCACTCCGCTACTTCTTCCTCTGCCCTCACTGCGGGGCCCACTACAGAAACAAGCAGACTTTGCAGTACCACATTGTGGCATGTCTCAGCGGAGTGGACTATCCACGGGGAGAGCCTGACCCAGCCGAAGTGGCTGCCAGATTGGCAAAGGAAAAGGAACTAGAAGCAGAATTAGAGAGGCAGAGAAATATGCGTAAATGTCGCAAAAAGTCTAAAAAGGATGGCGAGGATGATGAGAAAAAGGTATATCTGAGAGAGAAGATAGAAAAGGAGAATGCTAAACTGAAAGAAGTGGAGGAGAACATGCAGCCGGGAGGACCAAGAGCTGCTCAAAAGAATCGCAGCCCAGACAAGAGAGTCAAGTTCAGGTCTGCATGTGCGGTGGAACAGGAGAAAGCCATGAAGATGAAATGTTTAGAGATGGAGGATGAGAATGGAAGGAAGACATGGCTATGTGTTGACTGTGGCTGGATCACTGATAACAGTGTCATCTCCTTCAACAACCACAGACGTTACTGTTCCAAAGGACAACATCAGGCATTAGCAGGCAGCAAAGGTTTAAGCACGGCCTCACTAAATACATTGTATACCTGCGATATTTGCATGCGTGTAGGCTTCCACAACCTTGGAAGTCTCAGCAATCACAAGCAATTCTGTAAATGGCTTCAATCCACCAAAAATGAAACAAAAAAAGTGGGTCGGCCTCAAGCTCCTACACCAGAAAAGAAAGTGGGTATGAAGAGCTCGTTCAGAGTCAAACCTTTGGTTGGAGGTAATAAAACATCTCCCAACGGCAAGCAAGTAGGCAATAAGAAGAAAAGAATGGCAATAGTCAATCTAAAGAAAATGAAGGGCAAACCTCTGAATAGCAAAAAGAAGTCTAAAACTACTCTGACGGTTAAAGCTAAAGCCAAACCAAATGTGAAACAAACAAAAAAATCTATTAGCACTGCCAAAGCTGTGGTTAAAAAAACTGTCAAAAGGAAAAATATTAGTCCGGTAAACACCATGGCCAAAAAGAAAATGAAGGTTAGCAAACAAAAAGAAAAGTCACATAAGATTGTATCAAAGAATACTTCAAATAAAACTATAAAGAAAACAATTAAAACAAGCAAAACAGAAAAAGGGAAAAAAATATTGGCTAAAAATCAGCCAAAGGCCAAACAGGCGATGAAAGTTGCAAGTAAGACAGTGTCAGGGAATAAGAATGTTTCCCAAATTGACATGTTTGCTTGTGATTTTTGTAATAGAACTTCACATAACAGGGGAGCCATTTCACAGCACATGAAATACTGTTACCACAGGAAAGGGCGCCCTTTCAGTCCACCACAAATAAAATCCATCAAAACAATTAAAAGATAATGAAATAAAAAGAAATATATATATATATATATATATATAGTAAAAAAGTCTTGTTTCTGGTTACAACAAATGAAAAAAACAAACTGGCTGCCAGTATTAATAAGCCAATGGACATCTAAATGGAACTAAACTGCATGCTGTATTTGCCACCAGGCTTGTGAATCATTTTTTACCACTAATCAATGAATTGAAGCAACCAGGAACAAGACAAACTCTCTACTGGCCAAGAGAAACCAAGTAAAGAAACACAAGCGTATTCTTGTTGTTCTGCAATTATTTGCTCAGTGTTATAGAAAAAGAAAACTAGAGCATTTTGCATAGTTATGTTTTCCAGAGGTTTTATCACATTAGCTGTCAAATTGAACCGAACAAATAGTGTTTTATGAAGTGTGTTATGCTAATGTACTGGAGATAGGTAATGGTTCAGAAAGAGGCAAGCTGTACCCCAATACACATTATAGTGAAATGATAATCCAGTTTTAATACAAAGTGGCTCAGATATTATTTAAATACAGATCCTCACAATTTACATGACTAAAATGTGTGACAAAAATGATTTCCTATTTGTGCATAAAATTGTTGTTATATGTAATCTAAACTTTGTCTCGATAAATGTTTGCCACATTGTGATTGGACATGAAGTTGGAAAAGTCCTCCGAAGTTATTAGTGTCTAAAAGTGTCTCAATCAATTGTTTTGACAGTTGTTTAATACATATATTTTATTGATTTGCATAAATGTGCAAAACATTAGAGGTATATCAGCTTAGAGGTATATCAGCTTATGTATTTATATATCTTGAGAGTTTGCTGTTTCCCAGATTCATTGACCTTTTTTGTTGTGGAAATATGTATTATAACTTTCTGACAACTGCATCGCTTAGCTGGTATAAGGGACGAGGAGTGAGAAGGCCACACACACATTGCCTGATTGACATGCAAAGAATTCAGTTGAGTTATTTCAGCAGTTAATATCTTGAAGCATGTATTCCTGGTGGCAAGCATCTCAGCAGAGTCATAGCAGAAACAATATTTGTCATTATTACAGAGTGAGGTGAGGCAAAGTACTCCACCAGAATGTCCATCAAAATATTCCTAAGATTCAAACTGTTACTCTTCAATTCCTCTGCATATGTCAATATTTGTTGCTTTTTAAAACTTCCATTCAAACCTGATCCACCATTTTTAGTTTACAATACAGTTTTTTTTTTTTTTAACTTTCAGGAAAAAATTGAAATAAAATCCAGTAAACAAAGCTATCTTTTCCCTTTTGGCGGATTTCATGTTACAATTGGCTTTTTGATTTATATTATCGTTAATGTGATTATGCATCGCTCATTATAATTTGTAAAGAATTGGTTGATTCAGTTGAGTATGGCTTATTAGCAGGGTTACAATACTGATCAAGTGTCTGCTATGTTTATTCATCTTTTCAAATGATTACATATTACTGAAATATTATGTTCATAAATGCAGATTTGATTATGGTTTTATATCTTCATTTGCTGTATGTAGTGATATGTATTTACAATTATCAATGGTTTAACCCCCTGGTATTTTTGTAATTACTAACAAGTTGTACATACATTTTAATCAGCAAAACCATGACAGTATCAATGATCTTGGGGATAAGTAATGATAAGATTCTAAAAAAATATTGCTAAAAGCTTGTGAATAGATGTTAAATAATATAGGATGCTTGGAAGATATTGAGTAGTAAATTTGATTTTATATTTTATCCAAATGTTGATTTGAAAAACCTGCATATATTCTTTTAATTAAGAGATCAACTCATACTTTGTACAGAACATAATGATACAGATTTTTTTTGGATAGATTTTTTTTATTTTATTTTATTTTATTTTTTTTTTCATTTGCATTTACAGTCACTATTTGTGAAAATAAAATAAACGAATTATTAATATTATTGAAATTGTTTGATTATAATTCCATGTTGTTGGTTTCTTTAACAGCTTAGTGATTAGCTGTGCAAAGCATAGCTTCTGCAGTGAGAGGGTGGGGAGGGGAGACATTTTCAGTTATACTGTATGTCCATCAACTTTGATTTTCTCTGAAACTACTGGTCAGAGTCTTTAGCTATTAATCGGTAGGATGTTGCATTTTCAAGGCAATAATTCTATTTTCCATTAGGCTCAGAATCCTTCCATCTTTATGAGTTTTTTTTAACATGTTTACAGGAAATCTTATGAGAATAGAGATGACAATTTGGGACCAAATTCAAAATTTAACCAGCACTTTTTCATAGGCCAAAATTATCATCTGCTGAAGTCAATGGGAAAGGATTTACGCCTTGACATTAAAATGTGACCCACTTGCCCACCAGGCAAGTAAATTTTAAAATCTACTTGACCTGAAATTTTGCGCCAATATTTGAATACAGCTAAAGCTCAAAGAATTCAAGCATTCAAGCATTGGCTGATAATTAGAAAAAATGCCCATATAACTCATATAACAATATTGGGCTTGAATAAGCTTTCAAGTACAAATTGTTATAAATATAGCATCTAAGTGACCTCAAGTTTGATTTACTTTTTTGTGCACATGCATAAGTACCAACTTTTTACAAAATGCACAGTCGGTTCTTGACCAATTTATATCATTGATAACTCATTTTAGCTCCTTGTCTAATATGATAACAACAGGGATGGGATAGGGCCCTTTGTAACTCAAGAGTTCAGTCATCCTGACTTTATCAATCTTGTAAAAATATAACTTACATTTATCACTTTATGAGATTAATCAGTAATGTCAAGTGTAGCTGATGGTATACCCCACTGTAACATACTTATAATCAACTGTGCATGTTTGCTGGACAATACAATGATCGACCACCAGTTCCTCTGTGGTGATCCAAAGGTCGTGGGTTCGAACCCCGGCCGTGCCGGGATTGAACTCATGATACAATTTCTCACATGAGCTGAGGCCTGTGCCAAAGGGGTAACCCGTTGTCCTTGTAAATCTGTGACCGAGTGGGTTGTCATGTCAAGGACTTGCGACATGACAATTCAGTGAGGCAGCACTATATCTGCTACAAGTAGGTCTCATCACGAAATAACTGGAATAATGTTGAAAGTGATGTAAAACCCCAAACAAACAAACAATGATTGACAGACCAAAATATGCGAAATTAATAAGCATTAGCTCTACCTCCTGATACAGTGCTCAGTATGAAATACCATCTTGAGGAATACATATGTTTAGCTGCATGCCATAAATTTATCTAGGACAGATTTTGGGAGGCAGGGGTAATCGAAGGGGTAAAAGCTTGGACACAAAGTTATATTAAATCAGGTGTCATCCCCGTGATGTGGACAGCAGCCCTCTCTGTTCTCTGTGGGGTACTTTGATGGGGATTACAGCACTTGACCACCGGTCAAGTGGAACAGAAGTATCCTAATGTCGAGGCCTGGGATTGAAACGGTCATCTATGAAGTACTTTAAGGTTTTTCTAGGAAATGTGCATACAGTATGAAAAAGCAATGAACAGCAGAGCTCCAAGGCCATTGGCCTGTGTTTTAATATGATGGTTATTTTGTAACCCAATATGCATCCAAATTGAATGAATGAAATGGCATGGATATCCTACATGGCCTGTGACAATTATTTTTGAAGATTTATGTTGAATTTGCATTGGCCTGTATTTTTAATATGATGGTTATTTTGTAACCCAATATGCATCAAAATTGAATGAAATGGCATGGGATATCCTACATGGCCTGTGACAATTATTTTTGAAGATTTATGTTGAATTTGCATTGGCCTGTATTTTTAATATGATGGTTATTTTGTAACCCAATATGCATCAAAATTGAATGAATTGGCATGGGATATCCTACATGGCCTGTGACAATATTTTGTAATAAGAGTTTTGTTGAACCTGCAGGTAGATCATCTGATTTATGTTTGTGGATTAGTGTGGCAGACCACAATATCAAGATCTCAATACTTGCTGAGCTGACTTGAAGTCGCAAAGCTTTAGGAGTGGGGAGAATGTCTGTCCTTCTGTCCATTCGTCTGCCAACATTAAAAAAAAAATCTCCAAAACTACCATATATTTTTGTATACAGGGCCAAGAATGAAGTCTATGTTATAAGAAAGGCTCTGTTCTGAGAGACCTAGTATACTATAAGTGAACGGAGGCGACGAGGAACAATGTGTAAATACCTTTTGTCACACAGCCCACATGTGTAGCCAGTGGCGGATCCAGGAGGGGTCTGTGGCTAGGGAGCTTTTGGGAACTGGAGCCCCTTACTTTATGGGACTGGAGCCACTTACTTTAGCACATTTGAGCCCCCCTCCCTCCCCCAGCTTAAAAAATCCTGGATCCGCCCCTCGGTTGCAGTGTTGTGACCGTGTACATGGGACAAATTTATAGCAGTTTTGAATTTCAACATTTGAGGGGGCAGATACAGGGTTAAGGTTTAGGAATAAGGTCACACATGTCTCTCGACCTCTACCACAGGCAGCTAGGGCTATATCACTTACTTTTATATAGGTTAATACTAAGCATGCTAAGAGAGTCGTTGGGACTTTCTCTTGTGCATGAAAACAAATAAACACATTTAACATTTTGAAAGACAGTGAAATTACAAGATGACATGTGAGACACAACATTCAGCTCAAGTGCAATTAGTGGTAGGTATTATAACATATAATTTTGGAGCTATATGTTCTTCTGAGGGGCCTGCAGATCTCAGACCTGGCTGTCAGTGTCACAGACCAGACTGGCGGACATCTCTACTGCATAAATAAACATAGAATTGAATTTTTTTCAAACGTAGAATATATTCCAGTCAGTGTAGTCTACATTTACAGCAACTTCTACTTCCATCATTACTTTTATATCGGTTAATAGTTAATATATAAGACTGAAACAGAGAGGGGCTGGGGACTTTCACTCTCTGGCAACCTGTGATATTAACTACCTTAGTCATCATGGCTTCCGGCACATCACTTGTGCCATGAAAACAAATAAACACTTTTAACATTTTGAAAGACAGTGGAATTACAAGATAACATATGAGACACAACATTCAGCTCAATTGCGATTAGTGGTGGGTATTATAACACAGAATTTTGGAGCCATATGTACTTCTGAGGGGCCTGCAGATCACAAACCTGCCTCTCAGTGTCAGATTGGCAGACACCTCAACTGCATAAATAAACATAGAATTTGAATATTTTTCTGCAAATGAAGAATATATGAAAATTAGTAACGTTATGCACAAAAGAAAGGTATGCTATATGTGTTAAAAATGTCTGAGTTTCAACTGCCAGTTTCAGACAGTTGCCAGTCACTGTACTTTACATTTACAGAAAATTCAAAATGATGAGAAAATATAAATATCATTTTCAAAAAGGAAACTGTATACAAATTCCACCATTGACCTTAGTGCAGTGACATTGAGGTCATAAATTTTGTAAGGAGCATATCTCAACCACTTACAAGAGATTTAAACTTGGTATACAGAAATGTCTAAGGTCAAAGCTGTGCCTTGATACTTTTTCAGTCATGTGACCTTTGGCCCTGACATGTTGACTTTGAATTCAAAATTTGTGACATCTCAAAAATTAAAAGTACTTCATATTTGTTATATATCAACAATTTTTTTTACAAATCTACTCCAAAACTACCAGTAATATATGTTTCATTTGGTTTGATTTGATATGTTGGCCCCTCCACTTTTGTCTCGTGGGCACTCAGAGCTTACGCAGCGTGGTTATCCAGCTAGAGAGGAGCTTCAATGCGCACTACCTCCAAACTGAATTGCACTCGTACTGACAGCCTGGTGCAGGCCCCTACACTGGTGAGAAACTACCCTATCTAAATACCACCTTATGCACTGTCAACTTTCACCAAAACACTCACTCCTTCCCTTGGGGCCTACAATCCCCAGTGCGCTAAAGGGCGTCCAATATCCCTAAACAGCCTGAGGCGTCCAATATCCTCGCAAGCCCTACCAATCACAACTAGAGGCTAAAAATGTCCTCCACATGAGTACCTAGTGATCTTGAGCACCTTCATATCTTCCAGCTGCCTCCTCACCAACTTTTCTACTCCCACCAAGACTACATCCTCGGTAACCGATATCCCCCACTAACTATGACTAACACTCCTTATCTTTCTCTGCCCGAACCGGACCTGCAAGAAACAAAATCATTTATACCATCCCTCTGTTCCCTCTGAACTCCAGAGACCGGACTGGAACCTAAAAAGCAAAACAAGCCCGCAATATCACAGAAAAACAGCTGGGTACAATAAAACTTACCTTTCAAAACCCAAACCCAAAAAACACCCTTCTCTCCAACACATCACTGCCGTCTTCCGCTGAACTCAGGTATCCTGTTCCACAGACCATACACCAACCACCAATCTTATAAGACAACACTCATTAGTATACTTACCCGGATCCATTCTCTTAGCCCCCCCACTATATCCCCCTTTTCCTGAAAAATTTAACGTAACTACTCATGGCCAACCACCAAGAGACTATTTCAACATTCCATATTGAAATGTGATTTTACTGGTCCCATGTAGGTACAGGCAACATATACCCAAAGTACATATATCATCTACCAATATGTACTAATAGCCGCACCAAAAACATTAATCTACCCATCACTATCCGAACCTATTATCACTGGTTCAAATAATAGGGAAATATATTAGTGATCGGGGTCACACCTCACCTAACTAATCTCTAGTCCCCCCACCCAGTTTTAACTCCCCACTAATACTACCTACCCCCCTTATAACCCCCTGTCCCATACCTCATCTTCTAGTACCTTATCATCTGCACACTCTAATGTGACACTCACCTCTTCATATATCCCCCTCTTCCTCCAGATCGATTCTAAAAACGCCATTACTGCCTTAATTATTCCCCACTGAAATGGCTCCACTAACCCTAACAGTTTCTATATTTGCTGATCCTCTGTCCATTCCCCTAACCATGTTTCATACTCCTCAGGGCTCATGACTCTCTTGATTTCCCTAAGTAATTCTTTCCTCTCAGGCCTATATCCCTCACATTCCCTAAATACATGAGTTATGGATTCCCTATTGTCACCACACACCCAACACCCTGGTCCCCCTGTTTCCCAATGATAATTCCTACTATGGAGACCAAGATCCCCCACTCTGGCTTTTATTAACAGCCTTCCCCCAGTCACTATTTAGCCATTCCTTACACCCCCACTTTTCTCTTAGCCCATAAATCTGTAAAGAACTCTAAGACTTATTCAAAATGGGTCCCTTCCACTGAGACATCCACCATTTCTCTGCTGCCTTAGACACTAACTCTCCAAAACTTTTACAATTGTAACCTGAACCTGGGTAATCTAATTCGAAAATTTCCATATCCTTGCTTATTACCTTCCACCATCTACTTTGGTTAGTTTCCCCAATCCATTCCAATACCTTTTTACTCCATCTATGTTCATCCAAACTATTAACAAAATCAAAAAACCTGTTTCGCCTTATATCCCACTCAAACGACCGCCATCCCATTTCCCCTTGTACTGGCTCCTGTGGTGACCTGTCTGACACTCCTAATTCCCTTCTACCGAGTCTATTCTGGATCTTTTCCAAGTCCCTGAGCACTGACTTTGTAACCGTAAATAACCCAGATCCATACAACAATCTAGGCTTTGACACACATTCCCAAATAACTCTAGATGTAAAAGGTCTATTCACAGAGATTCCTGCTTGGCTAAGCGTAAGATTAGCTAATTTCTCTCCTATTTTAATAATGTTTTTTGTATGTACACTAAAATTACCTCTATCATTACTAACCTTAATCCAAAGATATTTGTAACTCTGTACTTCCTCCAGTTCAACATTTTTATTTAACTCTGCCTCTACTACCTCTGAATCTAAGACAATTCCGGTTATCACCAATATATCCCCCTCTAAAATTGCCGTTCCTTGAAAAGACCATTTCTTCTCTGAGACTCCTGTTCCTTACCATTACCCTACTCTTATTACTGCTCAAACTAAATCATTTTCATCTGCAAAACTACCTACGATGTTCAACTGAACTTCTAATTCCTGTTCATTACCTCCTATCAACACTATGTCATCTGCGAAGAACAAAGCCAGGATATATATTCCCCCAATCTGAGCCCCCGTATTAGAACATAGAAGTCTATCCCCCAATTCTGCTATATATAAAGCAAACAGCAATGGTGACAACACCACATCCCTGTTTGAGTCCAATATTAATAGCTACCTCATCTGTTTCAATATCCCCCAAGACCATAGAGCAGACTGTATTCTGATACATAGCCTGAATATTTTGCAAGAGTAACGCCTCATATCCTAACGCCCTAAGCTTGTCCCATAATTTACTCTGTCTACTCTGTCATAGGCCTTCTTTATGTCTAAAAATGCAATTGCACTATTCTGGTAACTCCTACCTTCCAGGATTTGTGTAAGGATAAAAACCGCTTCTGATGCTCTCCTACCCTTCCTAAATCCATTTTGAATTTCCCCCAATAATCCTCTCTCCTCCACATCCTCCTCCATTCTATCCTTCATAATTGAGGTAAGGATTTTACCCACATTACTGCCTACTGCTATTGTCCTATAGAAGTCTATCCCCATCTCCCCCTTTATGGAATAATGTCATTCTACTCTTCCTCCACACCTTAGGCCAGTAAGCTTCCTCCCAAACCATATTGTACACCTTCGCTAAACAGTCATACAGTGCTGGACCACCATGTATGAGAAACTCATTTGGAAATCTATCCTTCCCTACAGCCTTTCGGACCTCTAATCTTGCAATAGATTGACTAATCACTTCTACACATATCCGATCCCCCAACCTTCCTCTCTCCCTCCAATCATGCATATCCTGATCCCCCACTAACCCAAGGTCACCTGGTATCCCACTCCGCCACCTGCCACAGGTACTCCTCTATTGTTTACCTTGTTGGAGTTCAGGGCTCGCTAACATGGAGTCTCCCACTAACAGGAAGACATTCCTCTCATCTACACACCTCTGTCCCTGCATCCCTAAACCTCCTAACAACTCCCTCCTAACATCCATCAGGATTCTACCCATCCTGTTATGGCCTCTACCATCCCTTATTCCCCAGAAAGATCTTGCAGGCTTCTTGACGTTTTCCACCAACAGGGAACTTCCTGTACTCTGGGGTAGTTCCCTGAACCTCACGTCCCCAGATACCCTTGCCCTTATATTTTGTGTTAAGATTATTTACATATCATTGATTTTATAAACATTTTAGACACTGAATAACCTTAGTGGTTGATGTGCCTCTAAGCAACCATTCATTCATTCAAGCCCCTCATATGTTTATCACATCTACCAAATAATATCAATATTGCTGTATTCTGTTAGAAAAAAGAGCATTAACAAGTGAAGTTGCTCCTGTGCTGTTCATGACCTTGACCTTGACATACGACCACAAAAAGTTCAGCCTGAAAAAATTCCTAGACCAACATATTATCATGTTGTAGTATAATAATGTCCAAGCATTACTGAATGAGGAAGAAAACAAAGTGTGGCAGTGGACGTGGCAGAAGCAGTGGAAATGGAGCAAGAACAAAAACTCAGCTTGTGCTGACTTAATAACTATATGGATTTTGGTTTGAGTAAGGGAGAAGGTAATTTCATCACCTAGTTACCATAGCATTTGCTCTGAATCATTTTGTGTATAATATTAAGGCATAGGTCATTTTATCCCAACAGATTTATAGATGGTACATTAACAATATTGAATCAGGGGCCCACCATCTATCTGATATGCAAAATATCTTATATTCACCCATATGTGCCCTAGCTGGTGAGTAAAGTTACCGCTCAGCAGCTAGCTGGGAAATTGTGGCAGCTGGCAGTTTAAATCATTCCTTTATCTTCCTGGTAAAATATGTTCTTGGCAATAATTGATGACATGTCTAGCTGGTAAAATCTCATTTGTACATAAAAGATCAATGTAGCATATGTAATACTGCTGCATATCATTAAAATATTGCTGAATCAATTTTTTTCAGAGAAAATTTGTACAAAATATAATATAAAGCTCCACTGAAACACTTGCATAAAATGTTTGCTGGTAAATGACTTCATTTTTATTAATAGTTCATCACAAGCTGGTAGTTTGCCTGTTAAATGTCTAGTACTAAATGTGCCTGAAAAAGGATAAATGAAGGCCTCACAATGTAAAATAAAGGCTAGTTGAACACTATCCCCATGTTCACCATGAAAATACTTAAAATCCACTGTTTCCAAGAACACCAAGCACTGTCCATCATATTCCAGTGACGACTCATTCCTTTCATTTCATCATCAAACACATGGCTTGCAAGAAAAACCTGTAACAGTTTTTCTTGATCTCACATCGTCTCGCCATTGTTTCCGAGTTTGCAAAATGAGGTGAAAATGGGTCATTTTTAGTAAATATAGTAATTATAACATTCTTTTATATTTCAAATATTATGTCTCAAAAATGACTAGAAATAATATAAACCAAAAAACCATGGGATCACCAGGCATTGCGCTTGACAAACCGGTTAGTATCTGCCATCTGGTAATAAAGATAAAGTTGTCCCAATTCTCATTTAACTATGATTAAACAGCTGGCAGATTTTGTGACATAAGCTAGCTGGCTGGCAAAATATTTTCCTGGTACCTGATGAATGACAACAAAAATGGTAAATTTAGTCTGATTGAGGGACTGGGTAATTTTACCTGATTACCATGGCAACATATTTGATCTCAAAATTCTATGTGTGTAGCATTAGGGGTGGGAGAGCTCTGAACCAATCTGGGTGCTAATTGAAACATGGTATGATGTCATACTATTGTTCTGAACCAATTCTGAACCAATCAGGGTGGTTCTGTAATAAAACCTTTTATGTCTCACTTTTTTATGTCTCACAAAAAGCATAAAAATTACATAATAATCATCACAAAAGTGTACAAATTTCATAACAGTAGAGTGTGTAACAGCGCCTTGTTAATGATGGTGTAAATTTTATGATCAATCTATAATGTTTTTACGGAAATATTTGTGCCCCCAAGTCGGCACATTCCTGTGTCAATTCCTGTGATAATGCTTTCTACATAGATACATCTTAAGTTTCTTCTTGAAAGTGTCTACAGTTTTGCAGTTTTTCACTTCAAGGGCAGGGCATTCCAATTTTTTGGGGCATACACCATGAACACTTTATCACTATATGATTTCACATTAGTCTTGGGTACCATGTATTCATTTTTATCATTTGATCACAGTCCCAGACCTAATTTTTTTATGATTTAGTAACTGTGTTAGGTATTGTAGGGCAAAGCCATTTTGCACCTTCCATGTCAACAAGGATATTTTTAAATCAATCCTTGCCTCCACAGGCAACCAATGCAGATCCATAAGTTGTTGTGTAATATGATCTCTCTTAAGTTTACCAACTACTCTGGCTGCAGCATTTTGTAATCTTTGTAGTTTGGGTAATTCACATCTTGGTAACCCGGCAAGAAGTGCATTTCCATAATCCATGGTAGAAGTAACAAATGCATGCGCAAGTGTATTTGCAGTCTTTTCATCTAAACAATTCCTGATCTGTGCTAAATCCAGTCACGGATCTGTGCCAAAATCCAGTCACGGATGGATTAGAACTTTGACCCGACTTCAATTGTTCTGGACTTGTCTCTCTCGCTCTGGCCCAATTCATGGATAAGTTTGAACATGATTGATATGGTGTCTACCTTGTGATAACTTTCAAGATGTTCCATTACCTGGGAATTGAAGGTCAACATAAGATAAAATGTCATACATGTTTTTATACTCAATAATAACAATGAATTTATAATGTAGTTGTCAAATACAAAAAAATGATGATGTACTAACCGAGTACGAGTTAGGTTTACCCAAGCTTTGGCGGTCTTGAGAGCTCCAGAATCATGCGTCCCAGAAATGAGAATCTCTTTTAGGAGGACCTCATATTCATTAGAGAGGTTTTTTAACGGGATTGGTTCAACTTCCATGAAGAGGTTTGCTGCACCTATGATTTACACTTAGCAAGTTATTATTTGCTTCAAAATGAGGAACTAATTACAGAAAGCATTCCAGATGCAAATGGTATATCTATGTTATAAAAATTGCATGAATCTAAATACTAATTGAGCATAATTTTCAGCATTTTCTTTGAAATATGTCACCTTGAGGTGAGGGCTTGTACGCAGCTACTGTTTCCTTGAGTTTGTTAACAGTTGCTACAGAGTCCTTCATTTTATCATTGAGAGCATAATACTTTCGTGCTGTGTCCACTTTCTGTTCCATGTGCTGGGCTAGTTAGTTCTCACTCTCACTATTCCCAAATGCATGCACCTACATTGGTTAGTTTAATGTAACATTTTCTCGATGTATTTGGTTACATAAAAGAATCAGTTCTTCATTCAATTCGAAATTGTGTTATGATCTAAAGTTTCTGAAAGATAATTCTTACTACATACCAACGTGACTGACATCTTTCGGATCATGTTCTGATTCCTGCGTACTCCTGACCCATCATCCAGAATGGAAGTAAGACTGTTTGCTACTCCATTTGATTTCAATATGTTCCCATTTTGTGACAGGAAAATGAATCCTGGAGAGAGGGGTGAAAACCTGTGGGTCTGACCTTTCTCACAAAGGTAGGCACAAGGAAGCGAGTCAAACAGTCCAGCACAAGGCTTGCTCCTTCCTTTGTCCTCGTCATATTCTTATGCTGTTCAACCTAATAATAATAATAAAATTTGTATAGCGCTGATACCCGACAAGGTTTGTTCAGGACATGTGTCCTGAAGAGATGAGTTTTCAGTCTATTCTTGAAGTACTTGTCCTTATTTCAGTAGGCAAGGAATTCCAAAGTCTAGGGCCGACAGATGAAAAGGCCCTGTCACCCACTGTCCTTAGCCTGGTATTAGGTGCTTGTAGATGGGTGCCATCGTTGGATCTTAGACAGCGTTCCCTTTGTTACAGGCTGAGGGTATTGCAGTACTCCTGGCGTGGGTATGTATGTATGTCTGTAGCGAACATCCTTGTCATCGCGATAACTTGAGAACAAATGATGGCAGCTTCATGAAACTTGACGCACATAAGCATCTGGTGAAAACCTCGGACAAGTTCGATGGACAGCGACCTTGACCTATTTTTCAAGGTCACAGGGACAATTATGTGAAATCCCAAGAATTGCAATAACTTAAGAACAAATGATGGCAGCTTTATGAGATTTGACACACATAAGCATCTGGTGAAGACCTCAGAATTTTTCTATGACACATGACCTTCACCTACTTTTCAAGGTCACAGGGACAATACTCCCCTGTGGGTGCGGGGATTAAAGAATAGCCCCACTGCCCCCCAGCATGTCGTAAAAGGCGACTAAAGGGGCGTCCTGTTTGCCGTGGGATGCGACCTGTGTCGGGGAGGATATGGAATCCTGACGGGCTGAGCACTGGGCTGGTTTGGCAGTAATACCGGTCCAGTTGCAACACGCCTGTCTTGGATCCAAATGTTCACCAGACAGGCAGATCAGATTAGGCCTGGATCTGATTTAACCGGCTTGTGGTATATTTTCTTAAATATATTCTGGCTATTTGATTTTTATTTATGACAATTTTAATGTTTGAAATTTAGGAACAATTGATAATTTTTTGATTAATATTTCTTAAAAGGAGATTACTGCTGATTGGGTCAATCGAGGGATATAAATAAAATCCGAAAGGGTGGAGTTTTTATTCTTAGAGTATGTCATGTTGGGTATCCTCATGGCGTCAGGGCTTGGAGTTACCGGCCCAGAAAGGCGTCCCCTTGTTGGGCTCCGTGGTGGGTAGGGGACCTAACTGATGAAATTTAAAATAACACACATGGCGCAAAACAAACAAAAACGACCTAGGAATGACATAGATAGTGATGACGACTCAAATAAAACAGAAAAATGGCCGAGATTTTTAATTGCGGAAAGTTCCGATGCTGAACATACCCTGGCAAAAATGTCCCCCTTTGCAATTGCAAAGGGGATTCAAGGCATTGCCGGGGTGCCGAAAACAGTTAAAAAGATGGGAAGTAAGTTATTGATTGAGGTTGAGCGGAAAAGCCATGCGGACAATCTACTAAGATGCCGAATGTTGGCCACAGTTCCTGTTATTATAACGGCTCACAAAACTCTTAACAATAAAAAAGGAGTAATCAGATGCCCAGATTTAGTGGGAGTTTCTGAGGAGATAGTGGATGAGCTCAAAGACCAGGATGTTGTGCAATGTAAGCGGATATTTATAAAAAAGGATGGTGTCAAAATTCCTATCAATACGTTTATTCTGACATTTGAAGCAGCGCAGCTCCCAACATCTATTAAAGTTGGATATTTGAACGTTAGAGTTGATGTATTTATTCCAAATCCTCTGCGCTGCTTCAAGTGTCAGAGGTATGGACATGGATCTGATCGATGTAAAGGTGATGTAACATGTCCAAAATGTACCGCTCAGCACAGTGGAGATGATTGTTCTTCAAATATGATAAAATGTGTCAACTGCCAAGGCAATCATCCATCGTATTTGCGGAATTGTCTTTCCTTTTTAAAAGAGAAGGAAATTCAGCGAATACGACACACTGAAAATATACCTTTTCCAGAGGCACGGAAGCGAGTAGAAAGTTTAAACACAACAAAGACATCTTATGCCAGCTCTGTAAAACCTAAAGAAACAAAATCAATAGCAATTCAGACCGAAATTACATGGCCAATCAATGACAAAAATTATTCCTTTTTTGCAAAATCTTCTAAATCTTCAGCAACGTCCACTCAGACTCAGACACCCACTATCCCAGTAGTAACTCAACCAATAACAACATCTACTAAACCCTCTTCACAAACTCCCTCTACATCATCCAATAATAAAGGTATCAATAGTAATAGACCAATACATAAATCAGACAAAAAAGAAATCAAAGAACAAGTTAAAAGTAAAATAAATAGAACTAAATCCTTAGAAAGGATGGACACAGGTGATCCTCCGGATATGTATTTTACACCTGTTAAAATTAACAAGTGATTATGTTAGATCATATATTTTTTCTCATTATTCTTAATATGGCTATCGGCAATATCATACAATGGAATTGTAGAGGATTTGAGGCAAACAGGCCAGAACTGGAGTTATTAGCCCAAAAATATAATGCATCTGTTATTTGTTTACAGGAAACTAATTTTAAAGATAACTCAACTACATTTAAGGGATATGTACCTTATATTAAAGTTGGTTCAATAGATGCAATGGACCGAGCATATGGCGGAGTTTCTATTTTTGTTAAATCCTGTATACCCCAGAGTAAAATAACTTTAAATACTAACTTACAAGCTTCTGCAGTCAGGGTTACCCTGCACAATACATTAACTATATGTTCAATATATCTACCACCTAGTGAGCCAGTTAATATTACAGATTTAAATAATTTGGTAACCCAGCTGCCACAGCCATATATGTTAGTTGGTGACTTTAATGCTCACAACTATCTTTGGGGTGGTAGAAACAATACTGATGCCAAAGGACGTATAATAGAAGATTTCTTAAATAACAATAGTTTGTGCCTTTGGAATGACGATTCTCCAACCTATTTACATCCAGCTACAGGCTCTCTAACATCAATAGATCTCTCCATGTGCACTCCAAATTTATTTTTAGACTATTCCTGGGAAGTAGAGGAAGATCAATGGGGTAGTGATCATTACCCCATTATTTTAAATAACCATTTTCCTCCACCAGATGAAAGAATCCCCAAGTGGAAATTTCTTAAAGCCGATTGGGCAAAATTTCAAACATCCTGTTTCAATAGAATAACTCCAGAACTTTTTAACAATGTAGATGATCCTCTTCAAGTTTTTACAGATACATTGTATGATATTGCTGATGGGTGTATTCCCAAATCAAAGCCAAATTCTAAAATTAAAGAAAAACCCTGGTTTAATGATGAGTGCAAAAAAGCTGTCAAGGAGCGGAAAAAAGCTCTGAAAAAATTTAATCGACAGCCAACTCAATATAATTTGCACCAATTTTGAGTAAAAAGAGCTAAAGCCCGTTATATTATTAAAATAAGCAAAAGAAAAAGTTGGAAGGATTATGTTTCCAAATTAAATACGCGTACACCGATTAAAAAAGCTCTGAAAAAATTTAATCGACAGCCAACTCAATATAATTTGCACCAATTTTGAGTAAAAAGAGCTAAAGCCCGTTATATTATTAAAATAAGCAAAAGAAAAAGTTGGAAGGATTATGTTCCCAAATTAAATACGCGTACACCGATTAAAAAATGCTGGGATATGGTGCGTAAAATTTCGGGGAAGGGAGGTGGAGCAAGGATCAAACATCTAACTCATAATGGCCAATTAATTACAAATCCCACTGAAATAGGTAACACAATAGGTCAAACAATTTCCAAGAATTCCTCATCCAATAATTATTCTGCAAAATTTCAACAAATAAAAAATAGAAAAGAAAGAAACCAACTAAATTTTATATCTCATAACTTGGAACAATATCATTTACAATAGAAGATTTGAAACTTGCTTTGGATAAATCTCATGATACCGCTCCTGGACCTGATCAAATTCACTACCAAATCCTTAAACACCTCCCTGATCAATCACTTGGGCATCTTTTAAATATTTTTTAAGTAAACCTAATACAATACCAACTTTTGGTATTCGCGTCAAAGAATCTTTACAATCTTTAAATTTAAATCCAAATCAAATAGCTAAATTTCAATATCCAGAGACACCTCCATGGACCTACAAAACTTTAAATATTAATGTAGCCATGTCAGAATTAAAGAAATACTCAACTGATCCATCCCTTTATATAAATAGATACAAAGAAATAATATCTATTTTCACTGGATATCAGTGTATATACACTGATGGATCATTTGATGATGACAAGGCTGCTGCAGCTGCTGTTAAGGGCAATCATATTTATTCAGAACGTCTGCCAAATAAATCGTCTATTTATTCTGCAGAACTTCATGCTTTATACCTTGCTTTAGATCATGTGGAGACTTCTTCACATCGGAAATTTGTAATATTTTCTGATTCTTTGTCTTGTTTACAAGCATTGAAAGCCAAGGATTGGAAAAATCCTTTTATTTTAAATATCCTTGAACGGTATCATAAACTCTGTACTGAGGAAAATAAAGAGATTCGTTTTTACTGGATTCCCAGTCATATTGGAATCCTTGGAAATGAGGCTGCTGACCAAGCTGCCAAAGCAGCATTGGATAAGCGCCCAATAGATATGCTTTTACCTTATACAGAGTTTAAGAAATATATTACTGTTTTTTTACGTTCTAAATGGCAATTGCGCTGGAACGAAGCTATTTTTAATAAACTACACGAAATTAAGCCTGTTTTGGGTAAAACCAAAGGTGCTATTAGTATTAACCGAAGAGAAGAGTCTGTTTTATCACGTATAAGAATTGGACATAGTCATTTGACTCACTGCTATCTTCTTAAAGGCGAAGATCAGCCTCAGTGTATTGGATGTCGAAGGGCTTTGACTATCAAACATGTTTTAATTGAATGTATCAATTTTGATATAATTAGGACTCAATATTTTAATGTGCAAGATTTACATTCGTTATTTGATACTGTAGATACTTCTTTGATAGTATCGTTTTTAAACCAAATAGGACTTTATAACCAATTTTAAGTGTGGAGCTCTTGTTTACTTAGGTCATTGGCCTATTTATGAAGAACCGCGAAACATCATATGGTATTTAAAGTCTTTTATATTGAATTTATTTATACAAATTTGTTATGTCTATAACTGATATATTGAAAGGATTTTGTTGATAATTTTTGTGTAGTTAAGATTATTTACATATATTGATTTTATAAACGTTTATGTTTTTACCACTTTTAGGCACTGAATAACCTTAGTGGTTGATGTGCCTCTAAGCAACCATTCATTCATTCATTCACAGGGACAATTATGTGAAATCATCCTTGTCATCGCGATAACTCTAGAACAAATGATGGCAGCTTCATGAAACTTGACACACATAATCATCCGGTGAAAAGCTCGGAAGAGTTCAATGAACAGCGACCTTGACCTATTTTTCAAGGTCACATGGACAATTATGTGAAATCCCAAGAATCACAATAACTCAAGAACAAATGATGGCAGCTTTATGAGATTTGACACACATAAGCACCTGTTGAAGACCTCAGAATTTTTACTATGAAACGTGACCTTCACCTACTTTTTAAGGTCAGACAGGGACAATTATGTGAAATCGTCCTTGTCATCGCGATAACTTGAGAACAAATGCTGGCAGCTTCATGAAACTTGACACACATAAGCATCAGGTAAAAACTTTGGATGAGTTCGATGGACGGCGACCTTGACCTATTTTTCAAGGTCACAAGGACAATTATGTAAAATCCCAAGAATAGCAATAACTCAAGAACGAATGATGGCAGCTTTATGAGATTTGACACACATAAGCATCTGTTGAAGACCTCAGAATTTTTTCTATGAAACATGACCTTCATCTACTATTCAAGGTCACAGGGACAACTATGTGAAATCATCCTTGTCATCGCGATAACTTGAGAACAAATGATAACAGCTTCATGAAACCTGACACATATAAGCATCTGGTGAAAACCTTGGATGAGTTCGATGGACGGCGACCTTGACCTATTTTTCAAGGTCACAGGGACAGTTGTGTTAAATCCCTAGAATCACAATAACTCTAGAACAAATGATAGCAGATTTATGAGATTTGACACACATGAGCATCTGTTGAAGACCTCAGACATTTTTCTATGGAACATGACCTTCACCTACTTTTCAAGGTCACAGTGACAATTATGTGAAATCCCTATCATTGCTATAACTCGAGAACAAATGATGGCAGCTTTATGAGACTTGACACACATAAGCATCTGGTGAAGACCTCAGTGAAGACCTTCACCTACTTTTCAAGGTCACAGTAACAATTATGTGGTGCGATGACGTTTTGTTCACAAATATTGTGTGGAGGGAATGTTGTGCAATAAGTTACCAGGGCTGAGAGTTGATGCATCTCTGATGCCTATGTTTTGATTAGGAGTAGATCATATTTATAAGTTTACTCAGCAAAACCAATTGGCATCCCGCCGAGATTACGTAAGTAAAGCGGAGCCTTACCATTTAGGGCCTTCCAGGTTAAGAGAAGGATTTTAAAATCTATTCTAGCATGCACAGGATGCGAGTGCAGTTCCTGTAGTTTTCCTGAAATGTGATCGAATTTCCTAATTTTTCCTACAACACGTGCTGCAGAGTTTTGGTGGTATTGCAGCTTCCTAATGTTGGTTTTAGGAAGGCCAGCCAGCAGGCCATTACCATAATCTAGAGTCGATGTAACAAAAGCGTGGGTAAGTGTTACAGCGGTCTTCTCTTCTAGACAATGTCTAATGGCCGCCAGGTTCCTAATATGATAATAGCCCTTCTGACACATTTTTCTGATCTGGGCCTTCATGTCCATGTTGGAGTCAAATGTGATGCCAAGATCCACCTCTGACTCACTAGGAGCAATATCGGAGCTACCAACTCTGATTGTGTCTGGGATACTACTGCGGGTGGCAGTATTGTACCTGTCAGTACATATGAGCATCTCTGTCTTTCCATCATTTATCTTCATCTTATTAGATATAAGGAAGTTTCTGACCTCACAGACACATTCCTCAAGTTTGTGTCTGCTTATATCCCCTTGATAGGGGGAAGTGTGGTCTACAGGGATGTAGATCTGAGTATCATCTGCATAAATATGATAGCTCAGACCATATTTGGCCAGAATGTCAGAAATGGGTGTCATGTAAATGGTGAACAATATGGGACCCAGAACTGAGCCCTGTGGCACTCCATATTTTATGGACTTGAGACAGGACTTATGGGTCCCCACCTTCACACATTGTTTCCTGTTCATTAGATATGACCGAATCCAGGAGAGGGCGTGACCTTTGACATTACATCTAGCCTCCAGTCAATCAAATAGAATTTGATGGTCAATAGTGTCAAAGGCAGCAGAGAGGTCAAGTAACATCAAGATGACTGACTTTTTATTGTCTAGTGCACACACAATATCATTTTGCACCTTTAACAAAGTGGTTTCAGTGCTGTGATATTTCTTGTAGACTGATTGAAACTTGTCAGTAAGGCCATTCCTTACAAGATGAGGGACTAATTGGTCCGCTATTGCCCTCTCAGTTAGCTTTGCGATAAATGTCAGGTTAGAAATGGGCCTGTAGTATTTCTCAACTAGTTCTAGACCAAGTTTCTTCAGCAGGGGTGTTATGATGGCTATCTTCATATTTTCCGATACTGCTGATTCCATCAGTGATTTATGTCTGATGGAAGTAATTATTGGTAAGAGGTCATCCAGGAGGTCAAGTAGGAGCCAGGTTGGAATAGGATCCAGCTCACATGACTTCTTTGCAGACCTCTTGACCAATTTTCGCACGTCATCTATGGTTAAAGTTGTGAACCTCTCCAGACATGCTGTACTATTGATCGCAGTGTCACCTGGTGGCGAACTTTGGCAGGGTGGAGCCCTGTCAATTTCTTGGCGAATTCTTTCTATTTTTTTCAAGAAAGAATGTGTTAAACTTCTCAGCTTGAGTGACCTCACAGTCGGTTTGGGGCATTGGTTTGTCCTTTTTCTTGTGCATGACTGTGTCCATGACTAAAAAGTTTTTTAGGTAATGTTTATTTTGTTTATTTTGTTTACATTATGCGACTGACCACTTGGGGCAGAGCAAGCACGTGTAGATAGACCACGCCTCTCGAGACGGACAGCATTCTGATTGGTCATGCAAGACCACGTTGTCTGTCTGGGCGCGGCTTGTCGGGGAGGCTTATCGGGCAATTGTGGAGGAGACAGCTGAACCGATTTCTATGGAACCACGTGTTTGTGGTGTGAGTGAGTGTTTAATGGAAGTTGACGAGTATTAGCCCAGGTTATGTCATAACAAAGATTCCCTAATGGTTAGGTTGTGGAGGATCGATTGATTATTCAGTTTATCAATAATATGACAAGTGATTTGACTTTTAAGATTAATAGTGAACAAGGGGCAGTTATTTTTATTTTGTGCCCATTCATATTTATTGATAAGGAAAAGATTTACATTCTTCAGATTGTTAGTGACGTTTAGCAGGTCAAGATGCCATTGGCAGAGAAGAATGTGCTTTGTTTTAAAAGAAATGGGTATATTTATTCATTTATATTCGTTTTTATTGAAAGAAAATAGTGGGGATTGAACAGAATTGCGAGCTGATGTTCGCAGGCAAGAACAGGCACAGATATACATATAAGGTGTGATGACATTTTTATTGGCAACTTTATCTTTTACATCATTCTTACTAGATAAATTGAGATTAAAAATGTCTATTGAGTTACTTGGCTCCGGCCAATCATATCAGAGACTGTCAATAATCTGTTGCACCCGAGTACGGGCTTTTTTGACTGCATCCTGAGGACCCGAGAATTTTACGAGGCAGGAATCATCGTCAACATTAACTACCTATACGGATAGCCCCTCAATAGCATTGAGAGAGCGTATTTTAGCACCCTTGTGGCCGATTATGCGACCAGCCGCTGTGGATGTGACGGCCAAGACTTCACGAATAGTGTTCCCGCTTGCATGCCTCGTGGACTTGTTCACGGGAAGTTTGCTGCTCCGGCGCGGAGGCACCGTCGGAGAGGAGACAACCATGTCATCAGAGGTAGGTGTAGAAGTAGGGATAAACTTTACTTTTTCAGGAATAGTGGTACAGTTAATCATACTAATAATAGTATCTAATGTCACCTGAAGGAGAGCGCTGTCGGGCGAGAGCACTTTAGTGATGGACCCCTTAAAAAGAGGTATCGTGATGAAGTTGAATCCTACCAGCTTGTGCTGTTAAGCACCATCCACTGCTTGCGTATGGTGGTACCCATAGGCGGTGGTGAAAAGATGATGGAAACAGTAGGGCCTTTTGCCCGGATTTTCTCCACTTCGTCAATTATGATATTGAACAAAGTTTCACCCATTCCGCCGATTGACGATTGACGAGATATCAGGGAGGATCAAAAGGTGGTCGGCGGCAGCCGTCCTATCTGATCTCGGCCAGGAAGTTCAGGTTTTCAGCAGACGTCTTGATATTACAATCCGTTCGCACGATACCTGCAGTGATGGACTCTCGGTGCTCGTCTTTTGGCAGGACGACGAGAAGTTGCAGAGTTTTCTTAGCCTTTGGACCTCGGACATCCGATGAAGATGGTAGAACAGTCTCCAGCAATTCATCCTTCGCTTTTATGGTGGTTAACGCCGATGCCAGCTTGGCAGACAGAGCAGCGTCATCAGTTTCAAGCGAGTCCTTGTCTTCTGTCAGGGCCCGGACTATATCAGTCAACTGATTGTTGGAGGCTACATTAGCTTCATTTAGCCTGATGAGGTCTTCATACGTTTTTTGCTAAACCGCTAACTCGTCATCGGGCGAAAGGATTGGTGTCTCAAGTGCTGTCGGAACGGGTGGGGTAGCAGGTACCTTAGGACCCGCTTCAAGTACATATTTAGCAGCGCTACGAGTAGTTACAGCCATTTTTCAACTTGACGATGCTTTCCGAACAGAAACTGGTCAGTAAGTGAGAGATGGCGGGATATGTAAATATTCAATTTGAAAAATTGTTGTTTAAGCAGATTAATGTCAGCTTTGAGCTCTGGTAGGAATTCTGAGATTGAGAGCTTGGGTGAAGCAAAACAAAGGTGTGTCGTGTTTAATGCTGGCCGCGTTCTATAATGTGTATGTATCAGCCAGAAACAGACACCAATAATCCGTTGATAATATCAATTTGAATAATATTTATATATATATAAATATTACAGATAAATATTCTATGTGTGTTATAACAGAAATACTTAGAAGAGTTGAATGCTTTGCAAGGGGTAATCTATTCGAGCTGCAAAGCAGTGCCTGTCCACAAGCGGGACAGGAATATTAAATATAAGGCCTAGGGGGTTAGGTAAAGTGTATTCACTATGATATAGTGGAAACGATAAGAAATCCCAAGTGGTTGGCAAATCCGACCCTCGTTACAGATCAGATTTTACACCGAAAACATACACTTAAGTCACGAAAGAATGTAGACTTTAAGTAGGAAAGTGCGACTGAACAGGTGTTTGAACCCACAACCTTTGGATCACCACAGAGGAACTGGTGCTAATAAGCTGGCGCTCTAACCAACTGTGCCATGGCCTGTGGCCTTCAACTGTGATATGTGGCACATCGACTGGCATTTTTGGCAGCTCAGCCGTAGGGTTGTCATTACTAGTTATGTTCACAATGCTGAGTAAAATGTCGCCATCCCACTTTGACCTCATCCATCTCCAATGCCCACTGTCAATAGAATGTGATTTTTTTTTTTATTTGATTTAATTTTGGATTTTGATTTGAAACATTGATTACTTAATTAGTCATTCTAGTTTTGTTTTTATTTTATGTTTTGACTTAAGTAAACTACTTATTGTACATATAATAGGTGCAACAATGGTTAGAGCTGTCAAAGTTATGAAGCAAAGTAGTGCAAGGTACATACATGGGGATTGAGTAAATGTTGTGTCAACATGAGTATGGATATGACTTGCTATTATTGGACCCAACAGATTGGGCTCAAATGTAAACTTCTGAGCTGTTCCCATTATTGTGAACTTCTTACATTTACCCATCCAAATGACATAAAAGAAAATAATAACTCTACTTTGTTCATGCTACTTTGTTCAAATGGTAGTGAATTATAATCTCATTGGCTTTTATATTATTGAAAAGAAACCATACATTTGAATAATATTAACCGAAGGATGAGATCTTTAAAATTTGTATTTAATGCATGAAGATATTTGACACAAAGCCAACTTGGTGTCATGAGTTTAAAAATCTGGTGACCAGTTCATGAACATATATTACAAGATAATTACTCTACATTTAAGGTCTATAATCCACAATCAGTTTGAAGCATCGGGAGAGAACTTCGTGTGGTCTCATATATTTACGTAACTGCCTTCGGCTCTGCATGCTCTGGGGGATTCCAGGATGAGAGTGAGGCTATGACGTCAGTGGGGGGTATTTCTCATACAGCACACATGGTGTCCAGCTGTAATAACTGAGTCGAACCTGTTTTAACGGTAGTTAAAACGGGTTCAATTTAAATAATAAAAGTTTAAGACTAGCTGGTTAAGTTTACTTTTTCTGTGCTAAATTAACAAATAACATGACTTTGAACACATTTAAGCCAAAAAAACATAAGTCTGTCCCAGTGTTTCATTGTGGATTATAGACCTTAATTAATTCTAACAAGTAGATAAATGGACCCAGTCTCATAGATAAAAACTTTAAGCATGTGGGTATTTGACATGCAGTCTATTTTGTGTCATGTGGGTAATAATATGATGATTTGTTAATGGACATATGGTACAAAATAATTACTGTTGTTATACCATCATAATTGCTACATCATAATTCATATTTCTCAAAACCATCTTAGTTAATGTCAGGACTGAATTAACATGTGTTGTTTTAAATTTTATTCACACTTTTCAACCAATTTTACCAAAAAGGTAGAACATAAATTACCATTTTAAATACATATTGATCCTACAAACTAAAAATATTCTTGATCAAAATTTCACATTTGTATACTATGATTTAATAAAATTTAGTAAACATACCCTCATGGTTTGATAGCTCTGCTGACTTGAATGAAAACAACACATGAGCTGAAATAAAGTGTAACTAGCAAACAGATTATGGCTTTCCATACAAGATCTCAGTTCCATTTCCATTTTTTATGATTTCTTTCAAAATAGCTATCAATGTGTCAGATGGTTGCTGAGATATGTTCTGTACAAAATGTGTGACCTCAAGGTCATGTCACTAAGGTAAATGGTGACATCACTAAGATTTGATGGAATCTGAATCTTCACCTCTATATCTACCTCTATATAGAATAAGAAACATATATCTGGTAGTTTTGCAAAAGATTTTTAAAGAAATGTTGACAGACGGATGAAGAGACATTTTCCCCATTTCTAAAGCTCTGCAACTTAAAGGAGTCAGCAGAGATTAGAAAACATAAATTAATTAAATATATTAAGACAAATATGCTGATTTTGAATGAAAATAAATGAAATAAAAAAAAGGAATTCTTTTACGTGTATGTTTGAAAAACAAATGAAATAAAATATACTCATTATCTTAATATTGTGTTTGTTTTAGCTTTTTCGTTTGAGGCTAGGATGATATGGCAGTAAAGAAAAAATACCCCATCCACACATTAAGTTAACCTTGCACCCGGACCTTTGACACTTGACAGAAGTTCATAGCTCTGGGAAATGACAAAAGTCTGTTCATAGCTCTGGCAAATGACACTTGGTCATTTCAACTGGTCCTATATCTTGCCCTTATTTTGGACTGGATGTAAAAATGGCGGTGTGTACCTCTGAACATGACTCTAGCCCCAGCATTGGCATTAAACCTGAACTGAGGCCTATACGTATCTCTGGTACCAGCCCTCGGGGCCAGGCTGATGCTTGCCATGGCCTGAAATATGGACCTGACCCTATCTCTAGTAATAGTCCTTGCCCTACCCCTAGCCCATAACATTGGCTTGTCTCATTGCTGGCCCTAGCCCTATAATGGCCCTATGACTATCCATGTCCTTGGACCTAGTAGCCCCCTAGCTACTTGTCCCATGGTGTTGTAGTCCCTTCCTACAGGGCAATCTAGGATGTTGATGATCACATCTATTGGGCAGGACCCAAACTTTTGGTGGGTTCGAAAAATGGTCCTGAAGGTAGACCTGGCCCTTCAACCAGCATTGGTCTTTGCCCTAAATTTAATCCTAGTCTTGGTCCTGACACTAGCCTTAGCAGTAGCACTTGCACTAATGTTGGCCCTAATGCTCCTCATCAAGTGTCTATGATAATTATGTTTATAGATAGATAGGGTAGAGGTTTTTGATCACTTGCTCTAAGTGGTTAAGTGAGAGTTTTTGCATGGCCATAAGAGTTGCCCCTTGCATCGGCCAAATAGAGCAGCTCATTGAGGGCATTTGGGTAGGTTACTGCGACACTGTCACAGCCTTTCCTTTTTTGCTTTTTAATGGTATCACTGTGGTCAAGCTCATCACTTTCACATATGGCACTCATATCTGGCTCTTGTATCGAAAGTCCACTGGTACAATTTTTGCTTAATGGTGTTGACTTGAGGTCAGCACTCAGTGTTGCCAGTTCACTGCTAGTTGCAACTTCCGAATGTACCTGTGTATGACCTTCTGCCATTAGTGAATACCCCTGTCTATCATCTACTGATAATACTGGGTTTTGCTGGGTGAACAGAGTCTCTCCTTCAGGAAGGGTGTGTTCTAATCCTTCCATGGCACTACATAGGGTTTTTTGTATTTGACCCTTAACGGCCATGTAACATGACGCCTTGATGTGGTCGTTGTTTTCTATTTGTCTCGCCAAATCATCTTTGATTTCCTTTATATGCTGTCAATGTTCATGCTTGAAATTCTCCAAATACTCATTGTGTTTTAGTTCGACATGTGTAGTAAGTCTTTCCTCTAGTTCTGCAATGTCTTTTTGAAGTTTAAAGTGCAAATCTTGTATTGAGGTCACATGCCCAGCGTATATCTGGGGACAGGGCAATCAGAAGAGATGGACTCTTGACCTGGATTTGCGTTGAAATCAGGATTATGGGCCAGGATCAGGGGGCAAGGCCAATCAGGGCCACTTATTATAAGTCACAGACTACTATTGATGGAACCAGGCTTAAGCCAAATCCAAGTCAAACACTAGAGTAAAGTTCTGAGACAAGAAGTGTCATTGGCCAGTGTCAGTAGAAAGGCCAGGTTCCCCACAAATGACGAATTATTACTGAATCACAATTCCCAATTATTTATATATACATCATGAGATTCATATTGGAGAATTAGTTTGTGACACAAACCCCAACAAACAAAGTGTCTATGATAATTATGTTTATAGACAAACCCTAACAATCATTAAAAGCCCCTATGTTATCATTTTACTTTTTATTTCAAAGTGACAGTACATAACAAGTCAACAAGCAGTTAAAATGTTATGTCTATGAGTGAAGCATTCCGCATTTGATCACAATAAATACTCGAATCAGGACATTCATTGCAACCAAATCGAAGGACCCACGACGACCACGTAGCTTCTCATTGGGTCCCACACCCCAAAAAAAATATAATATTAAAAAGAACAATTTTCCATGTCATACCAATCACTGCCACCCACAATATACATTACAAGACTTATTTTTGAGAATTAGTTTGTGACACAAACCCCAACAAACAAAGTGTCTGTGATAATAATTTTTATAGATAAACCCCAACAATCATTGAAAGCCCCAGGAATGATATGTCTATAAAGATAGTGAAATAATTTGCAAAAGATTAATAAGTTCCTGATGTCAATAATACATATATTTGAGATGTCTTTTGTGCAGCCAAATCACATATCTTCTAGCAGTCAAAGTAACTTGTTATGAGAAATAATTGAAGAGAAAAGACACAACTCAGGAACATCACAGATGTTGTACAGAAGTTACACAAGCAAATAATTTTTACACGTCTTTTTCATCACTTACACATTTAAAACACTACTTTCTTAGGTTGTTAACAAAATAATTTCTCTGTACGCATTTTATGGAAGAAAAAACAAAAATGAGTAGGGTTAGGGTTAGGTATTTTGTCTGACTCTCTACCAAAATGCAAAAAAATGAATTATGTGATATGGATTGCTCACCAACCTACTTGAAGATAAAAGATTTGAACTGTTGATCATTGAAGTAATCCACAAAACTCAGAGACCAGCAAAGAAAAAAAGGGTGTATTTTATAAAAAATATATGTTGGCATGTAACTTGGTTGATGCTTAATCATCCTCATCTGAGCTTGAGCTGTGGTTCATGCACTCAACCTGAAATGATTCTTTATTTTTTTCCCTTTAGAACAAAAAGTATCTTTTCATCCTCTCTTTGGAGAAGTAAGAAATCTTTTTGCTAACAAATGGATCTTGCTTTTCTTTTTCTTTAAACTCTTGAACAAGTACATCAAATTCTGTATTCATGGTTTCTAAAGCCTCTTGATCTTCCGTTGTTCCACCAACTCTGTTGCACAGAGCCCTTATTGGGGTAAGAAAATATCTCCTTGTCAGCTCATCCTTGTTGTTCCGAATACATATTTTTTGAACCTCGAATACCAAGAAACCATGTTTGGGGAATAGTGTGGGTCAAACATAGAGGTGTCAAACATGCTGATTGAACATGAATTTTTGAAACTGTGATCAAAAACTCTTTTGATCAATTTTAACCATCTCCAAAACAACCAAAAGTATGGAGAGCAGTGCCTGTGTGAGATGTATTTTGAATAATCAAAGAAAATGATCCTTTTCTGCTGATGCTGAGCCACCTCAGACATATGATATAAAATGGTAAAAAGGTCCTATTGAAACACTAGGTGTCACTATGAGCAATGATCCAGCCATTATCACAAATCAAAATTTTTACCACGCTTGAAATGTGCTCAGGATACCCTCAATATATGGAAACAAAGAAGTTTATCCTTGAAGGGCAAAGTAACTATATTAAAATCCTTGATTTTACCAAAGTTTTTAAATGTAGCATCCAATATGCCAGTTGCAATTGAAATAGTAGAAAAAGTAGATAAGATGATTGCAACATGGTAAAGGCCAGTAAAGTTGCATGGGGAAAAGGAATATTAAATAGTAATGGAAAATGGAAAGTAATATTGTCAGAAATTTTAAAACCCATGTCAATAGAACATTTTTCTGAAACTAATTTAAGTAAATTAGTCATAGAAAATATTAAGATTCCATTTTGTAAACAAGTGTATATATTTTGGAATGAATTAAAACCAGTTCCAACAGAAAAACTCTCTTATAGAAATGAAATTCTGTGGTACAATAAATATATTCAGTCTCCGATAAATGTCAAACATCAAAACAGGGAAAAAACAAAGAATTGATGTGGCCTGATTATTACAAAGCTGGTGTTATATATGTTAAAGATCTCTTTAATGACGCCAATGATAAGAGGTTTTGATGGCTTTTCTAACAAATTTAACTGTAATATTTCAAACTATTATAAACTAGGAAAAGCAATTCCATTACAGTGGTTGGAAGCAATATCAAAAGAAAAAGCCCAAATACAAAACAGGTTGGACATTATTCTTAACTGTAAAGGTTACACAATGATGCTAAAAGAAATAAAAACCATACATTTCTATGACTCTTTTTGTATATGATAAGTTTGAAAGACCAACTGCCTTAAATAAATGGGAGCTCAAATACACAATCCAAGATGACTGGTTGACTATATTCCTGTACTAGGGAAACAAAATTACAATCTCTTCAATATAGAATTATAAACAGAGTTTTACCATGTAAGAGATGGCTGTACAATTTATCTATTGTGGAATCTGAAAAATGCCTTGAATGCAATGTAACAGAGGACATTGAACATTTTTTGTATGAATATACTATAGTTAAGGATTTCTGGATAGCTTTGGAAAAATGGTGGAACAGAACAACACCTAATGCAATTAAAATAACAGTAATATGTGTAATATTTGGATTTTACTATGATCTTAAAGATTTTCCCAATATGAATTATATTGTATTACTTGCAAAGATGTATATTTATTATCAAAAGATTAATGAAGAAAGAGTATGTTTTTATAATTTCCTTATAATTCTCAAATACCAATTAGAAATAGAAGTGTTTATTCATGCGAAAAACAATACAATTGATATATTTAAAGAAAGGTGGATTTGTTTGTTTGTTTGTTTGTTTGGGGTTTTACATCACTTTCAACATTATTTCAGTCATTTCGTGATGAGACCTACTTGTAGCAGATATAGTGCTGCCTCACTGAATTGTCATGTCGCAGGTCCTTGACATGACAACCCACCCGGTCACAGATTTACAAGGACAACGGGTTAACCCTTTAGGCACGGGCCTCAGCTCATGTGGGAAATTGTATCGTGAGTTCAATCCCGGCATGGCCGGGGTTCGAACCCACGACCTTTGGATCACCAGAGGAACTGGTGCTAATAAGCTGGCGCTCTAACCAACTGCGCCACGGCCCGTGGCAAGAAAGGTGGAACACAATTATTGAAGAATTAGGATAAGAAAAACAAAATTATGTTTAGAGTAAAGAAAAAAAGAAACGATATGATCATTATTGCTCAGATTTGTTGTATATAATGCCCATGGAAATTTGTGTGTCTCTCATTGTGAATTGTATATTATGCTTAGTCTGTTAATGTTTTAATAAAGCATGATTGTGTTATTCTCTTTTGTATATACATTTCTATTGTTATTGTTATCTTAAACATGAAATAAAATATATTAAAGAAAAAAAATGATCATTTTCTATATTATGTACACCACAAAGGCTTGTTTCAAAGTGAAAATGGCTGAATTTAAATAGGAAGTATGGGTCTCTGAATTTCCCTGTTATTATCCATGAAAAATGAGATGTAGTTTACAAATTTTCAGAAAACGATCCTTTTCTATAGTATGGAGAGCATGAAGGCTTGCTTTGAAGTGAAAAATGGCATGCTGATTAAATGAAGGAAAAATGGGTCTCAAATCATCCGAAAATGCAATGAAAAACATATACACGACAAATACACGAAAATAGCACGTCAAATACACGACAAATACTCATCCCAAATGGTTCTGAAATGCCATTAAAGGTAAATATACATCAAATACAAATCAAATACAACATATACACATCAAATTCACATCAAATACATGTCTCAAATCATAATCCAATAATGCAATGAAACACAAATACAAATCGTCCCAAATCGTCCCAAAATGCAATACACAAATACACAACAAATACACATCCCAAATGCCTTAAAAAGCAAGTACAGAGAATCGGGTTGGACACAATCAAGGTCACTAGAGGCAGGCACTTAACATGAAAAATCAAACTTGTGACCTGCATTTCTAACTTATGTTTTATTAAAATGCAAGGTCTCCTTGTCCTAAATCCAAAATCTTTTTGCACAAGGACATACCATTAAAATTTTATGGCTGCTTAACATACGTGTGTTGCAGGGGGTATGTACTCTACAAACTGTATACATTGATTTTGGATAATTAAGAAATCTTATCCAAATTAGTTATATTAATGAAACAAATATAAAGCAAATAATTTAATATAGTGTATATAATGTTCTAACATAGTTAAAACTAAATTTGGACAACCAAAATTTTAAATATATAGAGAAAAAATGTTGAGACAGGGAAATAACATTTTGATATTTTCAGTACTGCTCCAAGCAAAGATTATGACAACAAATTAACTTCAAATGAATCTCGACTCATAATGCTTATCAACTGCAGATAAAGAAAGAATATTTGTGAAAGATATGATTTACATGTATCATAGGCAATGTTTGGATCATGTGATTATTATCTAGGTAACATAATGTATGAAATTAAAATAACTACAAGATTTTGCTTACGGGCGGTGCTTCCAGTGGCAGAATTTGAGCGCTTGAAGTGTCTGATGAAAGACTGAGCTCGTCCAGTTTGGCACTTTTTTGTGGAATCCTGAGCTTATCTTCTTTGACATTCTTCTGTGGAATCCTCTCCTGAAAATGATTTATTGTATTACTAAAAAACTTAATATCAAAGCACAAGATAAAAAATAAAATGATGTAATGATAGTACTTACTGATTGGTATGGAACCCAAGGTGAGAAGCACTTGACCCTGTGGCAGCTTTCATCACATCCAAGGTTTGGATCTAGCACTGGAATAGAAGACAGTGGATAATGTTTAGTAGTGCACTTCAATTTTTGTTGGGAGAATAAATAGGTGTTAGGTGGATGTATAAATACTAACCGGGCACTGTGGCTACAATGGCCTCATACACAAAGAAGAGTCTTTTGTCGAAGTTCTTCTTTTCTTCTTCAACGAACTCTGCCAGCACCACTGGTGGGAGAACTTCATGATGGTTTGACATGTGATCCATCACCTGAAATATATATTTAGATATATCATTATTATTAAAGTATTACAAATATTATATCAGTTATAAGGTAAAGTTGGAAATATGAAACAAATTATACATACTGTGCAGTGTCCGCTGAGTAGATCCGCAAATGCAAATGCGGGATTTACACGTTTTGTGTATTCAGGAAGGTCATCTATCCAGTCCTGTGCTAATTTTTTGGCCTTTTCCCTCAATTCCTCTGTCAGCATCTCTCTGAAGCATTTCTGGACTTTCTTTGTTAGATCAGAAATGAAGGCAGTGGCATCATCCGAATCATCCTCATGATATATCTTGTTGTCTTCAAAGACAACTTTCGATTGGGCTGTAAATATTAAAGTAATTATAATTATGACTAGTCATTTAATCAGAAGAGTAGAATGGTTTTTAAGCTACATGACTGATTCTAGACTATACAAGGACTCCTATATACTTACCTGCCCTCGCTTTGTCTAGCATTTTGACAGCCTCGACAGATCGCTGTCTTTTGTCAATCTCAGAGTAGTATCTCTCAGCTGTTCACACTGAGTGTTCCATGTGGTCAGCCAAGATGCTCTTTGATTTGGGGTCTGTCTCTTTATGCAACTAAGATGATTGAATAAAAGCATGTCAATCAATACATTACATTCACATTAGCCTAACCTAAGCAACACATAAAATCTTAGAATAACACTCACCAATGTCACACTACTGTGGGGAAAAAGGTTTTGATTTTGCCTTGTATGTACATCACTCTCCTGCACCGTCATATAGGTTAATGCATTGGCGACCCCATTAGATTCCATCTTTGTGCCTGCTCCTGTGAGAAAAACATTAGAGGGGGAGGATGCGTGAACCACCAGTGGTCGAACTTTCTCCACAAACTGTTTCAACAGAAACATTGTTGTGGGATCCAGGACCAGATTTGCCCCATCTTTTGACCTTGGGAGATTCTTGTGGTCTGCCACCTGAAAAACAAAACAAATATTTCAACAAACTGCTATCTTTAGCCTTCATTAAAGACAGTAAAGAAGCCAGTATAGCTTTGTACTTACCGTTATTACTGTGTGGCCATCATCTTCAGGTTGTACCCTCAGATGTTCAACCAGTAAATTTCTTATCACACCGGATCTGTTGGAGTTTTTCTGTAATAGAATTTTACATCAATAGTTATATGCTGCATATTTTAAAGTGTCATTATGTTGTTGAAAACAACATTATGGAATATTTTATTTATACTCATGATTGCCAGCTTTGTGATCAGAAAATCTTTGACAAGCCTGTACATTGGCAGTATTTGTACTTCCTCATTCATGGTGATCCGGCCAAAAACCTTGATTGCCTCCTTTGCCCTTTTAGTGCTCTCGAAAGTCATCATCCTTGTTGCAGTGACATCATGTACTCCACTGGCTAAAATGCAAGAAATAACAGTTTCATAATTGTTACTTTTGTCTCTAAACCTAAAAATTTGGTTACATGTTACTTACATATCTCTTGCTTAACTTTTTATCTTTCTTACCTCTCATCTCTGTCCTTTTCTCAACACGTTCCTTTGCATCCTGTCTTTTCAAATTTGATATCCAGTGGGTTATCCTGGCACTCAGTCTGTCTACAAACACGTTTCCAGGGTACTTGTCTTTCAGGAATTTAATCATGTCACTATTTATTAAGCTGAGATATGTGCGGATGCTTCTGGCCATTATTTTCCCTTCCCTGTTCGGGTTGAGGAGATACTCAAGATAATTATCTCTGAATTTATCTATATTGTCTTCTCGAATCAGGTCCTGAATACTGACTTGCTTCAACACTTTTTTAATGACACACAGACTGTTGTACAAGTTATCCACATGCTTGTATTTTCCATCAAAGCTCTCTATGTACTTCTTGACTTGAGAGAAGTCACTTTCAAAGTTTTCATTTGTAGGAGACCTGCTGTCATCCACAATTACAAAAAAACCCTCACAACCCTCATTCTCAGTCTCATGGGTTGTATCACTCTTTTCTTCTGCATTTGCTTCTGCTTCTTGGTTCTCAGTTCTATCCTCTTCTGAAGTTTTGCTCATTTCTGTTAGTCTCACTTCCTTATCTCCCCCTTCTGCTTCTTCCTTCTCTGTCCCAATGTCGGTACCACCAAAGTCCTCCAAAAAATGTTCCCATGTATATTCTCCAGCTTGGCTGACAATTTCGTCCTCTCTATCTGTTCCTTCTTCCTTCTCTGTTGTATCCTCATCTGTTGAATTACTCATTTCTGTGAGTCTCATTTCCTTCTCTATGTCTTCTGCTTTTTCTGTCTCTGTTGTATCCTGATCTGTTATTTTACTCTTTTCTCTCAGTCTCACTTCCTTCTCTATGTCATCTGCTTTTTCTGTCTCTGTTGTATCCTGATCTGTTATTTTACTCTTTTCTCTCAGTCTCACTTCCTTCTCTATGTCTTCTGCTTTTTCTGTCTCTGTTGTATCCTGATCTGTTGTTTTACTCTTTTCTCTCAGTCTCACTTCCTTCTTTCCTCCTGGGACTATTCTTGGTTTTATCTGCAAAGGGATTTGGGCCATTTTGGGTCTTGCTGGACGTTTATTTATGGGGTTCTTTTTAACTTGATTCCTCAGAAGGTCGGGCATGATACCCTTTGCTTGGGCCTCCAATATGAGCACTTCTGATTCCTTCAATTTATGGGTGCGCAAGTGTTTCGCAATCCTCCCATAAACTTCCAGGTGGCATAGTGGGCATTCTATATACTTCCTTTTTGCTTTTCCACGTCCTCCCCTCTTTGGTAGACAATTCTTAAGCATGTTACGGTCTGCTCTGGGATGCATGTTCTCCATATGCCGACTTACCTTGTAGCCTATCACTTGCTTTTCACATATTATGCACCGATGGACTATATCCTTTCTATCTATTGTTTTTTTTATCTGATGAATAGCATGTTTTGCAGACAGGTATCTTTTTCTTTTGTCCTCTGGCTTTCTTTTCTTTTTTGTTCTCTTTTTGGGCTTGCAAATTTCTCCATTTCTTCTTTAACTCCTCAACCCTGTTGAGTGCTTCATCACAACCTTGATTTTCTGAAATATTTCAGGAATATTTTGTGAGTCTTATTAATTGTTTAAGGATATTGTGAATAGAAATTCATTTATAGAAAAATTATCAAACATACCGTGACTCTCCTCCTGACTCGGTTCAGGACTATAGGTCGGGTCGTGATCTGAATCATCTAAAAATTATATCGAAAATTTCTCACTATTAATTGTTTATTCATAAAATGATATAAAGTACTGAACAAATCGGATTCTTAGTTAGAAATTTATAAATAAAATTTTATGAATAAAACGTACCATCCATATCAGCCACCTGATATGAAGTCGTCTGGCTACGTAATCGTTTTGGCCTCATCTTTACTAAAAAGATATGGATTATGGAATTAAGATTTTGAATTCAAAAGATATCATTTTGACAAGGTAAATCTTGCCATAGGGTATGTTCTATGTTCTACGGCATCCATAATCACATTCCTGTGACAATAAATGTACGTTTTCATATATTTTTTCTATATCAAGAATACAGGTTGTATCTTAGTTTTATTCACCCCCATCCCTGCTGAAAAAAAGTCTTATCAGTTTGCCCTTGTAACCGGTGAGGGCAACTTGACTATTCTCAAGTTGTTTATCCCATCACCCTCCTGCGGTACTGAGCTCCCCACCGGGGTTTTAAACTCACATCCGCGGACCTATCCAGACACTGGTCATGAAGATATACCAGTCTCCCTCAGGCACTATGCCAGGAAACCAGTACATCCTGTTTCATTATTTGTAACTGAAATCATTATCATAAGACACACCTTTCCATCCTTTTTTGTCATTTTTCTTAATTCTTGGTCAATCTGAATTAGCCTTTTTAAAATAATATAAAGCTTCACATATTTCAGTATTGGTTTTGTCTCATGATATTCTAACATATTTTTTTATCCTATTGAAATTCACTATATACATCATTTCCTACTTTTTTTTCAAGTAATATTTTTGTACACAATCCTTTTACAAAAATATTCAATATCTATTATATGGTGTAACTTAGACCTTTTAATCTATTTTTCATTGAAGGACAATTTGTTACAAATGTTACAAATATTTAATTTGACATAATTTGTTACTGAAATCATTATCATAAGACAAATCTTTCCATCATTTTTTGATTTGCTTTTTTTTCTCCTTTTTTTTCGGTCAATCCGACAATTAACCTTTCACATCTTTCAGTATCTTGAAGAAATTCATTTACCCTTTTACAGAAATATGCAATATTTGTTAATATTTTTGCTTTGATCATTCTTTTTTTGTTTTAACAAATCTAACATCTTCAAATAATTGTATATATGAACATCAAATTTACATAATAGAAGATAAATTAATAGATAAACCTAATAGATAATCATATATATAATTGTGAAAAAAATATTACTAAAGAATTAAAAGCAAAATAAGTTAACATTTCATAAACACATACATCCTGACTAATTACAATAATACTTGTTTCTGTCATAAACAAAATGAGGCTGATTTTCAATGAGGCTGAGTCTGAGGCTGAGGCTGAATGGTTCTCAATCACTGTCTGAATCCTGCGAATAGAAAGGAAGAATAAAACACTATGGCTATGTATATGATCTTAAATAATTTACTTAATAGCATCTCTTAATCATTTTTTGAGAATTCCTGATGATTCACTTACTGTCACCGGTGATTCTCTAATACGCCTCCATTTGTTTCCAGCAGGCTCTACTGTACAACATTATCATGAAATAAAAGCATGGTTTGCAAGTATTGAATTATAAGATCTTAATTATTGACAAAACGTTCTAAATTGTTCATTTTTGTTATAAAAAGTGATTTCAAATCACAAATATAAAGTGCAATTTGTTAAATAAAGGTTTCAAAATCTAACTTATGAATCTACATCAAAAGGAACGATTGATCAAGATTTGACTTCAAAAATATTATTTTCAAGATACACATATTACTATTAAGGAAGTGAAAATATTTTGAAAGCACCACCCTGGTCAAATCAGCAATTCTTAGTTCAATGTGTATACAAACATACGTTAAAATGTTATTAATTCTTGTGTCTATTTGCGACTTACATACCTTTCTTCTCTGTTGCTTTCTTAGCAATGTGATGTGCCGCGAAAGCATTTGAAACGGCACTTGTATGTGCATAGTTCCTTTGAGCTGTGGATGGTCTATGGCACAGAGCCCTTGCCACCACTTCTCGTTCTCCCTGTGGGAGGGCAGTGTCCGCATTGAAGATAGCACTCTGTACCGCTTTACGTTTCAAAGTCATGTTGACCTTTTGGTTCTGTTAATGAAAACATTTCTATAACACCTGATCTATGTTCTCTGTTGTCGTAGGAAGTTTAGCATATTCAATGTACAACATTTAGGAATATATTCTTTTAGAAATGCTTTTTATTTTGCCCAGTTACAAATATTAAAAAATGATCACACCAAAGTGATAAAAGATTTACACATGCCATTCAATGCTGGTTTTGGAATGGAAGTAATTATACTCACTGGAGAAATGCCAGAGAGTCGACTGGCAGTGTTTTTCAGGGGATTCCCCTTAAATGAGAGAAAAACCCTGCTCATTAGTGAAGGGTTTTGAAGCCTTGATTGGGGGCGAAGCACTGTCACCCAGTGCTTCAAGGCTTTTCTCTGGAGATGGGTAAGCAGAAGGATGGAGGGGTATACCCTTCCAGTCTTGTGGCACCTGGTAGTTATGCTCCACTTTGCCTCCTCATTATGGTACTGCAGGTTGGTGAGGTCACCTCCTCCAATGTGATCAAGTGTGAGTTCCTAAAAAATAGAAACTAATTACATGATTCCCGTGCTGAAATGTAAAGCTTCTTTAATCATTTATTAAAAAAAAAATAAAAGTTTGATTTGTAGAATATCATAGTCCCAACCTATAATGTAGGTTATACAAGAAATAACTCACAGCAAAACTGCTCTCCCTCTGGTAATTTCCATTGGAGAGGAACCCCACCAGCCATCCCAGTCGCCACTCATACTCTTTTTCTGATACTTCAGCATTATTCTCAAAAAATCTGGCAATATGTAGTGGCTTCTCGAAGAAGGATTCTGTTTCTAAAATTTAAAGAGAAATGTGAATTTCTATTTTCATTATTGATAGCCTATGCAACTGATCAGGCTTCTTCACAGTTTTTATTTCATGCAAGTAGAGTGATGAGACCTTGACATTAATTCTGACATAGAGTAAATGTAGCTCCTTTTCAGAGATGTAATGACATTTTCTTATCTTCCCTATTACATCTGTGAAGCCAGTTTATGATAAAATAAACTTATAATGAAATAGTTTAATCATACAATTTGTCCATCACAATTTGGTCTCGATAAGATTGTACAGATATTGCATGTGTGGGTTGGAGGATTACATATGTGTATGCATATCTGAGATAAGAGGCATCTATAGTGTTAATTTTAGAATTTTACCTTTCAAATCTGGCAGTACACCTGGTACTGATAATTGGTCATTTATCACCCCCTCCCTCGCATCCCTGCTCTTTCTATAGGGTTTCTTCATCATTTCGAGGGTTCTCCTTGAAGTGGCAATTACTGCCAAATCAAGAAAACCGGATGGTTTAGATTCGATGAAGTCCAAACCATGACCTGAAACATAAATAATTATGTTTACTTTTCTGTTTCCTCATAAACATAACCAACATATCACCTCTAGACAAAAGGTCAGTTTATATTTTTTGTTCCTGTTCAATGTTCTCAATAGTGATTATGAGAATATATTTGAATTTCAATAATAAGGTATACTATCACTTACAGAAAGAATTCAGCATTTTCACATAAAGTGAATCGCTGCACATCGTGAAATATTCATTGGATTGCACAAATGCCCTCACAGCATTCATGTTGGTGAGATGACGCAAGTCCATTTGAACTGGGTTACAAAAATGGAGGAATCTATTTATGTACATAATAGATTCCTCCGCTGGAAATAGAAATCATACATATTAATAAAAACTATGTAATTAGACAATGTCTTGTTAATTCTTACTGACAAAGCAGTATTATGAATTTTACAACAAGACCAATTGGGGAATATTATGCTGCCATAGAAGAGTTAATCAGTAGAATTACTTGTTTTGATGGCAACATATTTCGTCACTACTAGAAAGGAAAACAGCTCTTTCAAATCATTTGCTGGAAACATGGCTCTTAATTGAGCAGGGATATTACCCCTGCTCCTATAGTTGACCTCCAGTCTATCTTTTCGTTTGCCATAGATGACTGTGGCTTCATCTTCTAGTTGCTGTAAATAAAATCAGATTTGTTGGATATAGGATAACTTTACTTCATGATAAAGAAGTAATACATCATGGAAAGATGCATGCCAGAGTTAAACTAATTTCTTGAAGATATGCACTTGTGACATCTCTACCCAGGAATTTCATTTAAAACATAATTTAACTCATTGACTCAATACCAGGTGAACTTGTGAATGGTTAGGTTAAACTACAGAAACAAGAAATTTATGGCATTTTGTCTCAGTTATGGATGTGTACGTATTAGTGACAAAAAAATCAAATTCATAAATGTAATGTGAACATTATACAGTCATATAATTTGTAAACTGATTTCAATATTATACCTTTCCCCATAAAGGGTATCGATGAATATCTACAAGGTATACATATTCAATTATTTTTGTGGGTGGGAATATTTTACCTCTAATTTAGTAAGAAATAAGTTGACAGTACGAAAGTGACATTTATTATACAACATATATAACATAAATATGAACAATTAATTATATATATCTTGGTTTATGAAAATACAATAATGTTTAATATCTACAATGATTTCATTTAATTCATGTAATTATGATGATATATTTCGTAACAATCATTACCTTCCGAGTCATAAACAGCCAGGACAGGAGGGGCTTCCATCTCGACATCCTGCTGTGCACCAGTGGGGCTAGACCTCTGAGGATGTGGTACCATTTCGTTGGGGGCATGGAGAGGAGGAGCTGCAGGGTATTGATGAATATCTACAAGGTATACATATTTAATTATTTTTGTGAGTGGGAATATTTTACCTCTAATTTAGTAAGAAATAAGTTGACAGTAAGAAAGTGACATTTATTATACAACATATATAACATAATTATGAACAATATATATCTCAGTTTATAAAAATACAATAATGTTTAATATTTACAATGATTTCATTTAAATTATGTAATTATGAAGATATATTTTGTCACAGTCATTACCTTCCGAGTAATTAACAGCCAGGGCAGGTGGGGCTTCCATCTCAACATCCTGCTGTGAGCCAGTGGGGCTAGACCTCTGAGGGGCCTGGACAGCATGAGCTGCAGACTGCAATGGGCTAGTGGGGGCAACCTGTAGCAGTGGCATAGGAGGAGGTGGATTGTCACCTTCTAGGTAATGCTCCATTGACTGCATTTTGTTCTCACAGATTAATGCTGTAAAAATTGGCTGAAATAGGAAAATATTGATGTGAATTATTATTCAATAACAGTGTATTTTTCATAAAGACTGGTTAATGATATCAATAGCATTATCATAAATTCAATAACATGCTCTTTCAAAAAAAGATAGCAAATTTAACAATTGATACAATTTGTTCACCATGAAAATTGTTCGTTTGCGAAACCGAGCTCTTGCCATACCCAGGTCAGCTCCTTTGAGGCAGGAGTGTTTATCACCCCTAACCCCAAGTTGCCCACATTCATGGCAGTCTGCCAGCCATCCATGCCTTTTTGAACAAGCAAAAAATATAAACCAGATTATTTGATTTTTAGCATAAATGTTTAATCAGATTTCCAAAGAATTTATCTTAGACTCCAAAAGAATCTGGGTGAGAAAGAATCAAACTCTAAAAGATTAAGTCATTAAATTCTGACTATATTTCAGAAAGTTAATGCCACTCTTGTATTATTATTTCTATGTAAAATTAATCTTGCCTTTGTTTTCCTGGATGTTGGACATCTATGTACAGTGATGCCTTTTGCATGTTCTTGTTATGTTTTTGTTGCATATGATTTCCAAGTTTTTTTACTGGTAGAAAACACACACTGCATAGTTTGAAATCTGTAAAAAATGCATTTAATTAATTTCAAATATCTAATATCCACACAAACTAACCTTTTTTTATCATAATCTTATATATAACTGCATACAATTTTGATGATTTGTAGTTTCTGCCTGTGGGGCTGGAGCTGGAGCTGGAATACAAAATTATAGAGATATTGTGATTTTATGACAATCATTAACAGGACATACCATCATTGGTTCATGAACGATAATCATAATCTTAGTGTTATGATATAATCCTTTTTATCAATATTAAAAAAGACTACAAACCATCTTCATCCATATGAACTGGAGCTGAAACACATCAAAATCACATCTTAATAAATATTATCCATCATTCGCAGCCCCATAATTCATATCAGAAACTTCAACAACATGCCCATCATTATCAATATCATATAAATAAAATAATTCTAAACAGTTTCATAGTTATCAAATTAACATATATGGTTCTCTAAATTATGACAATGGATGTATAAATAAATTACTTTTAAACAGTTTCTGTTTGTGGTTAATATATGTGGTTCAATAGCTATATTTGCACTACATTCATACTACATTTCATTTAAATTATGTAATTATGATGATATATTTTGTCATAATCATTACCTTCCGAGTCATAAACAGCCAGGACAGGAGGGGCTTCCATCTCAACATCCTGCTGTGGTCCAGTGGGGCTAGACCTCTGATGATGTGTCACCATTTCGTTTGGGGCCTGGACAGGAGGAGCTGCAGGGTATTGATGAATATCTACAAGGTATATGTCATATAAAAAGTTTCAGAGTTGTCAAATCAAGATATACGGTTCTCTACATTATCATGACAATGGATGTACAGATAAATTACTTTTAAACAGTTTCAGTTTGTAGTTCCAAATATCTTATATCCACAAATACTAATCTTTTTGATCATTATCATATTTATAACTGCATACCATCTCGATGAATTGAAGTCTCTGCCTGTGGGGCTGGAGCTGAAATACAAAATTATAGAGATGATTTTATAATGACAATCATTAACAGGACATACCATCATTGGTTCATGAACAATAATCATTATCTTAGTGCTATAATATAATCCTTTTTATCAATATCAAAAAAGACGTACACACCATCCTCATCCATATGAACTGGAGCTGAAACACATCAAAATCACATCTTAATAAATATTATCCCATCATTCACATCCCATAATTCATATTAGAAACTTCAACAACATGCCCATCATTATCAATATCATATAAAAAAATACTTCTAAACAGTTTCAGAGTTGTCAAATTAACATATATGGTTCTCTACATTATAATGACAATGGATGTATATATAAATTACTTTTAAACAGTTTCTGTTTGTTGTTAATATATCTGGTTCAATAGCTATATTTGCACCATATTTGCCCGCCTTTTTATCTTTAAGTACAATATTGTCATATAAAATGGTAGTTGTAATCAATTGCATCTTGTGTGTGCAATCAATGTTACTTTAACATCACAGACCAACTCTATATATATATACCTCCAAACTTCATTGGCGATGATACAGTTTCCTTGAGCCGTGGCTGCAATGTGTAATCATAATTTGAGTATAATAAAAAGAAACCTCAAGTAGAATAGCAAGCCTGCAATGCATATGAAAAATGCTTTTCAGAACTTATAAAATTTCTACCGTAAAGGCCAGAACTATGTAGCTCGCAGGATAAAACAGGATTTTGATGTCACATCAATGGACATAATTCATACAGTTTGTAATATTGACATTATATATTCAAAATTAGTGAACAAAATTGGTGAATAATATCATACCACTTTGGCATTGGCCCAGGAAGCATCCCGAATTCGTACCCCATAGTCCCAGGTCAGTTCCTCCTCGGGAACTATGGGGCAAGCTGCATAAAACACCAATGATGGCCCTCCAATATACTATGGAAAGAGAAGAAAGATGTTTGAAACTAGATATTTATTTTGAATTAGACTACTAGGGATATAAGTGCATCTGATGGTAATTTGGATCAAATCTTTTTGTTGTAATATACTATATATAAACCTCTCATTGTGATGTTCAAAGCATTAATTAAAGTTGTTGTGTTAATAATTATGAAACAGATCAAAAAGAAATAAATTTCTTTATGTTCTGTCTACTGTGTGTAATTTGATGAAGTGGCAGCATTGTATGTTTTTGATACCCTTAAATTGGAAAAGTGTGCAAGTAACACCTACAACCCTTCCAAGCATGTTTCCATTCTTGGAATGGTTGCAATACTTGGCAAGGTTTGTAGTGTTGGTTGGATCGATGACCACTTTCAATTGGCCCTCCAGGGTCACCGGCTTTGCAAGTTGGACCTGCAATACACTATACATTAGCTCCTGAAAGAGCTACATTAAAACTTCATTACATTTTTATTGTGGAAAACATTGCAAAAATTGAGTACTACAATGTTAAGAATCTACTACTAAAATGATTAAAAACAAACACAGGGCTAAAACTCGAGATGAAACTTCAATGATATGACCATTGAATAATTATGATAGAGACTAAATGAAAAACAAGAAAGTTTGTTGTTATATTTAATTATCCAATTTCAAATGATAGATGAGTACATAAAAAAGTCAAAATAACTATAGCATTGCAGTCGAAAAAAAGACAATGATTTGATTCTTGATATCAGGTATACTAAAGAAGTCACTGTTTATTGAATCGCTATCACTACCAATGACAGTCATTTCAGCTATATTGTACTGACCATGGTCACAACTTCTTGAATTTTATCATAAAAGTTTTCTCTTATGATTGCCTGGTCCTTGGAAAGATATTCCCCCTCATACACGATTATGAACTGGTTCTTCTTTAGAGGCTTCTTGGTCTGTAAAAATATGACATTATACTTTTTACAAAACTTGTGTACAAGTAATATTATAGACAAAACAGTTATTTAGCAAAATATATATATATCTTCAGTTGGAATCTGATGAGCCTGCCAATGGACAAGTCAAAACAAAAAATATATTATATTATTAGTATCATAACTATTATGTAGTATGAAGATTCCTCATTGAATACTTACAAACAATCCTCGTCCTTTGTCTCCAGCCGACTTGACGCAAAAACTCTCCTCCAAGAGGACATCTATTGAGGTGTCAAAGAATTTTGACACCTCTTGAACTAAGTAAGCTTCCATCTATAAATGAAGGTAAAGAAATATTTTGAAATAGTAATGTACCAATTGTAATTTCATGTTAAGCAGTACAATAGATCAAATTATTGAGTATATGATACATCAACCTATTAAACTTGACAACAAGCTATTATGGCTAATGTACCACAGAAAATGCAAATAGAAATCAATATGTAGAAGAGAAATACTGACAACACAATGAAAGAGAGAAGCCTATACAGGCAAGAAATCAACTAGTAAGAAGTCAATATGAGGAAAACAATTGCTAGAAGGCTATATAAAGCCATCTTCTGCAATTGAAAAATAAAATACAAATCGACATGACCTATGTAAGGTAATATGAGTTATATGGAGAAGAGAAGACTTTATCAGGAAAATAGCAAGGTTGGAGAAAAGGATATTTAGATATTGAAGTGGAAAGAACAACATCTTCTTTTCTTTGGGAAAGGGGGGGGGGTTGACTTAGACAAATACAAGATTCACATACCACCTGTATAAGTGGTAATTTCGTAAGCTATCTGACCTGAAAAAAAGACTATCAGATTGTCTTCTGGCACTTGGCGTGATCAACATCTTCAACCCCAAGATGTATCTCCCACACCCTAGTACGCAGCTCCCCACCGGGGATACTGTCATCCACGGACAAGAATGACACTGGGGCAGTATAATATCTATCTTGTTCTGGCGCTATGCCACAAGATAAATATAACACTGTCCAGAGTGTCTCTTGCCCACAGATGCCAGGGCTGGCCAACCAAGACCGCACTGATAGACGAGTTTACTCATCAAAAGTCATACCATAAGTTTAAACAACTTTTTTGACATTTTGTCCTGCAACTTAACTTAACACATAATTACTACTGAACTGGAAATTTCATGTCGATGTGTTTTAAAATAAAGAGTGAATAAATCCATGCACTATTAGCCGAGATATGAACATTTCAAGATACTAACATTGATAATGTTGAACATTCAATGAACAGAGTTCAGGTTCAAGGGGTTCGGACATGAGAACCCCTACATTGAATGAATGAATACGATTTACACTACCACACTGTGAATTTGTGTGATGTGAGAGGGTCTTAGTCCCGGAGGGACGACCCTCAGAGGCACTGCTGTGTCTGGCAGTGAGTTGAGTAAGTTCAATGTGATCTAGTCATAAATGGAGTAGTAAAGTTGGCTAAGATTGTCTGTGGTCAGGTATGTAGCTGGTCCTTGTAGGTTTCCCGTGATATTGTATAGTTCTTGTGTATGAATATATATTGGTAGTGTTGTTATAAAATATCAATGGTTCCAGTGGAATTTATATGTATTCAGAGCAATGATCTGTGTTTAAGGCCACCACCAGGACCCTCTTGCATAAACACACCGTCAGTCAGTCAGCTCACAAACGACGAGAAATGTAACCTGCCATAACGTAGAACACAGAGGCTGAGTACTGGTCAATACTTAGGTTTCAGTGGTGTGTAGTCTCCCACTACACATATAGTTGTTCAGGGGTCCCCAGGGAGAACGAGTCACAGGTTTTTCGACGTTCCTCAGACCTCTGTATTCCTTGTCTGGCCGGCACAATCACGTCAGTTGCGAGGAGAGCTGCTTATGTGTGTTCTGCTTGTGGGATCCCTGGTCTGTGTCCGACGAACCCCTACATTTTTTCATGCTGCCTTTTATACTGTCCACCTGGACCTTGTAGTGAGCACCAACACCCAAATGAATGGTGTCTAAAGGTTTTTTATCCTTCTGGTCTGCACTAAATCTTCTGTAAAATTTGAACTATACGTCTCAGAAAGTCATATGACCAAATACAAGAACTGTTCAGAAGAGATCTATCTGACTAAAGGCATCTTTATTCAACTGATGCATTATGGGTCAATGAAAAATTACGAAATATGGTAAAATTCTATAAAGTCTTAAATATTCAAAGTGCCATACCTCCTTATAGACAGATGATAGAAACATGCTTGATGTAGTAAAATTTGGCAACAAATTAGCTTGTTCAGATTCAATATGAAAATTTGACACTGAGGCATTATGGGTAATTTTAGATGGCAAATATTACATCAAAAATGGCAAAAAAAACCCAGCACAAATCAGGATAACTTAACAATGACAAAAGCTAAAATCTAATTTAGTACGATTTCAGACTAATATAAGGACTTTCATCTAGAGGTATAATGTTGATGAAAATAGTAATATAAAATCCAATATGGCCGCCATTTATGGAAAAATAGTACAATTGCACGTCAACAATGCCTATCAATCAGGCTGTAATACAGTTAGAAACTTTCTATCTGGCACAAATGACACTTGATATGAACTTAATTTCCAAGGTGTATCACATCATTTAAACTCCAATTTTAAAATCCAATATGGCCGAAAACGTGAAAAAATTGCTGGTCAGGCTACATTTTTTTATTTTAACATTCAGGCTGTAAAACAGTTCGAAACTTTCTTTCTGGCACAAATGACACTTGGATTATAAATAAAACAGACACAGTTCAAGGGAAATAGGTCATGTATTGTCCTTTGCTGAATTCATGATGACAAAGAAGTGTTTCGGGCATTTATGTGTTAGAGCTTAAAGTATGTTTACTAGAATCAATGAGTCCTCACAGGGGTGAGAGGGCTTAAGGGAGGGAAACAGCAGTTAGGACTAATCAAAGATGGTCACCAATGTATATAATCAGGAAAGTAATGATCATATAGGTAATTGAGAGAGTAAATATGAAGTTTGTAGGTCATCAGTGGGTAGTTTGAGAGTAATATATGATTTATATAATCCACGGGTCATCATAGGGAATAAAAAGGCATAAAGGGGCATAGAGGTTATTGATAGGGTAAATATAAAGTTTTTAGCAATGGTTAAATCAATAAATTTAAACTGAATAATTGAGAGTGTAAACATGATATGTTTAGGCATACTGTGAGTTAGAGCTAAATATTTGGTTACTTGAATCAATGAGTCATCAGAGGGCTTGGGAGGGAAGGGAAAGGCAGTTAGGATCATATCCTAGATGGTCACCATTGTATATAATTAGAATGCTAAGGGGCATACAAGTAATTGAGAGGGTAAAGATGAAATGTTCAGGCTACCTCTTAGTAGTTAGAGAGTAATATATGAATAAGAGAATCCATGGGTCCTCATGCTAAGTGTGAGGGCATAGGGGAGGGACTATTTGAAGATGGCCACCAATGTATAATATTGGACAACTGAGGGGGCATAGTGGTAATTGAGAGGGAAAACATAGTCTCTTAAGCCGCCACCTGTGAATTAGCCTAAATGATTGAGTTTAAGGGTTTAGGCCAACTGTGAGTAACTGCTAAATGTATGGTTACTAGAATCACTGAGAAGGATAAGCTGTTGCAAATCCAAGATGGCTGCCTTCATATGGAGAGTGACAAGAACTTATTGACAACATGAGAGTTTATTCACTAATACAAAGTGAACCAAAGAGGTCAGAAACTGAAACAACTGGTCAGGACAATTTCAAGATCATCATATCCTGTCTCCGTGTTGCCCTCACTCTGTGTCTGTTTCATTTTGTAGTTTGTATGGTCAATTGCACCAATTATCCCTCACCTGCATAAAATTTGTTTTGGGGGGCGTATTTGAATCATTTGTGTGTCAAAAGAAAGTCTCAAAAGCATTTTTTATTGATCTATAGATATTTATGAACTATGTGGCACATCGTATAGTACCATTACAGTCAAAGTACTTACCTTAGACCTCACAAACTCTGCCTTGATAATTTTGACACTTTGTTAACAATTCCAACATGGCTGCCAAAAAGGTGGTGTCTCACAGTCTTTAGATACTAGAAAGTGTCCCCCCAAAATTTTCTATTTTATATGAATTATTAAAATATGTGTGAATAACAGTACTGTGGTTCATATATACAAATTATATTAATGATGAATCTGTATTTTTTGGGCTTTATGTCCAACGGGAATATGCATTATCCAAGTAAATATACAACTTTATCATGAAACAGTGTCCCCTCAAATACTGATTCAAGATGGCTGCCTCCATATGAAAGTGTTGTAATCAAAGCTTGATAAATGCCATCACTCACTAATTCACTTGGAATTGAGTTGAACACATAGTGTATCACCTAATGTATGGTACCATTCTGTAGATATCACTTGTAGCATTGTGAGTTCATGTGGTGTACCAACAAGTTGTGGTAAACCAAACGGGTATAGCTGTTGCCATGGCAACCTAATAGATATTTATGCCTTTCCCAAAAATACAGATTTCTGTCTCTTATAAGATGGGATATAATGTTGGACCTTTCATATTTGGTATATTGTTAATTTAGATATATCTGACTCCCACACAAGTTGCAAAAACTGATACCATCAAACAGGAACTTTTCATTTCCACTGATAACTAGGGAGATAGGTTAGAAGCCAATGAACATAGAATTTGATTTGTAAAAACATCCATGTTGGATTTGACCTAAGTAAGGTCCTCTCACTCAAGACATAACCTTGACCCTCAAGATGATAGTTTCTTAAAATAAAATGGTATTTCATAATCTTATCACACTCATTCTCTTGTATTTTGACATTTTACCTTCATTTGTTAATTTCTGTAAAGTCTTAATAACAGCGGCCATCTTGGAATTGCCCTAAGAGAGCCCTCTCACTCCATGCATCGCCTCTTCACTCAAGCCATGTTGTATTTGCCCTAAGTAAGGCCCTCTCTCTCCAGACATAGCCATGACCCTTAAGATGATAGTTTCTTTAAAAATATGGTCTCTCATTATCTAATTACACTCTATGACTTGTATTATGACATTTCACCTTCATTTCTTAATTTCTGTTAAATGTTCGTACTGGCAGCCATCTTGGAATTGCCATAGGAAAGCCCTCTCACTCCATGCATTGCCTCTTCTCTCCAGCTATTTTGGAATTGCCCTAAGGAAGGCCTTCTCACTCCACATATTGCCATGACACTATATGAGACATTCTTAAGATAGTGTCTATTCGTTATCCTAACTTATTACTCTTTGTGTAATATTATATGTCATTTCTTCTTCATTTGATCATTTCTGTTCAATCTTCATTTTGGCGGCCATCTTTGAATTATTAAGTTATTATCTTACTCTATTCATTGCCTATGTACTGCAGCCATGTTGTTTTTGCCCCAGGCAAGGCCCTCTCACTCCAGACTTAGACCTGACTCTGCAAAATTCTAGGTTTGACTTGCCCATTATTTCATATGGAGGCAGCCATCTTGGATCAGTATTGGGAGGGACACTTTTTTTTACTTACATGTTAAATATGTGCCTGGATAATGTTTATATATGTTTGAAACAAAGCCTAAAATAAAAATACTTGATAAATATAATTTTTTATATTTGACCTGTAATAATTTGTTAACATATATTTCTTATATTTATATAAAAATATTTATATAAAAAATTATTTTATATTTATATAAAAAAATTGGGGGGGATACTTTTTGGAATCTAAGAACTGTGAGACACCACATTATTGTCAGCCATATTAAATTTTTTTCTGAATCTCTCCCTCTTACATGTGGATCATATATTCAAGCTTAAGGTGAGTTATTTGAATGTAATATTGCTATTATGTTTGCTAAGACATTTATGAACATATATCGAACAAGTAGAAATGCTTTTAGGAACTCGATTTGATATACATATCAATGAAATAATTGTGAAAAGGATAGTGTCATGATGGTGAGTGATAATAGGTGCATTTGTCAATTTACTGTATTGAGAAATAACTTTAAAACAAGTTATAAATGGTCAGACCATTGCACTTTCTTGATACTACAGTGAAGATGGCCAGAAAGAAAACGTCATGCAACCAATGTGAAAAGAAAGTGATAAATTTATCACGCCATCTCAGGCAAGTGCACAAAAGGTTGATGACAAGAAAAGTTACTCCCCAGATGAGGCACCCAGCTATATGTATTGATTGTAAAACAGTTGTCAAGAGGATTGACCATCACCTCAGAGAGAAACACAAGTATTCCATAGGTACTCCTGAATATAAAGAAGCCATCAGACAGAGTAGGGTATGTAGCTCATTTTATTACTATCATTCATTATCAAATACAGTTGCCAAGAAGTCAGGCTCTAATATTGAGAATTCCTCAGATCATTTACTTTTATATGGAAGATCAAGATTAGCAATGAATGATGAAAGGTATGATCTAATGAACTATTGCAAATGTTATCTATATCAAAGTAGGACGAATATGAAAATAAAATTAGGTATTATTAAACTCTGTTCTGACATTTATTCTAAATGAAACTTATCATATACATGTGTGTATAAACAGTTCATATCAAACTTGGTAGAATTACTCATAGTACAAGAGAGCACATACAGATATATTAAGAAGCAAGACCTATTTTACTCCCAAATATCAAGCTCTAAATATTAATGTTTTAACTTTTCTATTTTCAACATTCAAAACAATTGTTGAAAATGACTAAGAATTTTTACTTTTTTTAGGACAAAGAATGGGATGACCAAGAGGATGTAAAGATGAAGCATGATGAAAGGGTAAATGTTGACAATTATACAGGATAATTGAAGGATGTGATGTGACACTGACTTTTCATATCCAATTTTGTATGAATAATCTAGATTGTGTTTGTTTATTAGTACTTTTGGTAAGACATCCAAATTATATATTTTGAGAGAACAATCAGAAATCTATGAATTTGATAAAAGGGCTATGAATAAAATGTAAGGTCTGATGTACAATCCCAATCATGCAAATGCCATATGTAAATTTTAATTAAAACTAATATCCTGTAATTAAATACCTATATGACATGTAAAAGTTATTGTGACTGACAATTATCATTTCAAATCAAGAATAATATCCTAACATCGATTGAAATGTAAATTTTTCACTATGTTTTTAACTTACAGAAAATGAAAAAACTCGGTACAGGAAAGGCATGGGGACCATTTGCAGGAGCATTTGAGGTAATGTAATAATGCTTAGTTTGTATATAAAATAGAGGCTTGATGGCTGAAAAAACATCTCAGATGCTTCTCAAAAGAAATGTGACAATGGAATAGATCTTACAAAACTTTGTATTTGAAATAAATTATTCTGTTTCATTTTACTTAGATTTAGATATATAATATATGCAATGAGTAATATGTAAATAATTCATACAGTATCATGTGAATTTGATGGGTGTGGTTGGTGAGGCATATACAATGAGTTTTATGTATGAAAATGTTGAGTTATACATATTACAGGATTCAGTTGTGAGTGAAAGATCTAGGGATACAAATGAGGTTGGTATTGTATTTAATAATTTGATTAGAATAATATCTTATTAGCAATAGTTGGTTTCTGATTATCCAGATATTAATTGAGGCCCATACATAAAGGGTTAACCAGTTGTTATTGATAATATGTTCCTGGGTTGGTTGTCATGTCATGGATCTTGGACATGATGATTTAGTGAAGCAGCACTACATTGGTATCAAGTTGATCTTGTCATGATATAATCAAAATAATATTAGAAATAACTTGAGCCATGCACACATGTCCTGCATTTGGTATCACTTTGATGAATAAACAATAAAAAGGAAATATATCTTGTAATAAATAGAATAATTAAACAACTATTACATGTAAAAATAGTCAGAAGATTGCATGTAAAATGCTACAAAATCATTTTCAAAAATTAATTTGATAAAAGTGGAGCCTTAATATATTATTGTGTCCATTATCATACATTTAGTCATTATAAATAATATATATAAAATAATAGGAATTGTATTCTATTTGTACTCAATTTGGTGCTAAGAAATACAAGATAACACAGGAGGAAATGGTGAAAGCATGTAAAGCCATCTTAGACAACAAAATGATAAAAGATGAAGTACATGAGATCGGAAAGCAATTCAACAAAAAACCAAGCAATGTATTTGAGATATGTGAAGAATATGGAAAGTATGAGATCGAGGTAAATATATCCAGACAACATTTTACATTTGTCTGTCTGAATTACAATTTTAATTTAGATTTATATTTTAACAAAGGCCTGAATATTTGTAATACATTTTATCTGTTAATGTTATAGACTGGTGAAAGATTAAAGAGAAATAGAATTTAAACAAATCATTGGATGTCAGAATAAGGTTATTCATGAAAAATAAATGGATATCTACAATCAGATTTTAGACCACATGGAGGATATCCACAATGTGCCAGCTTTAGAAATATTCATGACTGAGTCATTTAACCAACACCCAAAAGATGGATGTCAAATAACCTGTGAAGAAGATGTGTTTTGTGATATATTTATGGCATCATTAGCATGTGAGCATGATCATGAATTTAATCTTTGGTGTCAATTTGTTAATTAATGAGATGATATTTCTAATCTATATTTCAAAGTCATTAATGAACTATAATGTTTTACATTAGCCATGAGTTTGTGCCGCTGCATAACATGGGAACAATTCCCGGAAATTGAGAAGTTCAGAAAGAAAATAAGTGCACGGAACCAAATCAATGTGACAATGGTACATGATTACTATTATTTATTATTTGGGAAACATAAATTCATCTTTTCATTTTTTAAAAATATGTGCACAATATTATGTAAATTCTTATATTTGACGAATCAATTCTTTGAACTTTAATTCACAATCAATAAATTAGTCCTGTCTTTACATTCTAGGAATATGGGTACAAACACGTTATTGAATGGCTTGGAGAGTGCAAGGCAAGTAGATACCTGATATTCTATGCATAATTTTGATTTTCAGCTTTGTAATTTATGTTAGAAAAGTCTTCAAATTTGAAAAGAATGTTGGTGTTAATATAAGCATTATATTATACAGGAATACAGGAAGTTGATGAGAAATATGATAGCAATGAAATGCTAGACGAAACAACAACAGATGTAAGTGAAAAAAGAAAAAAAAAGAAATATTTGCAAAATTCAATACACTAATGACAATTAAAATGATAATATATTGTTAAGTTAATTCGAGAAGAATTTACCCATTGAATCATTACACATTGGATATTTAATATTAATCAAATGGTGCTGTTTAGTATTTAAAATAGCATCAGACATTCACAATAATAATTTAGCATAAAAGTTAATTGAGTTTTCACCTGTTGTTCAGTCACATGAAATAACGTTACTTTAAAGACAACATCATGTAAATATTTCTCATTGTAGGATGAAAACCTAAGAGAAGAAACAATCAATGGACACAGCGCAAAGGTCAACAAACATGCTGATGAACAAAAGGTAATGAGATATCAAATAGTGTGATGAAAAATATTTTCTATGTAGCAAAAGGTTTTGGATAAGTTTAGAATATGTAAAATTATTAATCTGAAAAAATCAATTGAGTCATACTTGAATATTGGAAGCAAATATCATATTCATTGATGTAACTAAAATATAATAACATATGTAATTTAATTATTTCAGGAAAGAAAGCTGAAAATGAAGACAAAGATACTTGTGGAGGAAAAGAGAAATGGAAAAGTATGCAAACATTTTGTTGACATCCACAGAAAGTGTGATATATATGTTTATTATTGTTATATATACTTTGGTTACATATTATCTTGACATAGATGGAGGGATATATAAAGATATGAAATGAGGTCATGAAGTAATGATTAATTTATATGTTCTATATAAGAATATTTGGCAACGAAATTTGAGACAGAAATCAATGACAAAATAATTCATTATAAGAAGATTGCCAAAATTGTCAGGAAAGATCACAAAATAAGAAAATATTGCAAAGGTCTGGCAAAGGCTTCAATAGTTAAGAAAGTGTATGATCGTGTCAGAGCCTTCATTAGGTAAATCTAAGATTAGGAATAGAACCATTAAACCAGAAAAGAAATCTTATGTTATTTTGTTAGTGTTCTCTTTAAATGAGAATATGTTTTAAAAAGATGTAAATGATATTTAGTAGACGTATATTTATTTTTTAAACAAAGCAAAAAGTATATGTCCCATGGAGAGTTTATTACAGTGCCATATAAATATGAATGATTCTCATCAGTTTAAAAAAATTTATATTTGTTGTGAAAAATGTTGAATAAAGTTGTATATAAAATGTTTGTTAATAATGTTCTCACAGTGCAATGTAAATGAATAAATCATATTTGTTTTGAAAATGTTTGTCTTACATGGTTTAGAATATCATCATACATTTCATATCTCAATAGACACTGAATGGTACATTTATTCAAGGGTGTCAAGATAATATGTTGTCCATGAATATGAGGCCACAATCTATACCTTAGCAGAAAGGACCATTCATATCTGGATAACAAGTTGTCATATTTATATCATTAACCCTTGTTATTATAATGATAATTCCTAAGGTAGCAAGTCCATTATGAATGTAATAAAAGGATCAAGTAGCAGAACCATTAAAAGGGTAGCTGGGCTACAGGTAGCAGGGCCACAGGTAGCAGGACCATTTAAAAGGTAGCAGGACCATTCTGAAGGTAGCAGGACCATTCAGAAAGTATTAGGACCAAAGGTAGCAGGACCAAAGAAAGCAGGACCACAAGTAGCAGGACCATTCTGAAAGTAGCAGGACCACAGGTAGAAAGACCATTCTTTAAGTATCAGGACCAAAAGATAGCATGACCATTCTGAAGGTAGCAGGACCATTATAAAGGTCGCAAGACCATTCAGAAAGTATCAGGACCAAAAGTAGCAGGACCAAAGAGAGCAGGACCACAAGTAGCAGGACCATTCTGAAAGTAGAAGGACCACAGGTAGCAGGGCAATTCTGCACATAGCATGACCATCCTGTAGGAAGCAGGACCACAGGTAGCAAGACCATTCTGAAGGTAGCAGGACCATTTTGGAGGTAGAAAACCCATTTAGAAGGTAATAAGATCACAGGTAGCATGACCATTCTGAAGGTAGCAGGAACATTCATAAAGTATTAGGACCACATGTAGCAGGACAAAAGGTAGCAGGACCATTCTGAAAGTAGCAGGACCATTTTGAAGGAAGAAAGACCATTTAGAATGTAGCAAGATCACAGGTAGCAGGACCAAATGTAGCAGGACCATTTGGAAGGTAGCAGGACCATCCTGTAAGTAGAAGGACCATTTGGAAGGTAGCAGGACCATTTTAAAGGTAGCAGGACCAACCTGTAGATAGCAGGACCCCAGGTAGCAGGACCATTCTGAAAGTAGCAGGACCACAGGTAGAAAGACCATTCTGTAGGTAGCACGACCATTTTGAAGGTAGCAAGACCTTTCTGAAGGTAGCAGGACCATTCTGAAGGTAGCAAGACCATTCACAAAGTATCAGGACCAAAGGTAGCAGGACAAAAGAAAGCCGGACCACAAGTAGCAGGACCATTCTGAAAGTAGCAGGACCACAGGTAGCAGGTAAATTCTGCAGATTGCCCATTCTGAGGGTAGCAGGACCACAGGTAGCAAGACCATTCTAAAGGTAGCAGGACCATTCTGAAGGTAGCAGGACCAAAAGGTAGCAGGACCATTCTGAAGGTAGCAGGACCATTCTGAAGGTAGCAGGACCATTCTGAAGGTAGCAGGACCATTCAGAAGGTATCAGGACCAAAGGTAGCAGGTCCTAAGGTAGCAGGACCACAAGTAGCAGGACCATTCTAAAAGTAGCAGGACCACTGGTAGCAAGTCCATTTTGAAGGTAGCAAGACCTTTCTGAAGGTAGCAGGACCATTCTGAAGGTAGCAAGACCATTCACAAAGTATCAGGACCAAAGGTAGCAGGACAAAAGAAAGCCGGACCACAAGTAGCAGGACCATTCTGAAAGTAGCAGGACCACAGGTAGAAAGACCATCCTGTAGGTAGCAGGACCATTCTGAAGATAGCAAGACCATTCACAAAGTATCAGGACCAAAGGTAGCAGGACAAAAGAAAGCCAGACCACAAGTAGCAGGACCATTCTGAAAGTAGCAGGACCACAGGTAGCAGGTAAATTCTGCAGATTGCCCATTCTGAGGGTAGCAGGACCACAGGTAGCAAGACCATTCTAAAGGTAGCAGGACCATTCAGAAGGTAGCAGGACCATTCTGAAGGTAGCAGGACCAAAAGGTAGCAGGACCATTCTGAAGGTAGCAGGACCATTCAGAAGGTATCAGGACCAAAGGTAGCAGGTCCAAAGGTAGCAGGACCACAAGTAGCAGGACCACAAGTAGCAGGACCACTGGTAGCAAGTCCATTTTGAAGGTAGCAAGACATTTCTGAAGGTAGCAGGACCAGGGTTAGGGTTAGGGTTAGGGTTAGGGTTAGGGTTAGGGTTAGGGTTAGGGTTAGGGTTAGGGTTAGGGTTAGGTTAGGGGTTAGGGTTAGGGTTAGGGTTAGGGTTAGGGTTAGGGTTAGGGTTAGGGTTAGGGTTAGGGTAAGGGGTTCGTAAGATGATGATCACTTCTGTGATGATCAAAATGACAAAGTCCACCTGTGTAGTATGTACGCTATGAAGGAGCGAAGATAGAGCTTTGTAAATTTTTACGGGGTCCCCTACTTTTTCATTCTACATCGTTTTTTCACTGTTCCGAATAGGTTGGGGCTAGGGTGCTAGGCAATTTGCACGGAACAAAAGTACAAAATTGGCCCTGTTGCTATGTACAGAAATACTGCAAGGAGTCAATTTAGTGTCTTGAAATTTTTTACGTGGTATTCTACTTTTGTGTAAAGAGTGCATCTCTTTGGTTTCTGAAGGGCTAGCCCCAATGGGCTAGGTATGGCAGCCCAAAAAAGTTTTGGTTCATAAAAAGTGAAAGTTGGGAAATTTGCTAAAACACGCTCTCCTTTTGGAATTTCTGCTCTACGGGCATTATTTGTCGACCATATTCACAAAAATCCGATTTGACAATGAAAAATGAGAAGTACTTTGAATTTTTCTTCCACATCAGTCCACAGCTATAGAGTAAACACCATGAAGGAGCGTAGGTAGAGCTTTAAAAGTTTTTATGGGGTCCCCTACTTTTGTCTAAAGAGTGCATCTCTTTGGTTTCTGAAGGGCTAGCCCCAATGGGCTAGGTATGGCAGCCCCACAATATTTTGGGCCATAAAAATTGAAAGTTGGCAAATTTGATGAAATGCGCTCTCCTTTTGGAGTTTCTGGCCTATGGGCATTATTTGTTGACCATTTTTGAAAAATCTTATTTCCCATGATCAATGAGGTGAATTTTAAAAATTTGGAGAAAATGATCCTTTTCTAAAATATGGAGAGCATGAAGGTTCGCTTTAAAGTAAAAAATGGCATGCTGAGGCCATGAAGGAAAAATAGGTTAGCTCTGTAATTTTCAAAACTCTAGTACCAACAAGGTGCCAGGGTCAAAATTTGGGACATGAGAATCAACTGTGGGAAATTGGATAAAATATGTTCTTTTGGAATTTCTGGCGTACGAGTGTTATTTGTCGGCCATTTAGGCCCAAAACTGATTTCCATTGAAAAATGAGACACACATGCACCAATTACCCTCAATACTTCCACCCAGAATTGTCAATGTTCAGGATCTACTTCCTGTTTCTAAACACTTTTGATCATAATTTCTCAAATAATTGCCTTTCAACATGCACAATACATCAATCAAAACTTTTCAACATTAACAATACATCAATCAAAACCTGAACATTTTCCAGATTCAAAATTATTTAAAAATATTTTATCACATGACCTAATTTGCATAGTTTTACATAATGAATAAATTCAAAAACAAATTTTAAAATGAGGTAAAAATGGTATGATTTTCCATAATACACAAAATTCTAGGTTATTTTGTTTTTCTAAGAAATTAATCGGACAATTATTAAGTGTGTAAAAAGGACTTGAAGTTGAGGATGAAGGAATTAAAGCACCAGTTTTATCCTGCATGGTAAAGGCCAGTAAAGTTGTGTGGGGAAAAAGAATATTAAATAGTAATAGTAAATGGAAAGTAATATTGTCAGAATTTATAAAAACCATGTCATAGAACATTTTTCTTAAACTAATTTAAGTAAATTAGTCATAGAAAATATTAAGATTCCATTTTATAAACAAGTGTATATATTTTGGAATGAATTAAAACCAGTACAGAAATACTCTCTTATGGAAATGAAATTCTATGGTACAATAAATATATTCAGTTTCCGATAAATGTCAAACATTCAAAACAGGGAAAAACCAAAGAATTGATGTGGCCTGATTTTTACAAAGCTGGTGTTATATATGTTAAAGATCTCTTTAATGACACCAATGAAATATTAGGTTTTCTAACAAATACACATTGAACTGTAATATTTTAAACTATTATACACTAAGAAAAGCAATTCCATTACACAAGTTGGAAGCAATATCCAAAGAAAAAGCCCCAATACAAATCAGGTTGGACATTATTCTTAACTGTAAAGGTTACACAAGGATGCTAAAAGAAATAAAAACCAAACATTTCTATGACTCTTTTGTATATGATGTGTTTGAAAGACCAACTGCCTTAAAAAAATGGGAGCTCAAATACACAATCCAAGATGACTGGTTAACTATATTTAAACTACCATATTCCTGTACTAGGGAAACAAAATTACAAGCTCTTCAATATAGAATTATAAACAGAATTTTACCATGTAAGAGATGGCTGTACAATTTATCTATTGTGGAATCTGAAAAATGCCTTGAATGCATTGTACCAGACGACATTGAACACTTTTTGTATGAATGTACTATAGTTAAGGATTTCTGGATAGCTTTGGAAAAATGGTGGAACAGAACAACACCTAATGCAATTAAAATAACAGTAAAACATGTAATATTTGGATTTTACTATGATCTTAAACATTTCACCAATATAAACTATATTGTATTGCTTGCAGAGATGGATATTTAATATCAAGAGATTAATGAAGAAAGAGTATGATTTTATAATTTCCTTTGAATTCTCAAATACAAATTAGAAATAGAAGAGTTCATTCATACAAAAAACAAAACAAATGATATATTTAAAGAAAGGTGGAACACAATTATTGACGAATTAGGATAAGAAAAACTAAATTATCTTCAGAGTAAAGAAAAAAAGAAAAGATATGATCAATATTGCTCAAATTTGTTTTATAATGCCCATGGAAATTTGTGTGTCTGTCATTGTGAATTTTATATTATGTTCAGTCTGTCAATGTTTTAATAATGCATGATTGTGTTATTCTCTTTTGTATATACATTTCGCTTGTTATTGTTATGTTAAAAATGAAATAAAATATATTAAAGAAAAAAGAAAACGATCCTTTTCTATTTTATGTACACCACAAAAGCTTGTTTCTAAGTGAAAATGGCTCAATTTATATAGGAAGTATGGGTCTTTTAATTTCCCTGTTATTTCCCATGAAAAATGAGATGTACTTTCCTTTTCTATAGTATGGAGAGCATGAAGGCTTGCTTTGAAGTGAAAATGGCATGCTGATTCCATAAAGTAAAAATGGGTCTCAAATCGTCCGAAAATGCAATAAAAAACAAATACACGACAAATACACAACAAATACCGGACAAATACACAACAAATACAACAAAAGTACAAAATTGGCCCTGTTGCTATGTACAGAAATACTGCAAGGAGTCAATTTAGAGTCTTGAAATTTTTTACGTGGTATCCTACTTTTGTCAAGACGGTGCATCTCTTTGGTTTGTGTAGGGCAAGCCCCAATGAGCTAGGTATGGCAGCCCCAAAAAGTTTTGGGTCATAAAAATTGATAGTTGGGAAATTTGATGAAATGCGCTCTCCTTTTGGAATTTTCGCTCTACATGTATTATTTCTCGACCATATTTACAAAAATCAGATTTTCCAATGTAAAAAGAGAAGTACTTTGAAATTCTCTTCCACATCATTCCACAGCTATAGAGTAAACACCATGAAGGAGTATAGGTAGAGCTTCAAACATTTTACAGGGTCCCCTATTTTTCTCTAAAAAGTGCTTCATTTTGGTTTCTCAAGGGCTGGCCCCAAAAGGTTAGGTATGGCAGCCCCAAAAAGTTCTGGTTCATGAAAAGTGAAAGTTGGGAAATTTGCCAAAACACGCTCTCCTTTTGGAATTTCTGTTCTACGTGTATTTTTTGTCAACCATATTCACAATAATCAGATTTTCCAATGAAAATGAGAAGTACTTCGACAATTTATTCGTCCACAGCTATAGAGTAAACACCATTAAGGAGTGTAGATAGAGCTGGGTCCCCTACTTTTGTCTAAAAAGTGCAACTCTTTGGTTTCTGAAGGTCTAGCCCCAATTGGCTAGGTATGGCAGCCAAAAAAATTTTGGGTCATAAAAAATGAAAGTTGGGAAATTTGCCAAAACGCCCTTTTCTTTTTGAAATTTTGGCCTATGAGCATTATTTGTTTACCATTTTGCCTTAAATCTTATTTCCCATGAAAAATGATCCTTTTCTATAGTATGGAGAGAAGGAAGGCTTGCTTTAAAGTTAAAAATGGAATGCTGAGGCCATGAAGGAAAAATAGGTCAGCTTTTCAAAGCCCTAGTACCAACAAGGTCACAATTCTGGCTAGGGTCAAAATTTGGGACATGAGAATCAACTTTTGAAAATTTGATAAAACATGTTCTTTTGAAAGTTTTGGCCTACAAGTGTTATTTATTGGCCATTTATGCCCAAAATGGATTTCCAATGAAAAATAAGATGTATTTTGAACAATTGAAGAAAATGATCCTTATCTATATTATGTACACCAGAAAGGCTTGAAAATGGCTGAATTTAAATAAGAAGTGTAATTTATGAATCCAATTTTGACATTTTCACAGCTCAAGTTTGACAAATCTTGAAAATAATGATTATTTCCTGAGGTTCTCCTGTTTCCTCCAATCATAAGTACAGGATAATACCCTTGGGTTGTAGCTGTAGCATAGACCTTAGTCCTGGTCTCAGGCCCCTAAGTCTGGCTCAAATAGAATTTGTCCTTACTCATTAAACTAACTCAGAAGCACACAGATCTGATATGTTCCACTATGGCTATAAGGAAACTATATGCACAAAATGGAGGGATTTGTTCAGATTGGTTGATAATAAATGAGTTGGCAAGGGGCCAGGAGTAAGGGCCAGTGGACTATTTTCAGGCCCATAAATGCTGGACCTAGCTCATTACTACTGGCCCTAGCTCCTAGCAGTGGTCATTTACATATTGTTGCTGGACACGAGCACTAGCCACTAATTCTTAGCATCCATCCCTTAGCCCTCAGACATTAGACCTGGCCCTGACACTGACCCAAGCTCAAGGCCAGCCTTGGGGCCAGTTCTAGAGATGAAAAAAAGGGCTTTTGGGGCTACCCTGAAAGCCAGCTTTAGGGCCAATCCAAGGGCTAGGTATATGACCAGCTTTAGGGCCAACCCAAGGGCTAGGTATATGACCAGCTTTAGGGCCAACCCAAGGGCTAGGTATATGACCAGCTTTAAGGCCAACCCAAGGGCTAGGTATATGACCAGCTTTAGGGCCAACCAAAGGGCTAGGTATATGACCAGCTTAAGGGCCAACCCAAGGGCCAGGGCTAGGGCCAACCCAAGGGCCAGGGCTAGGGCCAACCCATGGGCCAGGGCCAGGGCCAGGGCCAGGGCCAAGGGCCAAGGGCCAGGGCCAAGGGCCAAGGGCCAGGGCCAGGGCCAAGGGCCAGGGCCAAGGGCCAGGGCCAAGGGCCAGGGCCAAGGGCCAGGGCCAAGGGCCAGGGCCAAGGGCCAGGTCCAAGGGCTAGGGCCAAGGGCTAGGGCCAAGGGCTAGGGCCAAGGGCCAGGGCCAAGGACCAGGGCCAAGGGCCAAGGGCCAAGGGCCAGGACCAAGGGCCAGGGCCAAGGGCCAAGGGCCAAGGGCCAGGACCAAGGGCCAGGACCAAGGGCCAGGGTCAAGGGCCAAGGGTCAGGGCCAAGGGTCAGGGCCAAGGGTCAGGGCCAAGGGTCAGGGCCAAGGGTCAGGGCCAAGGGTCAGGGCCAAGGGTCAGGGCCAGGGTCAGTTGAATATTTCAGCGTTAGTGGGTTAGAATATTAGCCAATCATAATTTTTCCCTCCATTTTTTGCAATTACTGTATTACATGTTATTTCTCTTCATTAAATTATTTGAAAAATCAATGGAAAATGTATGTAAAGGATTGGAATCACAAATTTAGATATAGAAAGATGGATGTGACATAAATAAATGTAAATATATTTTTTTGAGTACTCAGGGTCAGGGTTGAGTCCATAATTTGCATTCTTTTGAAAATTTGTAGGTTTAAATTACACTGTTAGTACAGCCATCTTGGAAGAAACAGGTGCAAACAACTTGTGAAACTACACATGAAAAGGTAATGTACCTAATGCTAGTTAGTGTAGATTGTTAATGTTCCCAGCACAATACATATTGTTGATGTAAGGCTTGTATATTAATATGAAATAGGGCCTTAATTCGAGAAAGAAATTGTTGTAATGAAAATATTTCAATGTCTTTTTCCAAGTTTAAGGCTTGAATGTATATCCTATCCACACTTCCACTGAGTAAAAATGTGTCAGCATTTATATTCCATTTATACTATTATGGCCTTCTGGTTCATGGCCCACTGGTCCATACTCTAATGGACTGGCCTGAAATAGCTCTGGTCTTAACTCAAGGATCTAATCACATAGTTTCCTTGCCTCAGCCCCAACTAACCCCTTGCCCCACTGGCTTCAAGCTCCACTGCTCCCCTAGCCCCCCCTGGGGCCCAGACTCACTGGCCTCCAGCCCCTATTGACACCCTGGCCCACTGGCTCCATTGAAGCATGGCAAATGAAGCCCCTGGTATGCTGATTCTTGGTCTCATGGTGAGAGTGAAATATTAAAGGATTCTAAAAATATTTGTTTTTGCAGGAAAATGGAAGCTTATGAGGAAAATGTTGAGATGCTAAGTGTTCTTTCTCGTAATCCATCAGAAATACTGAATAGGGAAGAACACCTCATACTTCGTGCTACAGTGTTATCAGATGCATTTGGAGAGGTAGACATTGAAGCTGATTTTGATGGTCTAACATTGATGCTGTCTGATGTGCGGACACTGAAATTGAACTTTCCATATGTTCAGTGGTCAGGCCCATTGCAAAATATGCATGTAAAAATGAAAAAACACAAGTATGATTCTCACAGCATTAAAGGCATTCAGTTGGGTTTCAACAATGGCTATGAATTATATATCATAGGCCTGAATGAACCCTTGAAAGAATTTAGGTCTGTTATGGATATTGTATTGGACAGCCTAGACGAACAAGACAGACACCCACAAACAATAAGAATGAACATTCCCAATTCAGCAAAATTAAAGGTATATCAAGGAGATATGCATCATGTTTATGTCATCTTTCATACAGCTTACATAAAGCTCACAGAGAAATATCCAGATTCACAACTTCAGTTCTTTGTTTGTCAATTTGGACAAAAAAGCAAAAAGAAACTACAGTTAAACAAAATAATATCAAGCCATGAGAACACATCAATTTCACTTCACATAGGGATGGAGGTAGAAATGGATGGCAAAAGTCTTCTTTGGTCAAGGACAGGAATACAGGATCTAATTGGAGAGCGGGGCATGCTTGTTCGATGTTTGAGTTTGTCAGAGGCAGCCAATTTTCGATCAAACCTAGATGGAAGGTGCATTGACATAACAAGTAGACTGAGGAAAGTATGCATGTTTCCAGAAAAAATCACATTTTTGCAAATGTATGCTGACAGTCCTCATTTGCATGTTACCAGTCGAAATCCGGTCAGTGGCTTCAAAGCTAGAGCCGGAACTGACAGTAAGCTGGCAAGTATGAATTTATATATAAATCAGTCAACTTTGTCTCTCCTTGAGATTAAGTACCTGAAAAATAAGTTTAACTTAATTTTCTTTATCTATTTATACTGTCTATTCCAGGTTACAGAGAGATTGCGTAAAGAGGCAAGCCAATATATTGCCACCATGAAACATAACTCCCGTAACATGATCAAACAGGTTCATGCTAGACTAGAGATGGTCCTAGTGTTCAGTGATACTGAATTCCATGAGATGGTACATGAGGATAAAGTGGCAGCAGACTGCTTTGTGGATCTGATACATATGTATGAATTGCTGGAAAGGTAAAGGTTATATCATTATTTTAAATGTTTTATATGCCACAATAACCATATTATAAATTGTTCTAATGAGTACAAAGTTCCAGAATAATAAAATGTTATTATTATTATTACATAGACAGAATGTATTTACTTAATATTCCCAACTCATCACCATTTATTTCACTCCCATTACATAGTTTTATTGTAACAGTTACTTTATTTTGACCCCTTTACATTGTCAACTGTAGAGCATCTTTCAGATTCATCAGTTAATCACCCTCTCAGCTGATTTCATAACACACATGTTGACCAGAGGGCAAAAAAGGATAAGATAGGAAATCATCAAGGTCGTACAAAGCTCATTTCAAGGTCAAAACCTGCTGTAAAATATGAAATATTTTCAGAATAATCTTTAAGCAGTTAAATCTATCAGGAAATAATGGAAATTGTCTATCACAAATGTTGGTTGAGCATTATACATGTGTAGGACATTCCATTATGAGAAGAATAAATGTATAACTCTCCAGACTGTTCAGTAATGTTTGAAGTTATGAGGATGTTACTGAATTATGACCATGGAATACATGTCACGGATTTCAACTTTTTAAAATATTCAAAATATTTGGCTATTCATAACACTTTCATATGTTCCATTTTGTTACAGAAGTAATACATTTCTTGGCAATATGTCAAAGTTATGAGTTGATGGACGAATGGACACATTTGCTTGAAACAACAAACTGTAGTTCTTGCACAGTTCAGGCAGTGGAATTAAAAAGACAATACATTTGCTGTCTTTTTCACATTAGGAACTACTTGTTCAAGTTTCTGCATTTCAAAGTTCAAACCTAAACTGTTTTTGGTGGGTATCTGCTGGCATTGAACTCTGAGAAGTGCCACCAGGTGTCGGATAAACTAGGCCGTTGTCATCATATGGTTAATTATAAACTTCCAACAAATTTTATCATTCATAACAACCCATGGTCTTTAGTGTTGAATGGTCATTAGGGTATCATTCACTCTCTGATGATTATTGGAGCCTTGTGGAGATGTACTTTTAACCTCTGCTTTAATTTACTCTTTATAGGTATCCACTGCTAGTACCTGTTCCAGAAGCCTTTCTCAGAATAACCTCTTCAGTGACTAATTATATGGTCCAGGGGTTAGAGAGTATCATGGAAAGTGCACTTAGCTTTTATAATGTGTGGCAAGCACTGCAGTTTGAGTTTGCTTTGGAAATCGTCTTCCATGGACGCATTTATAGTTCCCGAAATGCACTTCTGTCCATCAATTAAGGCCCCGGCACAGATACACCTTCCAGATCAAAAAGTGACTACTTGGAATTTATCGGACTTGAGAGCATAGAAGGAGTCAGTGAATTGCCCCCTCTTGATATTTGGGTTTGTGATGCCACACAGGTATGTATTTCATAACCATGTATTAGATACTAATAAACATGCTATATTTAACTAAGCCAATGATCAGCTTTTCAAGCAACTCTTAAATAAGGAAACTTGCTATGATTGTCTATGAATAAAGTGACTATCAGGAATGGTTGCTTTGGCCATGGTTAAGACCAATTGATTTTATATAATAGTGGCAAAATAGTTCCAGGAGTTGGTTGGGCATAACTGCTGATCATGACCCCTTGCTTCTAGCCCTGGTCCCTTGGCTCATGACACCTGGTCCTTAGCTCATGTACTGTTACTCTAAAGGATATATATTCTCATTTATACTTCAGAAGAGAAAAATTGAGAGATCTTGGATTATACTGGATGCTTTCTCTGAAGACATACAAATCGTTCCATTTGGCAGGGCATGCATTATGACCATCCTCAGTGATTTGGTTGAAGTAAGTCGATGGAGAAATGTTGGTGAACTCATTAACTATCTCAAGACTAATAATGATCAACATGATCTACGATTAGCAGGACTAAGGATGACAGGCAAAACAACAATAGAACAATTGTCAAAACTAATTGCTCATGCAAAGTTTCGTCACCCAATGGCATTCCAGAGTGCCCTCAAACTGGTAACAATTCCTTTCTCATTCACGGATGCAATCAAATTTGGCATTGAAATACTTGGTTTGAGATATTTTCCAGATATATCATTGTTTGACAGATCCGGAAATAGGACTATAGGTTGGACCGGCAATCCAGTCTTGGAAATCATCGATAAAGATTCAATGAAGCTCGTTTCAGAGGCAGAAGCAATGACAATGAAACTTCGGAAACTTTTGGAAGCAAAGTTCATGATATGGCAGTCTAAAACTAGGAAATATCTGGACATGCCACTCTGGCCATGGATTCATCCCGTATTATTGAAAATACAACAAGATAAATTAAATGAAGAAGAGAAAACCAATATTTGTCTCTTTATGACTGCAATCATTCTCCTTGAAAATAACTGGTGGATTGATTTTTCCACAATAATTCAATTGGGGGACAAATTAGCACTCAACCAAAGCCAGCTCAAATGCAGAGAAATTCAAAGCAACATTCTGCTGAAGGAGGTCCATCTCAGTGGTCAAAGGCTTGTGAAGATTTGGAGGTCTCACGAGAATATACCATCAAGGTCAATATGACATTTGAATGTTAAATTATGTATCATCAAATGTGCAGATCTATAAATATGTTTCTCACTTTTTAGCATATTTTGCACATATTGGTAACCTATATTTCTCTTTGTAGAATAAATATGAACATAGTAAGAATGACACACGCACCGAGACAAAGAGAAGTCATTGTCCCTTTAGAGACCCCTCAGGAATATATTCAGGATGAAATTGAGCAGAATGTTGAAAGGATGGAACCACAGCATGACCCAATAAGACACAGTAAAAGAAAGTGGACATCACCAGAATTGGAGACTTTCATAGCTGTTCCTGTCGCTGGTACATTGACAGAGAAATATAATATTTATGTAAATGAATGTAGGAGACTTGGAGTGCTGGATAGGTCAATTCATGCATTCAGAATAAAATATAGGCAAATGAAAAACAGCTCATGAGAAACATGAGACAATATATTATTAGTGTTGACAACTTACATGTTATTTAAGTATTGATTGGTACATTATATGAAATAGCAGTATTTAGGAATACCAAATTGTAGCACCCAATAAATATATACACCATCACATTAAGATAATCTGTCACCTACTCATCCTTCGATATAGGATCATTGCCTCCATAGACCAATACAAACAGGCACAACTCCTTCACCTGCTAATGACCTACCCCCAGCAGAAAGATCATAATAATGGTAAATTGAGAGTTCTGCCACAATGCAGAAGTGCAAAACCTACATTGTTTCAGGACAAATGACATAAGGTATGTGTAAATGTAATTGTTTAATATTTCTATGTTGAATCACCATATTATTTGAATAATCAAGACTCATGACAGATTCGCAATTGTAGATTGTATCTTACAGTTCTCATAAAATTTGATAGCTAGTCATTTTACAAAGTTACAAAGTGTGCTTAGTCATAGTCAACACGCATTGATTCCAGCTCAGTATAAAACCTTATTTTGAATTTGGCATGAAAATAGGAAAGCATTGTTTGTATAGAGTGTTCTAGCAGTTCAGGTCTAATTAAAAATTATATTCCTGTCAAAGCCTATGCTTTGTCATTTGCTGATCTCAGTTCAATGTACAAATTGTCTATTATTGTGTTAGATGTATGTTTACACTCAAATATGGAAGATGGTTTATATATTCAGGAACAATTAAATGAAACTCATGTCACACTAATCTCACTCCAAATATTAAAAAAGATCAGAAATGGAGTACCATTGGTTGGAAGAAAAGTGTAATTCAGATAGCTAATTAATATACTCAGGTCCAGGTTTGTCTATGATTTTTGAGAAAAGTGCTGGCACACCTCTAGTGAATAATTATGTAATTGTAGCATTGATATATGATTGTATTACGGACAGTTAATAATATATTTTAATCTATGAAAACAGATTTGTCTTTTGTGATATTTGCATATATTAAAAATTGCATTTAGAGTTCAAATGAAAATTCCCCACTTTATTTGATTGGTGACAACACTATATTGGTTTGTAGCAGATCATAGTCCTTTTCTCCTAAAGCACTTTGTGCCAGAAAATACAACTTTGGTGGGGAGTTTAATGTCTACTCCATTGCTAAATCATAAAACCTGTTGACATGTGTAGTTGTGATGAATTGAATATGAAAATAGTCACATCCATATCTAGTTGAATTGAAAATGAAGTCTTCCATGTGCTCTTTAAGTTTAATATTTAGACAGATTTGTCCAATAAATTTCATTGGGCTTTGAACCATTCACTTCGCTGACTCATTTCAAGAGGTAAAATTATAGTTCCCCTGACTTTTAAAGTTCTGCATTGTTCAACAGATAATGAAATGGATTCCAATGTTTGACTAACAGAATAGGCTGTTCCATATAGATGATTTAAATCCCTAGCAATTGAATGTCTTAACCTGCCAAGAGTTTTGTGCACTTTGTCGCATAATATTTGACAATCCATGTTGAAAAAAATTCTGATTAATTACTCCAGTGTTCAATCCCCACAAGGGACACCAAGTTTTACAGATATCTTTCTTTCAAATTCTAATCACATGGGTTCACATGCTGTGTGAGAAACAATGAACAAGGAGACAATATTTATTGTCAATGATTTTACATGACAACACATGGTCACTTTGTGCTGTGGGTTAATAACATAATTAGATTTTATAAATGTGTTTTTCTTTCAAATTACAACCATGTGGGCTTCCATACTGTGTCAGAAACAATGAACAAAGATATATTTTCTACTGTCAATGTGTTTTATGATCTGCATGTTGTGAGAAAATCATTACTATGCATTGAAAACCTCTGTTCTAGATATATATATGTATTCATGCTTTTGGTCTCTTGACTTCATCATGAATTTCAGGATGCGCTGCATCAAACATATAGCTTTTCAAGTTATGTTCACAATGCTGAGTAAAATGTCGCCATCCCACTTTGACCCCATCCATCTCCAATGCCCACTGTCAATAGAATGTGATTTCTTTTTCTTTATTTGATTTAATTTTGGATTTTGATTTGAAACATTGATTACCTAATTAGTCATTCTAGTTTTGTTATGTTTTGACTTAAGTAAACTACTTATTGTACATATAAAAGGTACAACAATGGCTAGAGCTGTCAAAGTTATGAAGCAAAGTAGTGCAAGGTACATACATGGGGATTGAGTAAATGTTGTGTCAACATGAGTATGGATATGACTTGCTATTATTGGACCCAACAGATTGGGCTCAAATGTAAACTTCTGAGCTGTTACCATTATTGTGAACTTCTTTCATTCATCCATCCAAATGACATAAAAGAAAATAATAACTCCTGAGATCTTTCTCATCATGCTACTTTGTTCAAATGGTAGTGAATTACAATCTCATTGGCTTTTATATTATTGAAAAGAAACCATACAGTTGAATAATATTAGCCAAAGGATGAGATCTTTAAAATTTGTATTTAATGCATGTAGATATTTGACACAAAGCCCACTTGGTGTCATGAGTTTAAAAATCTGGTGACCAGTTCATGGACATATATTACAAGATAATTACTCTACATTTAATTAATTCTATCAAGTAGATAAAAGGACCCAGTCTCATAGATAAAAACTTTAAGCATGTGGGTATTTGACATGCAGTCCATCCTGTGTCATTTGGGTAATAATATGATGATTTGTTAATGGACATATGGTACAAAATAATTACTGTTGTTATACCATCATAATTGCTACATCATAATTCATATTCCTCAAGACCATCTAAGTTAATGTCAGGACTGAATTAACATGTGTTGTTTTAAATTTTATTCACACTTTTCAACCAATTTTACCAAAAAGGTAGAACATAAATTACCATTTTTAATACATATTGATCCTACAAACTGAAAATATTCTTGATCAAATTTTCACATTTGTATACTATGATAATAAAATTTAGTAAACATACCTTCATGGTTTGATCGCTCTACTGATTTGAATGAAAACAACACATGAACTGAAATAAAGTGTAACTAGCAAACAGGTTATGGCTTTCCATACAAGATCTCAGTTCTATTTCCATTTTTTATGATTTCTTTCAAAAATAGCTGTCAATGTGTCAAGGTCAAATGTCACATGACTAACAAATTGATGAGGCACAGCTATGACCTGAAAAACTTCCGTATACCAAGGTTTAATTTCCTCTTACAAGTGGTTGCTGAGATATGCTCTGTACAAAATGTGTGACCTCAAGGTCATGCCATTAAGGTAAATGGTGACATCACTAAGATTTGATGGAATCTGAATCTTCACCTCTATATCTACCTCTGTATAACACTTGAAACATATATTTCCGGTAGTTTTGGAGAAGATTCTTAAACATTGCATTGATATATAACAGATATTAAGCACTTTTCATTCAATTTTAATAGTTGAGATGTTGTATGTACACAAATTTTGAAGTCACATGATTATGAAAGTAAGACGCGGCACAGCTATAACGTAAGACATTTCTGTATATCAAGTTTTAATTTCCTCTTATAGATGGTTGCTGAGATATGCTCATGACAAAATTTGTGACCTCAAGTCACTAAGGTCTATGGTGACATCAGGAGTCTGAATCTTCACCTCTATATCTACGTCTATATAAAATATGAAACATATATAACTGGTAGTTTTGCAAAGATTTTCAAAGAAATGTAGACAGATGGATGAAGAGACACTTTCCCCATTTCTAACTTAAAGGAGTCAGCAGAGATTAGAAAACATATGAATTAATTAAATATATTAAGACAAATATATTGATCTTGAATGAAAATAAATGAAATAAAAAAAGGAATTCTTTTACGTGTATGTTTGAAAAACAAATGAAATAAAATATACTCATTATCTTAATATTGAGTGTTTGTTTTAGCTTTTTCGTTTGGGGCTAGGATGATATGGCAGTAAAGAAAAAATACCCCATCCACACATTAAGTTATAACCTTGCACCCGGACCTTTGACACTTGACAGAAGTTCATAACTCTGGGAAATGACAAAAGTCTGTTCAAAGCTCTGGCAAATGACACTTGGTCATTTCAACTGGTCCGATATCTTACCCTTATTTTGGACTGGATGTAAAAATGGCAGTGTGTAGATCTGAACATGACTCTAGCCCCAGCATTGGTATTAAACCTGAACTGAGGCAATATAATTAATTTAAATAGACTAACAATTGGCCATGCAAACTTTCAATCGGTTACAAATAAAACTTTATTAGCTCAGGAAATTTTGAAGGAAAAGGGTTTAGATGCATTATTTATCACTGAGACATGGGTCAGTGATATAAACAAGGATTTGACTCTTGGTAAATTGAAAAAGGGAGGTCTGGAGTTCCTATCACTCCCCCGTCCGTATGGTAGAGGGGGGGGGGGGGGGGGCATTGGGGTACTCTACAAACCTGAACTTACTCTGTCTATGGTAAAACCCTCTCTGAATATTACCACCATGGAACTGATGGAAATTACTCTACATATGAAAAATATTAAAATTACTTTTGTCACAATATATCGACCTGAACCCTCTAAGAAAAATAGATATACTTATTCTAAATTTTATGATGATTTCTTTGACGTACTAGCTAATAATGCTATTCTCCAACATGAGGTCATATTTTTGGGGGATTTCAACTTCCACATGAATAAACCCGACATGCCTGAGGTCAAGAAATTGAAATTCTTTCACTTTTTTCTATGAACCAGTGGGTAAATGAACCCACCCATATTCTAGGTAACACACTGGATCTAGTATTTAATCTGTAAAGTAGTACCATTATTAATAAATGTGAAATTCACGATTATGTCTCTGATCACAAACTAGCTATTGTGACTTTAAATGCAACCAAGCCTAAAAATATGAAGAAATTCATTTTTTGCAGAATTTACAAAAAAAATTAAAAGTTGAAATTTGCCTCAGATCTGCATATATTGTTTTCCAATAGTGACAATTGGAATAACAAATCTTTAACTGAATTGATGGATTATCATGATAAAAACTTAACCAAGTTACTCAATAATCATGCACCAACTAAGCGCATCCAAATTACTGTTAGAAAGGCAGCGCCGTGGATGAATGATTTTTTGAAAAGGGAACGGGCACATAAAAGGAACTTGGAACGAAAAATGATTAAGTCGGGACTGCAGGTAGACAGGCAGCTTTTTACAGTGCAGAGAAATAAATACAATGGCCTTCTCAAAAAAATGCAATCTGAACATTATTTGAACATTATTGAGGAAAATAAGAACAATCCGAAAAAATTGTTTAAGACAATTGATGATTTACTATGCAAGAGTAAATCAACCCCCCTTCCTGCAAATCATGATCTGGGTAAACTATCGGAGGATTTCAACACATTTTTCCATGAGAAGATCATGAAAATCAGATCCTACATTGAGAATATGAGCTTGCGGGTTCATACACTAGGTGGCACTGTAAACAATGGGTGTGCTGCTGAGGCTAAACATGGCGATTACAGAACTATTCCAGAGTTAAAAAATTACAAGCAACTCACTGTTTCTGACACTAGACTCTTGATTAAGAAAGCGGCTAAGAAATCAGGGTATTGATCCGATGCCGACATGGATGCTCCATGAATTCATGGACATACTACTCCCAATAATCACTAAGATTATCAACCTATGCATTACCAATGCAGAGATGCCTATCAGTATGAAATTGGCATTAATTACACCGCTACTAAAGAAGATTGGCCTTGAACTAGTAATGCCTAACTACCGCCCAGTATCTAACCTCTCATATGTCTCCAAGCTCACAGAAAGAGCCGTTGCGACTCAACTAGTCCCACATATTGTAAGGAATGGACTTACCACTAAGTTTCAGTCTGCATATAAGGATGGACATAGCACCGAGACAGCACTCATTAGGGTACAAAATGATATACTTAGGGCCCTAGATGACAGGGATTCTGTCATGTTGGTTCTTTTGGATCTTTCAGCTGCTTTTGACACCATTGACCATGAAATTCTGTTAAACAGGCTACACGACCGTTTTAGAGTTACTGGTAAGGCACTGAGTTGGATAAGGTCTTACTTATCTGACAGGAGGCAATCCGTCATTCTCCAGAATATTAGGTCATCTACTATTGGTATTACCTCCGGAGTACCTCAGGGGTCTGTGCTGGGACCAATCCTGTTCTCCTTGTACATTGCACCTCTGGCAGATATCTTGGATGACTATAACATGGCATATCACATCTATGCTGATGATACTCAAATCTATATGCCTATTAATCATAAACATGGAAATGCAGATCAGTATATTCATAAGCTTGAGGAATGTATTCATAGGATTAGGTCCTTCTTGATCTTGAACAAGATGAAATTAAATGATGACAAGTCTGAACTCTTAATTTGTACTCACAGTAGATCACCCGTAAGGTGGAACCTTACGCGGGAGGCAGGGCTTAAAATCGGGACATCCTCCATCAGTAATGGCACTAGCGTCAGAAACCTTGGTGTGATTTTTGACAGGCATCTTGATATGAAGGCGCAGGTCAGAAATATGTGTAAAAAGGGCTATTACAATATCAGGAACATTGCTGCCACTAGGCAATCATTAGACAATAGGGCTGCTGAGACAATCATCCACTCATCTACCCTAGATTATGGTAATGCGCTGCTGACTGGAATCCCTGAGGTGGACATTAGGAGACTGCAAAAATTACAAAACTCTGCGGCAAGAGTGGTTACTGGCCGGAGGAAATATGATCATATCACTGATAAACTTAAAGAGCTGCACTGGCTGCCTGTCAGAGCCAGAATTGATTTCAAGGTACTGCTAATGGTTTGGAAGGCCCTAAATGGTATGGCAGCCCCTTACATATCTGAGCTCCTGGAATGCAAACAACATTCCAGGACCCTACGTTCAAACTCACTTCTTGACCTCGTGGTCCCAGATACTAACATGAAAACTGTGGGTGATATGGCTTTTTCTGTGTTTGCACCTAAACTATGGAACAACATCCCTAATGATATTAGGAAAAGTCCTACTGTATCAGTTTTCAAGTCTAACTTGAAGACATTCCTCTTCAGGAGATACTACGGGACTGAGTGCAATGAACAGGCTTAGCCTGGTATATGCGCTATACAAGCTTTTATTATTATTATTATTATTATTATTATTATTATTATTTTTACTATACCTATCTCTGGTACCAGCCCTCGGGGCCAGGCTGATGCTTGCCATGGCCTGAAATATGGACCTGACCCTATCTCTAGTAATAGTCTTAGCCCTACCCCTAGCCATTAACATTGGCTCATTGCTGGCCCTAGCCCTAAAATGGCTAAAATGGCCCTATGACTATCCATGTCCTTGGACCTAGTAGCCCCTAGCTACTTGTCCCATGGTGGTTTAGTCCCTTTCTACAGGGCAATCTAGGATGTTGATGATCACATCTTTTGGGCAGGACCCAAACGTTTGGTGGGTTCGAGAAATGGTCCTGAAGGTAGACCTGGCCCTTCAACCAGCATTGGTCTTTGCCCTAAATTTAATCCTAGTCTTGGTCCTGACACTAGCCTTAGCAGTAGCACTTGCACTAATGCTGGCCCTAATGCTCCTCATCAGGTTGAGTATGGAACCAATCCAAACCCCTAATTATGGACCTAAACTAATGTGGCTAGGTGTGATACTAAGTTAGCGCCACAGTATAGCGACAGGAGATATAGTGCCAAAAGTGAGAATATATTATTTTATGTAAACTTCTGAAATATTATTTAGAATAGCATCTCAGGTAAAGTTGCATCTGTGACTCAAAGTCATGCATAGTCCACAAAGCCATGCATAGACCCACAAATGACGAATTATTACTGAATCACAATTCCCAATTATTTATATATACATCATGAAATTCATTTTGAAGAATTAGTTTGTGACACAAACCCCACAAACAAAGTGTCTATGATAATTATGTTTATAGACAAACCCTAACAATCATTAAAAGCCCCTATGTTATCATTTTCCTTTTTATTTCAAAGTGACAGTACATAACAAATCAACAAACAGTTAAAATGTTATGTCTATGAGTGAAGCATTCCACATTTGATCACAATAAATACTCGAATCAGGACATTCATTGCAACCAAATCGAAGGACCCACGACGATCACGTAGCTTCACATTGGGTCCCACACCCCAAAAAAAATATAATATTAAAAAGAACAATTTTCCATGTCATACCAATCACTGCCACCCACAAATTACTAATGATTACTGAATCACAATTCCCAATTCTTTATATATATATATATATATATATATATATATATATATACATTATGAGATTTTTATTTGAGAATTAGTTTGTGACACAAACCCCAACAAACAAAGTGTCTATGATGATTATTTTTATAGATAAACCCCAACAATCATTGAAAGCCCCAGGAATGACATGGCTATAAAAATAAAGAAATAATTTGCAAAAGATTATTAAGTTCCTGATGAGCAGTCAATAATACATATATTTGAGATGTCTTTTGTGCAGTCAAATCACATATCTTCTAGCAGTCAAAGTCACTTGTTATCAGAAATAATTGAAGACAAAAGACACAACTCAGGAACATCACAGATGTTGTGTAGAAGTTACACAAGCAAATAATTTTTACATGTCTTTTTCATCACTTACAAATGTAAAACACTACTTTCTAAGGTTGATAACAAAATAATTTATCTGTTCACATTTTATGAAAGAAATAAGAAAAATGAGTAGTCTGATACTTTCTGTACATATTTTTGTCTGACTTTCTGAAAAAATGCAAAAATATGAGTTATATGAATTGGACTGCTCACTGACCAACTTGAAGATACATGATTTTGACTGGGCAAGAGCTAAGTACTAGATACATGATTTTGACTTTTCATTAGTGAAATAATTCTAGAAAACCCATAGACCTAACAAGAAAAAAAGGGGTGTATCTAATAAAAAATATATGTTGGCATGTAACTTGTTTGATGCTTAATCATTCTCATCTGAGCTTGAGCTGTTGTTCATGCACTTAACCTGAAATGATTCTTTAATTTTTCCCTTTGGAACAAAAAGTATCTTATCATCCTCACTTTGGAGAAGTAAGAAATCTTTTTGCTAACAAATGGATCTTGCTTTTCTTTTTCTTTAAACTCTTGAACAAGTACATCAAATTCTGTATTCATGGTTTCTAAAGCCTCTTGATCTTCCGTTGTTCCACCAACTCTGTTGCACATAGCCCTTATTGGGGTAAGAAAATATCTCCTTGTCAGCTCATCCTTGTTGTTCGGAATACATATTTTTTTGAACCTCGAATACCAAGAAACCATGTTTGGGGAATAATGTGGGTAGAGTTTTTTGATCACTTGCTCTAAGTGTTTAGTGTGAGTTTTTGCATGGCCATATGAGTTACCCCTTGCATCGGCCAAATAGAGCAGCTCATTCAGGGCATTTGGGTAAGTTACTTCGAAACTGTCACAGTCTTTCCTTGTTAGCTTTTTAGTGGTATCACTGTGGTCAAGCTCATCACTTCCACATATGGCACTCATATCTGGCTCTTTTATCGAAAGTCCACTGGTACAATTGTTGCTTAACGGTGTTGACTGGAGGTCAGCACCTCCACCTGTTGCCAGTTCACTACTAGTTGCAACTTCGGAATGTACCTGTGTATTACATTCTGCCATTAGTGAATACCCCTGTCGATCATCTACTGATATCGCTGGGTTTTGCTGGGTGAACAGAGCCTTTTCTTCTGGAAGGGTGTGTTCTAATCCTTCCATGGCACTAGATAAGGTTTTTTGTATTTGTGGTCTTGTGGTCTTGTTAGCTTTTAAGTGGCATCGCTGTGGTCAAGCTCATCACTTCCACATATGACACTCATATCTTGCTCTTTTATCGAAAGTCCACTGGTACAATTTTTGCTTAACGGTGTTGACTGGATGTCAGTACCTCCACCTGTTGCCAGCTCACTGCTAGTTGCAACTTCGGAATGTACCTGTGTATTACATTCTGCCATTAGTGAATACCCTGTCTATCATCTACTGATATTACTGGGTTTTGCTGGGTGAACAGAGCCTCTTCTTCTGGAAGGGTGTGTTCTAATCCTTCCATGGCACTAGATAAGGTTTTTTGTATTTGATCTTTGACGGCGATGTAACATGATGCCCTGATGTGGTCGTAGTTTTCTATTTGTCTCACCATGTCGTCTTTGATTTCCATTATATGCTGTCGCTGTTCATGCTTGAAATTTTCCAAGTACTCATTGCATTTTAGTTCGGCATGTGTACTAAGTCTTTCCTCTAATTCTACAATGTCTTTTTGAAGTTTAACGTTCAAATCTTGTATTTTGGCATCGACTGAGTCCCTAAGCACATTCAGCTCACGATTAAATGAGTACAGGCATGTCTCAATAATGTTCTCTTGTATTCTATTAAATTTACTATCAATCAAGTCAGCAAATTCCTGTTCTATCATAGTACTTGACATCATGAAATCTGCAGAAATGTGTAAATATTCATAAATGCTCTGTTGGATTAACGCAATTCCTGGCTGGATTTGTCCAAAAAATAAAAATTGAAGGTGCTTTAAATGCCATAGCACCACTGTTTAGCAACAGGAGGTATAGTGCCAGAAGTGAGGAAATATTATGTTATGTAACCTTTTGAAAGATTATTTCGAATTGCATCTCAGGTTAAGTTGCATCTGTGACTCTGCCTCAAAGTCACGCATAGTCCACAAAGCCATGCATGGACCCAAAAATGACGAATTATTACTGAATCACAATTCCTAATTATTTATATATACATCACGAGATTCATTTTGGAGAATTAGTTTGTGACACAAACCCCAACAAACAAAGTGTCTATGATAATTATGTGTATAGACAAACCCTAACAATCTTTAAAAGCCCCTATGTTATCATTTTCCTTTTTATTTCAAAGTGACAGTACATAACAAATCAACAAACAGTTAAAATGTTATGTCTATGAGTGAAGCATTCCGCATTTGATCACAATAAATACTTGAATCAGGACATTCATTGCAACCAAATCGAAGGACCCACGACGATCACGTAGCTTCACATTGGGTCCCACACCCCAAAAAAAATATAATATTAAAAAGAACAATTTTCCATGTCATACCAATCACTGCCACCCATAACTTACTAATGATTACTGAATCACAATTCCCAATTCTTTATATATATATATATATATATATATATATATATATATATATATATATATATATACATTATGAGATTTATATTTGAGAATTAGTTTGTGACACAAACCCCAACAAACAAAGTGTCTATGATGATTATTTTTATAGATAAACCCTAACAATCATTGAAAGCCCCAGGAATGACATGACTATAAAAATAAAGAAATAATTTGCAAAAGATTAATAAGTTCCTAATGAGCAGTCAATAATACATATATTTGAGATGTCTTTTGTGCAGTCAAATCACATATCTTCTAGCAGTCAAAGTCACTTGTTATAAGAAATAATTGAAGACAAAAGACACAACTCAGGAACATCACAGATGTTGTGTAGAAGTTACACAAGCAAATAATTTTTACATGTCTTTTTCATTACTTACAAATGTAAAACACTACTTTCTAAGGTTGATAACAAAATAATTTATCTGTTCACATTTTATGAAAGAAATAAGAAAAATGAGTTGCCTGATACTTTCTGTACATATTTTTGTCTGACCTTCTGAAAAAATGCAAAAATATGAGTTATATGAATTGGACTGCTCACTGACCAACTTGAAGATACATGATTTTGACTGGGCAAGAGCTAAGTACTAGATACATGATTTTGACTTTTCATTAGTGAAATAATTCTAGAAAACCCATAGACCTAACAAGAAAAAAAGGGGTGTATCTAATAAAAAATATATGTTGGCATGTAACTTGTTTGATGCTTAATCATCCTCATCTGAGCTTGAGCTGTTGTTCATGCACTTAACCTGAAATGATTCTTTATTTTTTTCCCTTTGGAACATAAAGTATCTTATCATCCTCTCTTTGGAGAAGTAAGAAATCTTTTTGCTAACAAATGGATCTTGCTTTTCTTTTTCTTTAAACTCTTGAACAAATACATCAAATTCTGTATTCATGGTTTCCAAAGCCTCTTGATCTTCCGTTGTTCCACCAACTCTGTTGCACATAGCCCTTATTGGGGTAAGAAAATATCTCCTTGTCAGCTCATCCTTGTTGTTCGGAATACATATTTTTTTGAACCTCGAATACCAAGAAACCATGTTTGGGGAATACTGTGGGTAGAGGTTTTTGATCACTTGCTCTAAGTGTTTAGTGAGAGTTTTTGCATGGCCATATGAGTTACCCCTTGAATCGGCCAAATAGAGCAGCTCATTCAGGGCATTTGGGTAAGTTACTTTGAAACTGTCACAGTCTTTCCTTGTTAGCTTTTTAATGGTATCACTGTGGTCAAGCTCATCACTTCCACATATGGCACTCATATCTGGCTCTTTTATCGAAAGTCCACTGGTACAATTTTTGCTTAACGGTGTTGACTGGATGTCAGTACCTCCACCTGTTGCCAGCTCACTGCTAGTTGCAACTTCGGAATGTACCTGTGTATTACATTCTGCCATTAGTGAATACCCCTGTCTATCATCTACTGATATTACTGGGTTTTGCTGGGTGAACAGAGCCTCTTCTTCTGGAAGGGTGTGTTCTAATCCTTCCATGGCACTAGATAAGATTTTTTGTATTTGATCTTTGACGGCGATGTAACATGATGCCCTGATGTGGTCGTAGTTTTCTATTTGTCTCACCATGTCGTCTTTGATTTCCATTATATGCTGTCGCTGTTCATGCTTGAAATTTTCCAAGTACTCATTGCATTTTAGTTCGGCATGTGTACTAAGTCTTTCCTCTAATTCTACAATGTCTTTTTGAAGTTTAACGTTCAAATCTTGTATTTTGGCATCGACTGAGTCCCTAAGCACATTCAGCTCACGATTAAATGAGTACAGGCATGTCTCAATAATGTTCTCTTGTATTCTATTAAATTTACTATCAATCAAGTCAGCAAATTCCTGTTCTATCATAGTACTTGACATCATGAAATCTGCAGAAATGTGTAAATATTCATAAATGCTCTGGTGGATTAACGCAATTCCTGGCTGGATTTGTCCAAAAAATAAAAATCGAAGGTGCTTTAAATGCCATAGCACCACTGTTTAGCAACAGGAGGTATAGTGCCAGAAGTGAGGATATATTATGTTATGTAACCTTTTGAAAGATTATTTCGAATTGCATCTCAGGTTAAGTTGCATCTGTGACTCTGCCTCAAAGTCACGCATAGTCCACAAAGCCATGCATGGACCCAAAAATGACGAATTATTACTGAATCACAATTCCTAATTATTTATATATACATCATGAGATTCATTTTGGAGAATTAGTTTGTGACACAAACCCCAACAAACAAAGTGTCTATGATAATTATGTGTATAGACAAACCCTAACAATCATTAAAAGCCCCTATGTTATCATTTTCCTTTTTATTTCAAAGTGACAGTACATAACAAATCAACAAACAGTTAAAATGTTATGTCTATGAGTGAAGCATTCCGCATTTGATCACAATAAATACTCGAATCAGGACATTCATTGCAACCAAATCGAAGGACCCACGACGATCACGTAGCTTCACATTGGGTCCCACACCCCAAAAAAAATATAATATTAAAAAGAACAATTCTCCATGTCATACCAATCACTGCCACCCACAAATTACTAATGATTACTGAATCACAATTCCCAATTCTTTATATATATATATATATATATATATATATATATATACATTATGAGATTTATATTTGAGAATTAGTTTGTGACACAAACCCCAACAAACAAAGTGTCTATGATGATTATTTTTATAGATAAACCCCAACAATCATTGAAAGCCCCAGGAATGACATGGCTATAAAAATAAAGAAATAATTTGCAAAAGATTAATAAGTTCCTAATGAGCAGTCAATAATACATATATTTGAGATGTCTTTTGTGCAGTCAAATCACATATCTTCTAGCAGTCAAAGTCACTTGTTATAAGAAATAATTGAAGACAAAAGACACAAGCAAATAATTTTTACATGTCTTTTTCATTTCTTACAAATTTAAAACACTACTTTCTAAGGTTGATAACAAAATAATTTATCTGTTCACATTCCATGAAAGAAATGAGCAAGATGAGTAGCCTGATACTTTCTGTACATATTTTTGTCTGACTTTCTGAAAAAATGCAAAAATATGAGTTACATGAATTGGACTGCTCACTGACCAACTTGAAGATACATGATTTTGACTGGTCAAGAGCTAAGTACTAGATACATGATTTTGACTTTTCATTAGTGAATTAATTCTAGAAAACCCATAGACCTAACAAGAAAAAAAGGGATGTATCTAATAAAAAATATGTGTTGGCATGTAACTTGTTTGATGCTTAATCATCCTCATCTGAGCTTGAGCTGTTGTTCATGCACTCAACCTGAAATGATTCTTTAATTTTTTCCCTTTGGAACAAAAAGTATCTGATCATCCTCTCTTTGGAGAAGTAAGAAATCTTTTTGCTAACAAATGGATCTTGCTTTTCTTTTTCTTTAAACTCTTGAACAAGTACATCAAATACTGTATTCATGGTTTCTAAAGCCTCTTGATCTTCCGTTGTTCCACCAACTCTGTTGCACAGAGCCCTTATTGGGGTAAGAAAATATCTCCTTGTCAGCTCATCCTTGTTATTCCGAATACATATTTTTTTGAACCTCGAATACCAAGAAACCATGTTTGGGGAATACTGTGGGTAGAGGTTTTTGATCACTTGCTCTAAGTGTTTAGTGAGAGTTTTGGCATGGCCATATGAGTTGCCCCTTGCATCGGCCAAATAGAGCAGCTCATTCAGGGCATTTGGGTAAGTTACTGCGAAACTGTCACAGTCTTTCCTTTTTAGCTTTTTAGTGGTATCACTGTGGTCAAGCTCATCACTTCCACATATGGCACTCATATCTGGCTCTTGTATTGAAAGTCCACTGGTACAATTTTTGCTTAACGGAGTTGACTGGAGGTCAACACTCAGTGTTGCCAGTTCACTGCTAGTTGCAACTTCGGAATGTACCTGTGTAGTACCTTCTGCCATTAGTGAATACCCCTGTCTATCATCTACTGATATTACTGGGTTTTGCTGGGTGAACAGAGCCTCTTCTTCTGGAAGGGTGTGTTCTAATCCTTCCATGGCACTAGATAAGGTTTTTTGTATTTGATCTTTGACTGCGATGTAACATGATGCCCTGATGTGGTCGTTGTTTTCTATTTGTCTCACCATGTCGTCTTTGATTTCCTTTATATGCTGTCGCTGTTCATGCTTGAAATTTTCCAAGTACTCATTGCGTTTTAGTTCGGCATGTGTACTAAATCTTTCCTCTAATTCTACAATGTCTTTTTGAAGTTTAACGTTCAAATCTTGTATTTTGGCATCGACTGAGTCCCTCAGCACATTCAGCTCACGATTAAATGAGTACAGGCATGTCTCAATAATGTTCTCTTGTATTCTATTCAATTTACTATCAATCAAGTCAGCAAATTCCTGTTCTATCGTAGTACTTGACATCATGAAATCTGCAGAAATGTGTAAATATTCATAAATGCTCTGGTGGATTAATGTAATTCCTGGCTGGATTTGTCCAAAAATAAAAATCGAAGGTGCTATAAATGCCATATTTAACATTAAACTTGTACTATTGGTACAGCATTCATTTTCATGGAAAATAATTAAAATTAGGTCACAAAGGTAAAAGCTTCAAGGTCAAATATAGGTCAAATATATTATATAACATTCGAGGCAAAAGTGCAGTGGACGATAAATAGTGCTGTATGCCTAAACATTAATTTCACAACTGTACAATTTTGAAATAGCACTTTTTCTTCTTTTTATTTTGTAAAGACCTTACACCGTAGAAAACACATTTGTGTTAGGTGAAAACACTGTGATATTGCTCCAGACGTTTTGCAATGCCAGCCTTAAAGAAAAAAAAAAGAAAGACAGTCCCTTAAGAAGGCCTTTGGTCATTTCAATGTCCCTCTCTCTTTACATTATTTCTAATACTATATGTCATAACATTCTGACACTTTGCAATGAATCACTAGGATTAATTCACAAGCCTCTGATGAGCCCTTTCACTAGTCCCTACCTAGTCCTTGATTAGCCCTTTCAATATAAACTTACTAACCCTTTCACTCGCCCTTTCTCTAGCCCCTACCTAGTCCTTGATTAGCCCTTTCACTATGAACTTACTAACCCTTTCACTCGCCTTTTCTCTAGCTCCCGACTAGTCCCTTGAATAATAGCCAAAGGCTAGCCTATTCTCCGATGCCTGACTAGCTCCTATTTAAAATCTGTACAGTTGTGGAGTTTATGTGCAAGTTTATACCTATCATATAATAAAGGTTTCACCATTGCCCAATTGGTTAGAGCGCCAGCTTATTAGCACCAGTTCCTCTGTAGTGATTCAAAGGTAGTATTTGAGAAATATTTTGATTGTGATAACTTCAGCAAAGAGTTATATTTATTTCTCTGAAATAAATATAAATATTGTAGAATTCCTTATCAATATGAAGTCCAGTTTTATTCATTCTTCTCTTGAGAGACCTCTCATGCTCGATATGATCACTCATCCAAGGCACTGATTGGCATTAGGATAAATTGGCATTTTTTAGAGGAGCATGTTTATCCATCAATGATGTAAGATTCTTATCATAGAAATCCACCATGTCATGAAAGGATAGATGTTCCCATGTCGAAGTATGACAGGGATTTGAGGGGTTCAGGAGGGATGATATCAAGGCAAAATCTGATCATCTTATGATCAGATATGTATTCATCAACCAGATGACTTTTGAGACTTGTTCCCCTCGAAAGTAATGATTATATAAAAGGTGTTACCTAACCTATGGGTTGGTTCATTGATTCATTGGTTCATGTCATGTCATAGGATGTCATTAAACCTGATGACATCAATTTTAGTAGGTTTGTTGACATGAAAGTTGTAGTCACAAAGGAAGATGACCTCATGATTAAAAGAGCCATAATGGGCAACCAGTTGAGTAAATTCATCATAGAACTCAGAGTAGGTATACCTATTCATACCAGATGGTTTTGGTCTGTAGATAACTACAAAGATTATTTGTTTACCCTTGATTAGTATGGAGGCCTCCATGAGCTCCATTGTATTAACAGTAGGTGGATGCAACATATTGGTTACAAAGGGTAGTTCAACTCGATGTAACAGGCCCAGTCATCCTCCCGTGCATCCAGTCCGGGAGAATGTGTGAAATTTGAGGGATCCCTCCTCAAGTTCATGTATGACCCTCTCATCACCAGATTCATGCAACCATGTTTCAGTCATGAATAGAGCATGCAGATTGTTCTCATAAATGTAGTCTCTCACACTCAAGACCTTGCTAGAGATGCTTTGGACATTTCATGAGCCGAGTAAGACCTGGTTGTTAGGTTTGTATTGTGATGAATGACTTTTGTTGTAGGCAGTGCCCTCTATATTTATATTCTTTAGCAGAGCATATGCTGTCCGGCCGGCAGCCGTAGGGATGCATTCTGATTTGTTGGCCGAGAAGAGGAATGTGAATTATTAACATTCCTACCAAGAACCGGCTTGATTAGCTGGGGCTGTCTCTGATGTATTGTTAATTTTGCCGAAACTGCATATTTTTGATGAATTGCATGGACTTTCAACTATTTTGTTGTTTAGTTTATACTTATGTGCCTGAGGGGTCAGAATAAATATGTTTTCCCAATAAAGTTGGGTGAGATATTTGTGTATATTTAACAAAATTGAACTGACAATTCTGCTTGCTTTCCCCATGTATGGATAGTAGTGTGTTCGACTTTATGTATTCACAAGTATCGAGCACCCATCAGATTTGAGTGGGGAACAGTTCAATTTCATGCCCTCACTCAAATATATTAATATTAACACTAATGTCCTGCAGTAACCTGAAATGAACACGTGATAAGATATGAAAATTAATATTTTCCAGAGAAAGATTCTTTGTGAAAGTGCCCATATGATTGTCACATAACAGAATATTTCTTGACCCTATACCATTGTGGGGCAGGGAAAGCTTCTTCGTGGTTTCGTTACTATTCTTATCGTATATGTAGAAACAGGAACATATACAAACAAAGCCATGATTGTGTAGCATTGAACAGGTAGGCAATCCCTTGTTTAAGGATTATTATCAGAAATAATGTTCAATTTTCAGCTCAATGCAGAATATACATTCACGGGTCAAGCTGCTATATGAGCAATTGACACGTTATGTATTTTGAACTACCGGTATCATTGACAGAGATGAATGCCCAATAAAGCAAATACGAGAAAATAAACCTTGGGGTTTTGTGTTTTAATCTGTATTTAATTAATTTGGGCAGCGATCAGCTGTGTTGTATTCTTCTTATTTATATTGTTAAATAAGAGCGTATTAAGGAAATGTAAAGAGAGATGTGTGCCAGGGTCGTGGTAGTGTGTAGCACAATAAGTGTTCACATGTAATCGATATATACATATTGTACAATTCTACAAAACAAAATTGATGCCAGTCACGACGAGAAGTTTCATTTTGTGCTTATCAAAGTCCTGTCTCAGATGTCCTGTTTCACAAGTCTATTTGACCTTGACCTTTGATCTTGATGATCTAATTTCAATAAGTTAGGGTTAGGGTTGAATGAAAATAAAAATATTTAAATATGTTCATCTTTTAAATAATTTCATAGTTCATAGTATGGCTGGCCCTCGAGCATGCATTAAGACACAAATCTTCATGTACAAGGTCTGCTATCACAGCCATGTAAACCTCTAATAAATTCTAACTTTGTTATGACCTGAAAAAAAGACAATCAGCTGGGCTTGTAGCCTCGCAAGCTCCCCACCGGGGTTTTAAACTTGCCTCCACGGACCCATAAGACACTGGTCAAGATATTTTATGCTTCCTGTTCCGGCTTTTTATGCCACAAGCCACATAATATACTTGACAAGTTGTATCTCTGGTCTATGAAGTTTGGGCGGCCTACCAAGTAACCAACTAATTGACAGGGTTATACAAACCTCTCGAGCCCATACACAGTCCAGCACTGCAAATATAAAACAGAAAAATCATAAAGCATTTACAATGGCAATGTACCTTTCACTTGTGCACTTCACTCTACAAAGTCTGGTCCACGAATGACTGCCTTCGCCGTTTCTGGGCCTTATATACTGCTACCCAGACACACACACTCACACCACAGCCAGCCACCCAGCCCAACAGATGACACTGCCCGAAAAATAAGATTTACAAAAATAAACATGTATTGCTTTTCCATTGTAAAGACCAATGAAGATCTTTCAGCTAATAAACAATTTTGTAAATACCATTTACTTATTTAAAATGCTTAAATATGTTGTATTTTACCAAATATATCAAATTGCACATATCAGTTCATATTAAAAGTACTATTTAACATTCAGATCTCTAAGATATCTCTATGTCCATGTTCCTGAGGTTGTTTAGATACTATTAGGAGTTTTCAGAATGGAAATATGTTTACTGCAAGCTAAAGTATAAGCAAATCGTGGATAGGAAGTGACAAGAAAGGAATAAAACATTAAAATTGCACCTGCCTTTTTTTTACACCTTTATGGTACTATTTAACATGCAGATCTCTAAGATATCTCTATGTACATATTCCTGAGGTTGTTTAGATACTGTTAGGACTTTTCAGAATGGAAATATATTCACTCTAAGCTAAGATATAAGCAAATCTTGGATTGGAAGTGACAAGAAAGGTATAAAACATAAAAATCGCGTCTGTCGTTTTTTACACCTTTATGGTACTATTTAACATTCATATCTCTAAGATATCTCTATATCCATGTTCCTGAGGTTGTTTAGATATTGTTAGGACTTTTCAGAGTTGAAATATGTTCACTACAATCCAAGATATTAGCAAATCTTGGATTGGAAGTGACAAGAAAGATATAAAACATAAAAATCGCGTCTGCCGTTTTTTACACCTTTATGGTACTATTTAACATTCATATCTCTGAGATATCTCTATATCCATGTTCCTGAGGTTGTTTAGATATTGTTAGGACTTTTCAGAGTTGAAATATGTTCACTACAATCCAAGATATTAGCAAATCTTGGATTGGAAGTGACAAGAAAGGTATAAAACATAAAAATCGCGTCTGCCGTTTTTTACACCTATATGGTACTATTTAACATTCATATCTCTAAGATATCTCTATATCCATGTTCCTGAGGTTGTTTAGATATTGTTAGGACTTTTCAGAGTTGAAATATGTTCACTACAAGCCAAGATATTAGCAAATCTTGGATTGGAAGTGACATGAAAGGTATAAAACATAAAAATCGCGTCTGCCGTTTTTTACACCTTTATGGTACTATTTAACATTCATATCTCTAAGATATCTCTATATCCATGTTCCTGAGGTTGTTTAGATATTGTTAGGATTTTTCAGAGTGAAAATATGTTCACTACAAGCCAAGATATTAGCAAATCTTGGATTGGAGGTGACAAGAATGAGTATAAAATGTCAAAAAATATTTGAAATTGTGCCTGCCGTTTTTTACACCTTTATGATACTATTTAACATCTCTTAGATTTCTCTATTTCCATGTTCCTGAGGTTGTTTAGATATTGTTAGGACTTTTCAGAGTGAAAATATGTTCACTTCAAGCCAAAATATCAGCCAATGTTGGTTTGTTAGTTACATTTGGGATTTCATGACAATTCTTGACAAATTCTGGTTGAAAACATTTTAATTTGCTTTGTTAAAAATTATATACTGATATGAATTCAGTTTGTGTTTGGTTTTACACTGCAGCCAGCAAATATGCATGGACATGTTAATTTTAAATTTACATATTGGCCTCTTGTAAATCTCCGTTTTTACGCAGTCAACAGGGCAAGCGTGGGAAAGTCTGCATATTTTTTTCTGTCTGATGACTGCCTGGTAGGGGGCGTATGGAAGCCCATTGGTGCAGAAAAACACATCCCAAATCATCACAAAATGCTTTAACATACAGTAAAAATCAAATACACATCAAATATACAACCAAATGCCTCAGTAATGGTCCCATAATGCCATACAATGTCAATTAATCAAATACTCCCAATAATATAAAATACACATAAAAAACATACCACAAACAATAAAAAATGCAATAAAAGGAAAATTCATGTCAAATACAAAACAAATACACATCAAATAAAACACCTTATAATATCCAAAAATCTACATTCAATCCAGAACAAATCCAAAGTACAGAACAAATCTGGTTCAAACGCTGGCTAAATAGCGTGGTTTGAAAGCTGATCCTTATCTACTGCTTGGCACAATGGCACCATAGCACCCTTGCATACTATCACCCAATTATTGGGGCCAGCTGTAGTGCCAATGGGTTAGAGGGATAAGGTTAGTTTTTGTTAACAGTGCTTGGCACCAACGCTGTATTGAATGCTGGTGATAAAGCTGGAACCCTAGTACCCTAACCCTGGCAACCTCGCCCTGTCCTTGGCGCCCTAGCCCTGGCACTCTGGCACCGTACCCCAACCCTAGCACTGGCACCCTCGCCCTGGCATTCTGGCACCCTACCCCAACACTAGCCCTGGCACCCTCACCCTGGCACTCTAGCACGATGGCACCCTGACAAACCCTATCCCTTACAGTGTACATGCTTTTCAAGGCATTTTGGGACCATTTGATGTGTATTTGATGTGTATTTGATGTGTATTTGATGTGTATTTGATGTGTATTTGATGTGTATTTGATGTGTATTTGATGTGTATTTGATGTGTATTTGATGTGTATTTGATGTGTATTTGATGTGTATTTGATGTGTATTTGATGTGTATTTGATGTGTATTTGATGTGTATTTGATGTGTATTTGATGTGTATTTGATGTGGAACCCTGGCACCCTGGCACCCTGGCACCCTGGCACCCTGGCACCCAAATATTGGGCCAGCTTTTGTGCCATTGGTATGTGTTACAGCAAGGTTTTTGTAAAGGTGCTTGGCCCCAAAGCTTTATCGAATGCTGGCCTGAAATCTGGCACCTAGCACCATAGCCCTGGCTCCCTGGCTCCCTGGCACCCTGGCACCCTGTCACCCTGGCACCCCGGCACCCTGGCTCCCTAGCTCCCTGGCTCCCTGGCACCATGGCTCCCTGGCACCCTGGCACCCGAAAGCTAGCACCTAGCACCATAGTCCTGGCTCCATGGCACCCTGACACCCTGGCACCCTGGCACCCAAATATAGGGGCCAGCTTCAGTTCAAATGGTATGGGTTACAGCAAGGTTTTTGTAAAAGTGCTTGGCCCCAAAGCTTTATCGAATGCTGGCCTGAAATCTGGCACCAAGCACCATAGCCTTTGCTCCCAGGTTCCCTGGCACCCTGGCTCCCTAGCCCCCTGGCACCCTGGCTCCCTGGCACCCTGGCTCCCTGGCACCCTGGCTCCCTGGCACCCTGGCTCCCTGGCACCCTGGCTCCCTGGCACCCTGGCACCCTGGCACCCGAAAGCTGGCACCTAGCCCATAGTCCTTGCTCCATGGCACTCTGGCTCTGTGGCTCACTGGCACCCTTGCACCCTTGCACCCTTGCACCCAAATATTGGGGCAAGCTTTTGTGCCAATGGTATGGGTTATGGCTTTGTTTTTTTGGGCTAGGGTTAGGGTTAGGCTTTGTTTTTTTGGGTTAGGGTTAGGGTTAGGGTTAGGGTTAGGGTTAGGGTTAGAGGGTTAGGGTTAGAGGGTTAGGGTTAGGGTTAGGGTTAGGGTTAGGGTTAGGCTTTGTTTTTTAGGGTTAGGGTTAGGGTTAGGGTTAGGGTTAGGGTTAGGGTTAGGGTTAGGTTAGGGTTAGGGTTAGGGTTAGGGTTAGGGTTAGGGTTAGGGTTAGGGTTAGGGTTAGGGTTAGGGTTAGGGTTAGGGTTAGGGTAAGGGGTTCGTAAGATGATGATCACTTCTGTGATGATCAAAATGACAAAGTCCACCTGTGTAGTATGTACGCTATGAAGGAGCGAAGATAGAGCTTTGTAAATTTTTACGGGGTCCCCTACTTTTTCATTCTACATCGTTTTTTCACTGTTCCGAATAGGTTGGGGCTAGGGTGCTAGGCAATTTGCACGGAACAAAAGTACAAAATTGGCCCTGTTGCTATGTACAGAAATACTGCAAGGAGTCAATTTAGTGTCTTGAAATTTTTTACGTGGTATTCTACTTTTGTGTAAAGAGTGCATCTCTTTGGTTTCTGAAGGGCTAGCCCCAATGGGCTAGGTATGGCAGCCCAAAAAAGTTTTGGTTCATAAAAAGTGAAAGTTGGGAAATTTGCTAAAACACGCTCTCCTTTTGGAATTTCTGCTCTACGGGCATTATTTGTCGACCATATTCACAAAAATCCGATTTGACAATGAAAAATGAGAAGTACTTTGAATTTTTCTTCCACATCAGTCCACAGCTATAGAGTAAACACCATGAAGGAGCGTAGGTAGAGCTTTAAAAGTTTTTATGGGGTCCCCTACTTTTGTCTAAAGAGTGCATCTCTTTGGTTTCTGAAGGGCTAGCCCCAATGGGCTAGGTATGGCAGCCCCACAATATTTTGGGCCATAAAAATTGAAAGTTGGCAAATTTGATGAAATGCGCTCTCCTTTTGGAGTTTCTGGCCTATGGGCATTATTTGTTGACCATTTTTGAAAAATCTTATTTCCCATGATCAATGAGGTGAATTTTAAAAATTTGGAGAAAATGATCCTTTTCTAAAATATGGAGAGCATGAAGGTTCGCTTTAAAGTAAAAAATGGCATGCTGAGGCCATGAAGGAAAAATAGGTTAGCTCTGTAATTTTCAAAACTCTAGTACCAACAAGGTGCCAGGGTCAAAATTTGGGACATGAGAATCAACTGTGGGAAATTGGATAAAATATGTTCTTTTGGAATTTCTGGCGTACGAGTGTTATTTGTCGGCCATTTAGGCCCAAAACTGATTTCCATTGAAAAATGAGACACACATGCACCAATTACCCTCAATACTTCCACCCAGAATTGTCAATGTTCAGGATCTACTTCCTGTTTCTAAACACTTTTGATCATAATTTCTCAAATAATTGCCTTTCAACATGCACAATACATCAATCAAAACTTTTCAACATTAACAATACATCAATCAAAACCTGAACATTTTCCAGATTCAAAATTATTTAAAAATATTTTATCACATGACCTAATTTGCATAGTTTTACATAATGAATAAATTCAAAAACAAATTTTAAAATGAGGTAAAAATGGTATGATTTTCCATAATACACAAAATTCTAGGTTATTTTGTTTTTCTAAGAAATTAATCGGACAATTATTAAGTGTGTAAAAAGGACTTGAAGTTGAGGATGAAGGAATTAAAGCACCAGTTTTATCCTGCATGGTAAAGGCCAGTAAAGTTGTGTGGGGAAAAAGAATATTAAATAGTAATAGTAAATGGAAAGTAATATTGTCAGAATTTATAAAAACCATGTCATAGAACATTTTTCTTAAACTAATTTAAGTAAATTAGTCATAGAAAATATTAAGATTCCATTTTATAAACAAGTGTATATATTTTGGAATGAATTAAAACCAGTACAGAAATACTCTCTTATGGAAATGAAATTCTATGGTACAATAAATATATTCAGTTTCCGATAAATGTCAAACATTCAAAACAGGGAAAAACCAAAGAATTGATGTGGCCTGATTTTTACAAAGCTGGTGTTATATATGTTAAAGATCTCTTTAATGACACCAATGAAATATTAGGTTTTCTAACAAATACACATTGAACTGTAATATTTTAAACTATTATACACTAAGAAAAGCAATTCCATTACACAAGTTGGAAGCAATATCCAAAGAAAAAGCCCCAATACAAATCAGGTTGGACATTATTCTTAACTGTAAAGGTTACACAAGGATGCTAAAAGAAATAAAAACCAAACATTTCTATGACTCTTTTGTATATGATGTGTTTGAAAGACCAACTGCCTTAAAAAAATGGGAGCTCAAATACACAATCCAAGATGACTGGTTAACTATATTTAAACTACCATATTCCTGTACTAGGGAAACAAAATTACAAGCTCTTCAATATAGAATTATAAACAGAATTTTACCATGTAAGAGATGGCTGTACAATTTATCTATTGTGGAATCTGAAAAATGCCTTGAATGCATTGTACCAGACGACATTGAACACTTTTTGTATGAATGTACTATAGTTAAGGATTTCTGGATAGCTTTGGAAAAATGGTGGAACAGAACAACACCTAATGCAATTAAAATAACAGTAAAACATGTAATATTTGGATTTTACTATGATCTTAAACATTTCACCAATATAAACTATATTGTATTGCTTGCAGAGATGGATATTTAATATCAAGAGATTAATGAAGAAAGAGTATGATTTTATAATTTCCTTTGAATTCTCAAATACAAATTAGAAATAGAAGAGTTCATTCATACAAAAAACAAAACAAATGATATATTTAAAGAAAGGTGGAACACAATTATTGACGAATTAGGATAAGAAAAACTAAATTATCTTCAGAGTAAAGAAAAAAAGAAAAGATATGATCAATATTGCTCAAATTTGTTTTATAATGCCCATGGAAATTTGTGTGTCTGTCATTGTGAATTTTATATTATGTTCAGTCTGTCAATGTTTTAATAATGCATGATTGTGTTATTCTCTTTTGTATATACATTTCGCTTGTTATTGTTATGTTAAAAATGAAATAAAATATATTAAAGAAAAAAGAAAACGATCCTTTTCTATTTTATGTACACCACAAAAGCTTGTTTCTAAGTGAAAATGGCTCAATTTATATAGGAAGTATGGGTCTTTTAATTTCCCTGTTATTTCCCATGAAAAATGAGATGTACTTTCCTTTTCTATAGTATGGAGAGCATGAAGGCTTGCTTTGAAGTGAAAATGGCATGCTGATTCCATAAAGTAAAAATGGGTCTCAAATCGTCCGAAAATGCAATAAAAAACAAATACACGACAAATACACAACAAATACCGGACAAATACACAACAAATACAACAAAAGTACAAAATTGGCCCTGTTGCTATGTACAGAAATACTGCAAGGAGTCAATTTAGAGTCTTGAAATTTTTTACGTGGTATCCTACTTTTGTCAAGACGGTGCATCTCTTTGGTTTGTGTAGGGCAAGCCCCAATGAGCTAGGTATGGCAGCCCCAAAAAGTTTTGGGTCATAAAAATTGATAGTTGGGAAATTTGATGAAATGCGCTCTCCTTTTGGAATTTTCGCTCTACATGTATTATTTCTCGACCATATTTACAAAAATCAGATTTTCCAATGTAAAAAGAGAAGTACTTTGAAATTCTCTTCCACATCATTCCACAGCTATAGAGTAAACACCATGAAGGAGTATAGGTAGAGCTTCAAACATTTTACAGGGTCCCCTATTTTTCTCTAAAAAGTGCTTCATTTTGGTTTCTCAAGGGCTGGCCCCAAAAGGTTAGGTATGGCAGCCCCAAAAAGTTCTGGTTCATGAAAAGTGAAAGTTGGGAAATTTGCCAAAACACGCTCTCCTTTTGGAATTTCTGTTCTACGTGTATTTTTTGTCAACCATATTCACAATAATCAGATTTTCCAATGAAAATGAGAAGTACTTCGACAATTTATTCGTCCACAGCTATAGAGTAAACACCATTAAGGAGTGTAGATAGAGCTGGGTCCCCTACTTTTGTCTAAAAAGTGCAACTCTTTGGTTTCTGAAGGTCTAGCCCCAATTGGCTAGGTATGGCAGCCAAAAAAATTTTGGGTCATAAAAAATGAAAGTTGGGAAATTTGCCAAAACGCCCTTTTCTTTTTGAAATTTTGGCCTATGAGCATTATTTGTTTACCATTTTGCCTTAAATCTTATTTCCCATGAAAAATGATCCTTTTCTATAGTATGGAGAGAAGGAAGGCTTGCTTTAAAGTTAAAAATGGAATGCTGAGGCCATGAAGGAAAAATAGGTCAGCTTTTCAAAGCCCTAGTACCAACAAGGTCACAATTCTGGCTAGGGTCAAAATTTGGGACATGAGAATCAACTTTTGAAAATTTGATAAAACATGTTCTTTTGAAAGTTTTGGCCTACAAGTGTTATTTATTGGCCATTTATGCCCAAAATGGATTTCCAATGAAAAATAAGATGTATTTTGAACAATTGAAGAAAATGATCCTTATCTATATTATGTACACCAGAAAGGCTTGAAAATGGCTGAATTTAAATAAGAAGTGTAATTTATGAATCCAATTTTGACATTTTCACAGCTCAAGTTTGACAAATCTTGAAAATAATGATTATTTCCTGAGGTTCTCCTGTTTCCTCCAATCATAAGTACAGGATAATACCCTTGGGTTGTAGCTGTAGCATAGACCTTAGTCCTGGTCTCAGGCCCCTAAGTCTGGCTCAAATAGAATTTGTCCTTACTCATTAAACTAACTCAGAAGCACACAGATCTGATATGTTCCACTATGGCTATAAGGAAACTATATGCACAAAATGGAGGGATTTGTTCAGATTGGTTGATAATAAATGAGTTGGCAAGGGGCCAGGAGTAAGGGCCAGTGGACTATTTTCAGGCCCATAAATGCTGGACCTAGCTCATTACTACTGGCCCTAGCTCCTAGCAGTGGTCATTTACATATTGTTGCTGGACACGAGCACTAGCCACTAATTCTTAGCATCCATCCCTTAGCCCTCAGACATTAGACCTGGCCCTGACACTGACCCAAGCTCAAGGCCAGCCTTGGGGCCAGTTCTAGAGATGAAAAAAAGGGCTTTTGGGGCTACCCTGAAAGCCAGCTTTAGGGCCAATCCAAGGGCTAGGTATATGACCAGCTTTAGGGCCAACCCAAGGGCTAGGTATATGACCAGCTTTAGGGCCAACCCAAGGGCTAGGTATATGACCAGCTTTAAGGCCAACCCAAGGGCTAGGTATATGACCAGCTTTAGGGCCAACCAAAGGGCTAGGTATATGACCAGCTTAAGGGCCAACCCAAGGGCCAGGGCTAGGGCCAACCCATGGGCCAGGGCCAGGGCCAGGGCCAAGGGCCAAGGGCCAGGGCCAAGGGCCAAGGGCCAGGGCCAGGGCCAAGGGCCAGGGCCAAGGGCCAGGGCCAAGGGCCAGGGCCAAGGGCCAGGGCCAAGGGCCAGGGCCAAGGGCCAGGGCCAAGGGCCAGGTCCAAGGGCTAGGGCCAAGGGCTAGGGCCAAGGGCTAGGGCCAAGGGCCAGGGCCAAGGACCAGGGCCAAGGGCCAAGGGCCAAGGGCCAGGACCAAGGGCCAGGGCCAAGGGCCAAGGGCCAAGGGCCAGGACCAAGGGCCAGGACCAAGGGCCAGGGTCAAGGGCCAAGGGTCAGGGCCAAGGGTCAGGGCCAAGGGTCAGGGCCAAGGGTCAGGGCCAAGGGTCAGGGCCAAGGGTCAGGGCCAAGGGTCAGGGCCAGGGTCAGTTGAATATTTCAGCGTTAGTGGGTTAGAATATTAGCCAATCATAATTTTTCCCTCCATTTTTTGCAATTACTGTATTACATGTTATTTCTCTTCATTAAATTATTTGAAAAATCAATGGAAAATGTATGTAAAGGATTGGAATCACAAATTTAGATATAGAAAGATGGATGTGACATAAATAAATGTAAATATATTTTTTTGAGTACTCAGGGTCAGGGTTGAGTCCATAATTTGCATTCTTTTGAAAATTTGTAGGTTTAAATTACACTGTTAGTACAGCCATCTTGGAAGAAACAGGTGCAAACAACTTGTGAAACTACACATGAAAAGGTAATGTACCTAATGCTAGTTAGTGTAGATTGTTAATGTTCCCAGCACAATACATATTGTTGATGTAAGGCTTGTATATTAATATGAAATAGGGCCTTAATTCGAGAAAGAAATTGTTGTAATGAAAATATTTCAATGTCTTTTTCCAAGTTTAAGGCTTGAATGTATATCCTATCCACACTTCCACTGAGTAAAAATGTGTCAGCATTTATATTCCATTTATACTATTATGGCCTTCTGGTTCATGGCCCACTGGTCCATACTCTAATGGACTGGCCTGAAATAGCTCTGGTCTTAACTCAAGGATCTAATCACATAGTTTCCTTGCCTCAGCCCCAACTAACCCCTTGCCCCACTGGCTTCAAGCTCCACTGCTCCCCTAGCCCCCCCTGGGGCCCAGACTCACTGGCCTCCAGCCCCTATTGACACCCTGGCCCACTGGCTCCATTGAAGCATGGCAAATGAAGCCCCTGGTATGCTGATTCTTGGTCTCATGGTGAGAGTGAAATATTAAAGGATTCTAAAAATATTTGTTTTTGCAGGAAAATGGAAGCTTATGAGGAAAATGTTGAGATGCTAAGTGTTCTTTCTCGTAATCCATCAGAAATACTGAATAGGGAAGAACACCTCATACTTCGTGCTACAGTGTTATCAGATGCATTTGGAGAGGTAGACATTGAAGCTGATTTTGATGGTCTAACATTGATGCTGTCTGATGTGCGGACACTGAAATTGAACTTTCCATATGTTCAGTGGTCAGGCCCATTGCAAAATATGCATGTAAAAATGAAAAAACACAAGTATGATTCTCACAGCATTAAAGGCATTCAGTTGGGTTTCAACAATGGCTATGAATTATATATCATAGGCCTGAATGAACCCTTGAAAGAATTTAGGTCTGTTATGGATATTGTATTGGACAGCCTAGACGAACAAGACAGACACCCACAAACAATAAGAATGAACATTCCCAATTCAGCAAAATTAAAGGTATATCAAGGAGATATGCATCATGTTTATGTCATCTTTCATACAGCTTACATAAAGCTCACAGAGAAATATCCAGATTCACAACTTCAGTTCTTTGTTTGTCAATTTGGACAAAAAAGCAAAAAGAAACTACAGTTAAACAAAATAATATCAAGCCATGAGAACACATCAATTTCACTTCACATAGGGATGGAGGTAGAAATGGATGGCAAAAGTCTTCTTTGGTCAAGGACAGGAATACAGGATCTAATTGGAGAGCGGGGCATGCTTGTTCGATGTTTGAGTTTGTCAGAGGCAGCCAATTTTCGATCAAACCTAGATGGAAGGTGCATTGACATAACAAGTAGACTGAGGAAAGTATGCATGTTTCCAGAAAAAATCACATTTTTGCAAATGTATGCTGACAGTCCTCATTTGCATGTTACCAGTCGAAATCCGGTCAGTGGCTTCAAAGCTAGAGCCGGAACTGACAGTAAGCTGGCAAGTATGAATTTATATATAAATCAGTCAACTTTGTCTCTCCTTGAGATTAAGTACCTGAAAAATAAGTTTAACTTAATTTTCTTTATCTATTTATACTGTCTATTCCAGGTTACAGAGAGATTGCGTAAAGAGGCAAGCCAATATATTGCCACCATGAAACATAACTCCCGTAACATGATCAAACAGGTTCATGCTAGACTAGAGATGGTCCTAGTGTTCAGTGATACTGAATTCCATGAGATGGTACATGAGGATAAAGTGGCAGCAGACTGCTTTGTGGATCTGATACATATGTATGAATTGCTGGAAAGGTAAAGGTTATATCATTATTTTAAATGTTTTATATGCCACAATAACCATATTATAAATTGTTCTAATGAGTACAAAGTTCCAGAATAATAAAATGTTATTATTATTATTACATAGACAGAATGTATTTACTTAATATTCCCAACTCATCACCATTTATTTCACTCCCATTACATAGTTTTATTGTAACAGTTACTTTATTTTGACCCCTTTACATTGTCAACTGTAGAGCATCTTTCAGATTCATCAGTTAATCACCCTCTCAGCTGATTTCATAACACACATGTTGACCAGAGGGCAAAAAAGGATAAGATAGGAAATCATCAAGGTCGTACAAAGCTCATTTCAAGGTCAAAACCTGCTGTAAAATATGAAATATTTTCAGAATAATCTTTAAGCAGTTAAATCTATCAGGAAATAATGGAAATTGTCTATCACAAATGTTGGTTGAGCATTATACATGTGTAGGACATTCCATTATGAGAAGAATAAATGTATAACTCTCCAGACTGTTCAGTAATGTTTGAAGTTATGAGGATGTTACTGAATTATGACCATGGAATACATGTCACGGATTTCAACTTTTTAAAATATTCAAAATATTTGGCTATTCATAACACTTTCATATGTTCCATTTTGTTACAGAAGTAATACATTTCTTGGCAATATGTCAAAGTTATGAGTTGATGGACGAATGGACACATTTGCTTGAAACAACAAACTGTAGTTCTTGCACAGTTCAGGCAGTGGAATTAAAAAGACAATACATTTGCTGTCTTTTTCACATTAGGAACTACTTGTTCAAGTTTCTGCATTTCAAAGTTCAAACCTAAACTGTTTTTGGTGGGTATCTGCTGGCATTGAACTCTGAGAAGTGCCACCAGGTGTCGGATAAACTAGGCCGTTGTCATCATATGGTTAATTATAAACTTCCAACAAATTTTATCATTCATAACAACCCATGGTCTTTAGTGTTGAATGGTCATTAGGGTATCATTCACTCTCTGATGATTATTGGAGCCTTGTGGAGATGTACTTTTAACCTCTGCTTTAATTTACTCTTTATAGGTATCCACTGCTAGTACCTGTTCCAGAAGCCTTTCTCAGAATAACCTCTTCAGTGACTAATTATATGGTCCAGGGGTTAGAGAGTATCATGGAAAGTGCACTTAGCTTTTATAATGTGTGGCAAGCACTGCAGTTTGAGTTTGCTTTGGAAATCGTCTTCCATGGACGCATTTATAGTTCCCGAAATGCACTTCTGTCCATCAATTTAGGCCCCGGCACAGATACACCTTCCAGATCAAAAAGTGACTACTTGGAATTTATCGGACTTGAGAGCATAGAAGGAGTCAGTGAATTGCCCCCTCTTGATATTTGGGTTTGTGATGCCACACAGGTATGTATTTCATAACCATGTATTAGATACTAATAAACATGCTATATTTAACTAAGCCAATGATCAGCTTTTCAAGCAACTCTTAAATAAGGAAACTTGCTATGATTGTCTATGAATAAAGTGACTATCAGGAATGGTTGCTTTGGCCATGGTTAAGACCAATTGATTTTATATAATAGTGGCAAAATAGTTCCAGGAGTTGGTTGGGCATAACTGCTGATCATGACCCCTTGCTTCTAGCCCTGGTCCCTTGGCTCATGACACCTGGTCCTTAGCTCATGTACTGTTACTCTAAAGGATATATATTCTCATTTATACTTCAGAAGAGAAAAATTGAGAGATCTTGGATTATACTGGATGCTTTCTCTGAAGACATACAAATCGTTCCATTTGGCAGGGCATGCATTATGACCATCCTCAGTGATTTGGTTGAAGTAAGTCGATGGAGAAATGTTGGTGAACTCATTAACTATCTCAAGACTAATAATGATCAACATGATCTACGATTAGCAGGACTAAGGATGACAGGCAAAACAACAATAGAACAATTGTCAAAACTAATTGCTCATGCAAAGTTTCGTCACCCAATGGCATTCCAGAGTGCCCTCAAACTGGTAACAATTCCTTTCTCATTCACGGATGCAATCAAATTTGGCATTGAAATACTTGGTTTGAGATATTTTCCAGATATATCATTGTTTGACAGATCCGGAAATAGGACTATAGGTTGGACCGGCAATCCAGTCTTGGAAATCATCGATAAAGATTCAATGAAGCTCGTTTCAGAGGCAGAAGCAATGACAATGAAACTTCGGAAACTTTTGGAAGCAAAGTTCATGATATGGCAGTCTAAAACTAGGAAATATCTGGACATGCCACTCTGGCCATGGATTCATCCCGTATTATTGAAAATACAACAAGATAAATTAAATGAAGAAGAGAAAACCAATATTTGTCTCTTTATGACTGCAATCATTCTCCTTGAAAATAACTGGTGGATTGATTTTTCCACAATAATTCAATTGGGGGACAAATTAGCACTCAACCAAAGCCAGCTCAAATGCAGAGAAATTCAAAGCAACATTCTGCTGAAGGAGGTCCATCTCAGTGGTCAAAGGCTTGTGAAGATTTGGAGGTCTCACGAGAATATACCATCAAGGTCAATATGACATTTGAATGTTAAATTATGTATCATCAAATGTGCAGATCTATAAATATGTTTCTCACTTTTTAGCATATTTTGCACATATTGGTAACCTATATTTCTCTTTGTAGAATAAATATGAACATAGTAAGAATGACACACGCACCGAGACAAAGAGAAGTCATTGTCCCTTTAGAGACCCCTCAGGAATATATTCAGGATGAAATTGAGCAGAATGTTGAAAGGATGGAACCACAGCATGACCCAATAAGACACAGTAAAAGAAAGTGGACATCACCAGAATTGGAGACTTTCATAGCTGTTCCTGTCGCTGGTACATTGACAGAGAAATATAATATTTATGTAAATGAATGTAGGAGACTTGGAGTGCTGGATAGGTCAATTCATGCATTCAGAATAAAATATAGGCAAATGAAAAACAGCTCATGAGAAACATGAGACAATATATTATTAGTGTTGACAACTTACATGTTATTTAAGTATTGATTGGTACATTATATGAAATAGCAGTATTTAGGAATACCAAATTGTAGCACCCAATAAATATATACACCATCACATTAAGATAATCTGTCACCTACTCATCCTTCGATATAGGATCATTGCCTCCATAGACCAATACAAACAGGCACAACTCCTTCACCTGCTAATGACCTACCCCCAGCAGAAAGATCATAATAATGGTAAATTGAGAGTTCTGCCACAATGCAGAAGTGCAAAACCTACATTGTTTCAGGACAAATGACATAAGGTATGTGTAAATGTAATTGTTTAATATTTCTATGTTGAATCACCATATTATTTGAATAATCAAGACTCATGACAGATTCGCAATTGTAGATTGTATCTTACAGTTCTCATAAAATTTGATAGCTAGTCATTTTACAAAGTTACAAAGTGTGCTTAGTCATAGTCAACACGCATTGATTCCAGCTCAGTATAAAACCTTATTTTGAATTTGGCATGAAAATAGGAAAGCATTGTTTGTATAGAGTGTTCTAGCAGTTCAGGTCTAATTAAAAATTATATTCCTGTCAAAGCCTATGCTTTGTCATTTGCTGATCTCAGTTCAATGTACAAATTGTCTATTATTGTGTTAGATGTATGTTTACACTCAAATATGGAAGATGGTTTATATATTCAGGAACAATTAAATGAAACTCATGTCACACTAATCTCACTCCAAATATTAAAAAAGATCAGAAATGGAGTACCATTGGTTGGAAGAAAAGTGTAATTCAGATAGCTAATTAATATACTCAGGTCCAGGTTTGTCTATGATTTTTGAGAAAAGTGCTGGCACACCTCTAGTGAATAATTATGTAATTGTAGCATTGATATATGATTGTATTACGGACAGTTAATAATATATTTTAATCTATGAAAACAGATTTGTCTTTTGTGATATTTGCATATATTAAAAATTGCATTTAGAGTTCAAATGAAAATTCCCCACTTTATTTGATTGGTGACAACACTATATTGGTTTGTAGCAGATCATAGTCCTTTTCTCCTAAAGCACTTTGTGCCAGAAAATACAACTTTGGTGGGGAGTTTAATGTCTACTCCATTGCTAAATCATAAAACCTGTTGACATGTGTAGTTGTGATGAATTGAATATGAAAATAGTCACATCCATATCTAGTTGAATTGAAAATGAAGTCTTCCATGTGCTCTTTAAGTTTAATATTTAGACAGATTTGTCCAATAAATTTCATTGGGCTTTGAACCATTCACTTCGCTGACTCATTTCAAGAGGTAAAATTATAGTTCCCCTGACTTTTAAAGTTCTGCATTGTTCAACAGATAATGAAATGGATTCCAATGTTTGACTAACAGAATAGGCTGTTCCATATAGATGATTTAAATCCCTAGCAATTGAATGTCTTAACCTGCCAAGAGTTTTGTGCACTTTGTCGCATAATATTTGACAATCCATGTTGAAAAAAATTCTGATTAATTACTCCAGTGTTCAATCCCCACAAGGGACACCAAGTTTTACAGATATCTTTCTTTCAAATTCTAATCACATGGGTTCACATGCTGTGTGAGAAACAATGAACAAGGAGACAATATTTATTGTCAATGATTTTACATGACAACACATGGTCACTTTGTGCTGTGGGTTAATAACATAATTAGATTTTATAAATGTGTTTTTCTTTCAAATTACAACCATGTGGGCTTCCATACTGTGTCAGAAACAATGAACAAAGATATATTTTCTACTGTCAATGTGTTTTATGATCTGCATGTTGTGAGAAGATCATTACTATGCATTGAAAACCTCTGTTCTAGATATATATATGTATTCATGCTTTTGGTCTCTTGACTTCATCATGAATTTCAGGATGCGCTGCATCAAACATATAGCTTTTCAAGTTATGTTCACAATGCTGAGTAAAATGTCGCCATCCCACTTTGACCCCATCCATCTCCAATGCCCACTGTCAATAGAATGTGATTTCTTTTTCTTTATTTGATTTAATTTTGGATTTTGATTTGAAACATTGATTACCTAATTAGTCATTCTAGTTTTGTTATGTTTTGACTTAAGTAAACTACTTATTGTACATATAAAAGGTACAACAATGGCTAGAGCTGTCAAAGTTATGAAGCAAAGTAGTGCAAGGTACATACATGGGGATTGAGTAAATGTTGTGTCAACATGAGTATGGATATGACTTGCTATTATTGGACCCAACAGATTGGGCTCAAATGTAAACTTCTGAGCTGTTACCATTATTGTGAACTTCTTTCATTCATCCATCCAAATGACATAAAAGAAAATAATAACTCCTGAGATCTTTCTCATCATGCTACTTTGTTCAAATGGTAGTGAATTACAATCTCATTGGCTTTTATATTATTGAAAAGAAACCATACAGTTGAATAATATTAGCCAAAGGATGAGATCTTTAAAATTTGTATTTAATGCATGTAGATATTTGACACAAAGCCCACTTGGTGTCATGAGTTTAAAAATCTGGTGACCAGTTCATGGACATATATTACAAGATAATTACTCTACATTTAATTAATTCTATCAAGTAGATAAAAGGACCCAGTCTCATAGATAAAAACTTTAAGCATGTGGGTATTTGACATGCAGTCCATCCTGTGTCATTTGGGTAATAATATGATGATTTGTTAATGGACATATGGTACAAAATAATTACTGTTGTTATACCATCATAATTGCTACATCATAATTCATATTCCTCAAGACCATCTAAGTTAATGTCAGGACTGAATTAACATGTGTTGTTTTAAATTTTATTCACACTTTTCAACCAATTTTACCAAAAAGGTAGAACATAAATTACCATTTTTAATACATATTGATCCTACAAACTGAAAATATTCTTGATCAAATTTTCACATTTGTATACTATGATAATAAAATTTAGTAAACATACCTTCATGGTTTGATCGCTCTACTGATTTGAATGAAAACAACACATGAACTGAAATAAAGTGTAACTAGCAAACAGGTTATGGCTTTCCATACAAGATCTCAGTTCTATTTCCATTTTTTATGATTTCTTTCAAAAATAGCTGTCAATGTGTCAAGGTCAAATGTCACATGACTAACAAATTGATGAGGCACAGCTATGACCTGAAAAACTTCCGTATACCAAGGTTTAATTTCCTCTTACAAGTGGTTGCTGAGATATGCTCTGTACAAAATGTGTGACCTCAAGGTCATGCCATTAAGGTAAATGGTGACATCACTAAGATTTGATGGAATCTGAATCTTCACCTCTATATCTACCTCTGTATAACACTTGAAACATATATTTCCGGTAGTTTTGGAGAAGATTCTTAAACATTGCATTGATATATAACAGATATTAAGCACTTTTCATTCAATTTTAATAGTTGAGATGTTGTATGTACACAAATTTTGAAGTCACATGATTATGAAAGTAAGACGCGGCACAGCTATAACGTAAGACATTTCTGTATATCAAGTTTTAATTTCCTCTTATAGATGGTTGCTGAGATATGCTCATGACAAAATTTGTGACCTCAAGTCACTAAGGTCTATGGTGACATCAGGAGTCTGAATCTTCACCTCTATATCTACGTCTATATAAAATATGAAACATATATAACTGGTAGTTTTGCAAAGATTTTCAAAGAAATGTAGACAGATGGATGAAGAGACACTTTCCCCATTTCTAACTTAAAGGAGTCAGCAGAGATTAGAAAACATATGAATTAATTAAATATATTAAGACAAATATATTGATCTTGAATGAAAATAAATGAAATAAAAAAAGGAATTCTTTTACGTGTATGTTTGAAAAACAAATGAAATAAAATATACTCATTATCTTAATATTGAGTGTTTGTTTTAGCTTTTTCGTTTGGGGCTAGGATGATATGGCAGTAAAGAAAAAATACCCCATCCACACATTAAGTTATAACCTTGCACCCGGACCTTTGACACTTGACAGAAGTTCATAACTCTGGGAAATGACAAAAGTCTGTTCAAAGCTCTGGCAAATGACACTTGGTCATTTCAACTGGTCCGATATCTTACCCTTATTTTGGACTGGATGTAAAAATGGCAGTGTGTAGATCTGAACATGACTCTAGCCCCAGCATTGGTATTAAACCTGAACTGAGGCAATATAATTAATTTAAATAGACTAACAATTGGCCATGCAAACTTTCAATCGGTTACAAATAAAACTTTATTAGCTCAGGAAATTTTGAAGGAAAAGGGTTTAGATGCATTATTTATCACTGAGACATGGGTCAGTGATATAAACAAGGATTTGACTCTTGGTAAATTGAAAAAGGGAGGTCTGGAGTTCCTATCACTCCCCCGTCCGTATGGTAGAGGGGGGGGGGGGGGGCATTGGGGTACTCTACAAACCTGAACTTACTCTGTCTATGGTAAAACCCTCTCTGAATATTACCACCATGGAACTGATGGAAATTACTCTACATATGAAAAATATTAAAATTACTTTTGTCACAATATATCGACCTGAACCCTCTAAGAAAAATAGATATACTTATTCTAAATTTTATGATGATTTCTTTGACGTACTAGCTAATAATGCTATTCTCCAACATGAGGTCATATTTTTGGGGGATTTCAACTTCCACATGAATAAACCCGACATGCCTGAGGTCAAGAAATTGAAATTCTTTCACTTTTTTCTATGAACCAGTGGGTAAATGAACCCACCCATATTCTAGGTAACACACTGGATCTAGTATTTAATCTGTAAAGTAGTACCATTATTAATAAATGTGAAATTCACGATTATGTCTCTGATCACAAACTAGCTATTGTGACTTTAAATGCAACCAAGCCTAAAAATATGAAGAAATTCATTTTTTGCAGAATTTACAAAAAAAATTAAAAGTTGAAATTTGCCTCAGATCTGCATATATTGTTTTCCAATAGTGACAATTGGAATAACAAATCTTTAACTGAATTGATGGATTATCATGATAAAAACTTAACCAAGTTACTCAATAATCATGCACCAACTAAGCGCATCCAAATTACTGTTAGAAAGGCAGCGCCGTGGATGAATGATTTTTTGAAAAGGGAACGGGCACATAAAAGGAACTTGGAACGAAAAATGATTAAGTCGGGACTGCAGGTAGACAGGCAGCTTTTTACAGTGCAGAGAAATAAATACAATGGCCTTCTCAAAAAAATGCAATCTGAACATTATTTGAACATTATTGAGGAAAATAAGAACAATCCGAAAAAATTGTTTAAGACAATTGATGATTTACTATGCAAGAGTAAATCAACCCCCCTTCCTGCAAATCATGATCTGGGTAAACTATCGGAGGATTTCAACACATTTTTCCATGAGAAGATCATGAAAATCAGATCCTACATTGAGAATATGAGCTTGCGGGTTCATACACTAGGTGGCACTGTAAACAATGGGTGTGCTGCTGAGGCTAAACATGGCGATTACAGAACTATTCCAGAGTTAAAAAATTACAAGCAACTCACTGTTTCTGACACTAGACTCTTGATTAAGAAAGCGGCTAAGAAATCAGGGTATTGATCCGATGCCGACATGGATGCTCCATGAATTCATGGACATACTACTCCCAATAATCACTAAGATTATCAACCTATGCATTACCAATGCAGAGATGCCTATCAGTATGAAATTGGCATTAATTACACCGCTACTAAAGAAGATTGGCCTTGAACTAGTAATGCCTAACTACCGCCCAGTATCTAACCTCTCATATGTCTCCAAGCTCACAGAAAGAGCCGTTGCGACTCAACTAGTCCCACATATTGTAAGGAATGGACTTACCACTAAGTTTCAGTCTGCATATAAGGATGGACATAGCACCGAGACAGCACTCATTAGGGTACAAAATGATATACTTAGGGCCCTAGATGACAGGGATTCTGTCATGTTGGTTCTTTTGGATCTTTCAGCTGCTTTTGACACCATTGACCATGAAATTCTGTTAAACAGGCTACACGACCGTTTTAGAGTTACTGGTAAGGCACTGAGTTGGATAAGGTCTTACTTATCTGACAGGAGGCAATCCGTCATTCTCCAGAATATTAGGTCATCTACTATTGGTATTACCTCCGGAGTACCTCAGGGGTCTGTGCTGGGACCAATCCTGTTCTCCTTGTACATTGCACCTCTGGCAGATATCTTGGATGACTATAACATGGCATATCACATCTATGCTGATGATACTCAAATCTATATGCCTATTAATCATAAACATGGAAATGCAGATCAGTATATTCATAAGCTTGAGGAATGTATTCATAGGATTAGGTCCTTCTTGATCTTGAACAAGATGAAATTAAATGATGACAAGTCTGAACTCTTAATTTGTACTCACAGTAGATCACCCGTAAGGTGGAACCTTACGCGGGAGGCAGGGCTTAAAATCGGGACATCCTCCATCAGTAATGGCACTAGCGTCAGAAACCTTGGTGTGATTTTTGACAGGCATCTTGATATGAAGGCGCAGGTCAGGAATATGTGTAAAAAGGGCTATTACAATATCAGGAACATTGCTGCCACTAGGCAATCATTAGACAATAGGGCTGCTGAGACAATCATCCACTCATCTACCCTAGATTATGGTAATGCGCTGCTGACTGGAATCCCTGAGGTGGACATTAGGAGACTGCAAAAATTACAAAACTCTGCGGCAAGAGTGGTTACTGGCCGGAGGAAATATGATCATATCACTGATAAACTTAAAGAGCTGCACTGGCTGCCTGTCAGAGCCAGAATTGATTTCAAGGTACTGCTAATGGTTTGGAAGGCCCTAAATGGTATGGCAGCCCCTTACATATCTGAGCTCCTGGAATGCAAACAACATTCCAGGACCCTACGTTCAAACTCACTTCTTGACCTCGTGGTCCCAGATACTAACATGAAAACTGTGGGTGATATGGCTTTTTCTGTGTTTGCACCTAAACTATGGAACAACATCCCTAATGATATTAGGAAAAGTCCTACTGTATCAGTTTTCAAGTCTAACTTGAAGACATTCCTCTTCAGGAGATACTACGGGACTGAGTGCAATGAACAGGCTTAGCCTGGTATATGCGCTATACAAGCTTTTATTATTATTATTATTATTATTATTATTATTATTATTTTTACTATACCTATCTCTGGTACCAGCCCTCGGGGCCAGGCTGATGCTTGCCATGGCCTGAAATATGGACCTGACCCTATCTCTAGTAATAGTCTTAGCCCTACCCCTAGCCATTAACATTGGCTCATTGCTGGCCCTAGCCCTAAAATGGCTAAAATGGCCCTATGACTATCCATGTCCTTGGACCTAGTAGCCCCTAGCTACTTGTCCCATGGTGGTTTAGTCCCTTTCTACAGGGCAATCTAGGATGTTGATGATCACATCTTTTGGGCAGGACCCAAACGTTTGGTGGGTTCGAGAAATGGTCCTGAAGGTAGACCTGGCCCTTCAACCAGCATTGGTCTTTGCCCTAAATTTAATCCTAGTCTTGGTCCTGACACTAGCCTTAGCAGTAGCACTTGCACTAATGCTGGCCCTAATGCTCCTCATCAGGTTGAGTATGGAACCAATCCAAACCCCTAATTATGGACCTAAACTAATGTGGCTAGGTGTGATACTAAGTTAGCGCCACAGTATAGCGACAGGAGATATAGTGCCAAAAGTGAGAATATATTATTTTATGTAAACTTCTGAAATATTATTTAGAATAGCATCTCAGGTAAAGTTGCATCTGTGACTCAAAGTCATGCATAGTCCACAAAGCCATGCATAGACCCACAAATGACGAATTATTACTGAATCACAATTCCCAATTATTTATATATACATCATGAAATTCATTTTGAAGAATTAGTTTGTGACACAAACCCCACAAACAAAGTGTCTATGATAATTATGTTTATAGACAAACCCTAACAATCATTAAAAGCCCCTATGTTATCATTTTCCTTTTTATTTCAAAGTGACAGTACATAACAAATCAACAAACAGTTAAAATGTTATGTCTATGAGTGAAGCATTCCACATTTGATCACAATAAATACTCGAATCAGGACATTCATTGCAACCAAATCGAAGGACCCACGACGATCACGTAGCTTCACATTGGGTCCCACACCCCAAAAAAAATATAATATTAAAAAGAACAATTTTCCATGTCATACCAATCACTGCCACCCACAAATTACTAATGATTACTGAATCACAATTCCCAATTCTTTATATATATATATATATATATATATATATATATATATATATACATTATGAGATTTTTATTTGAGAATTAGTTTGTGACACAAACCCCAACAAACAAAGTGTCTATGATGATTATTTTTATAGATAAACCCCAACAATCATTGAAAGCCCCAGGAATGACATGGCTATAAAAATAAAGAAATAATTTGCAAAAGATTATTAAGTTCCTGATGAGCAGTCAATAATACATATATTTGAGATGTCTTTTGTGCAGTCAAATCACATATCTTCTAGCAGTCAAAGTCACTTGTTATCAGAAATAATTGAAGACAAAAGACACAACTCAGGAACATCACAGATGTTGTGTAGAAGTTACACAAGCAAATAATTTTTACATGTCTTTTTCATCACTTACAAATGTAAAACACTACTTTCTAAGGTTGATAACAAAATAATTTATCTGTTCACATTTTATGAAAGAAATAAGAAAAATGAGTAGTCTGATACTTTCTGTACATATTTTTGTCTGACTTTCTGAAAAAATGCAAAAATATGAGTTATATGAATTGGACTGCTCACTGACCAACTTGAAGATACATGATTTTGACTGGGCAAGAGCTAAGTACTAGATACATGATTTTGACTTTTCATTAGTGAAATAATTCTAGAAAACCCATAGACCTAACAAGAAAAAAAGGGGTGTATCTAATAAAAAATATATGTTGGCATGTAACTTGTTTGATGCTTAATCATTCTCATCTGAGCTTGAGCTGTTGTTCATGCACTTAACCTGAAATGATTCTTTAATTTTTCCCTTTGGAACAAAAAGTATCTTATCATCCTCACTTTGGAGAAGTAAGAAATCTTTTTGCTAACAAATGGATCTTGCTTTTCTTTTTCTTTAAACTCTTGAACAAGTACATCAAATTCTGTATTCATGGTTTCTAAAGCCTCTTGATCTTCCGTTGTTCCACCAACTCTGTTGCACATAGCCCTTATTGGGGTAAGAAAATATCTCCTTGTCAGCTCATCCTTGTTGTTCGGAATACATATTTTTTTGAACCTCGAATACCAAGAAACCATGTTTGGGGAATAATGTGGGTAGAGTTTTTTGATCACTTGCTCTAAGTGTTTAGTGTGAGTTTTTGCATGGCCATATGAGTTACCCCTTGCATCGGCCAAATAGAGCAGCTCATTCAGGGCATTTGGGTAAGTTACTTCGAAACTGTCACAGTCTTTCCTTGTTAGCTTTTTAGTGGTATCACTGTGGTCAAGCTCATCACTTCCACATATGGCACTCATATCTGGCTCTTTTATCGAAAGTCCACTGGTACAATTGTTGCTTAACGGTGTTGACTGGAGGTCAGCACCTCCACCTGTTGCCAGTTCACTACTAGTTGCAACTTCGGAATGTACCTGTGTATTACATTCTGCCATTAGTGAATACCCCTGTCGATCATCTACTGATATCGCTGGGTTTTGCTGGGTGAACAGAGCCTTTTCTTCTGGAAGGGTGTGTTCTAATCCTTCCATGGCACTAGATAAGGTTTTTTGTATTTGTGGTCTTGTGGTCTTGTTAGCTTTTAAGTGGCATCGCTGTGGTCAAGCTCATCACTTCCACATATGACACTCATATCTTGCTCTTTTATCGAAAGTCCACTGGTACAATTTTTGCTTAACGGTGTTGACTGGATGTCAGTACCTCCACCTGTTGCCAGCTCACTGCTAGTTGCAACTTCGGAATGTACCTGTGTATTACATTCTGCCATTAGTGAATACCCTGTCTATCATCTACTGATATTACTGGGTTTTGCTGGGTGAACAGAGCCTCTTCTTCTGGAAGGGTGTGTTCTAATCCTTCCATGGCACTAGATAAGGTTTTTTGTATTTGATCTTTGACGGCGATGTAACATGATGCCCTGATGTGGTCGTAGTTTTCTATTTGTCTCACCATGTCGTCTTTGATTTCCATTATATGCTGTCGCTGTTCATGCTTGAAATTTTCCAAGTACTCATTGCATTTTAGTTCGGCATGTGTACTAAGTCTTTCCTCTAATTCTACAATGTCTTTTTGAAGTTTAACGTTCAAATCTTGTATTTTGGCATCGACTGAGTCCCTAAGCACATTCAGCTCACGATTAAATGAGTACAGGCATGTCTCAATAATGTTCTCTTGTATTCTATTAAATTTACTATCAATCAAGTCAGCAAATTCCTGTTCTATCATAGTACTTGACATCATGAAATCTGCAGAAATGTGTAAATATTCATAAATGCTCTGTTGGATTAACGCAATTCCTGGCTGGATTTGTCCAAAAAATAAAAATTGAAGGTGCTTTAAATGCCATAGCACCACTGTTTAGCAACAGGAGGTATAGTGCCAGAAGTGAGGAAATATTATGTTATGTAACCTTTTGAAAGATTATTTCGAATTGCATCTCAGGTTAAGTTGCATCTGTGACTCTGCCTCAAAGTCACGCATAGTCCACAAAGCCATGCATGGACCCAAAAATGACGAATTATTACTGAATCACAATTCCCAATTATTTATATATACATCACGAGATTCATTTTGAAGAATTAGTTTGTGACACAAACCCCAACAAACAAAGTGTCTATGATAATTATGTGTATAGACAAACCCTAACAATCATTAAAAGCCCCTATGTTATCATTTTCCTTTTTATTTCAAAGTGACAGTACATAACAAATCAACAAACAGTTAAAATGTTATGTCTATGAGTGAAGCATTCCACATTTGATCACAATAAATACTCGAATCAGGACATTCATTGCAACCAAATCGAAGGACCCACGACGATCACGTAGCTTCACATTGGGTCCCACACCCCAAAAAAAATATAATATTAAAAAGAACAATTTTCCATGTCATACCAATCACTGCCACCCACAAATTGCTAATGATTACTGAATCACAATTCCCAATTCTTTATATATATATATATATATATATATATATATATATATATATATACATTATGAGATTTTTATTTGAGAATTAGTTTGTGACACAAACCCCAACAAACAAAGTGTCTATGATGATTATTTTTATAGATAAACCCCAACAATCATTGAAAGCCCCAGGAATGACATGGCTATAAAAATAAAGAAATAATTTGCAAAAGATTATTAAGTTCCTGATGAGCAGTCAATAATACATATATTTGAGATGTCTTTTGTGCAGTCAAATCACATATCTTCTAGCAGTCAAAGTCACTTGTTATCAGAAATAATTGAAGACAAAAGACACAACTCAGGAACATCACAGATGTTGTGTAGAAGTTACACAAGCAAATAATTTTTACATGTCTTTTTCATCACTTACAAATGTAAAACACTACTTTCTAAGGTTGATAACAAAATAATTTATCTGTTCACATTTTATGAAAGAAATAAGAAAAATGAGTAGTCTGATACTTTCTGTACATATTTTTGTCTGACTTTCTGAAAAAATGCAAAAATATGAGTTATATGAATTGGACTGCTCACTGACCAACTTGAAGATACATGATTTTGACTGGGCAAGAGCTAAGTACTAGATACATGATTTTGACTTTTCATTAGTGAAATAATTCTAGAAAACCCATAGACCTAACAAGAAAAAAAGGGGTGTATCTAATAAAAAATATATGTTGGCATGTAACTTGTTTGATGCTTAATCATCCTCATCTGAGCTTGAGCTGTTGTTCATGCACTTAACCTGAAATGATTCTTTATTTTTTTCCCTTTGGAACATAAAGTATCTTATCATCCTCTCTTTGGAGAAGTAAGAAATCTTTTTGCTAACAAATGGATCTTGCTTTTCTTTTTCTTTAAACTCTTGAACAAATACATCAAATTCTGTATTCATGGTTTCCAAAGCCTCTTGATCTTCCGTTGTTCCACCAACTCTGTTGCACATAGCCCTTATTGGGGTAAGAAAATATCTCCTTGTCAGCTCATCCTTGTTGTTCGGAATACATATTTTTTTGAACCTCGAATACCAAGACCATGTTTGGGGAATACTGTGGGTAGAGGTTTTTGATCACTTGCTCTAAGTGTTTAGTGAGAGTTTTGGCATGGCCATATGAGTTACCCCTTGAATCGGCCAAATAGAGCAGCTCATTCAGGGCATTTGGGTAAGTTACTTTGAAACTGTCACAGTCTTTCCTTGTTAGCTTTTTAATGGTATCACTGTGGTCAAGCTCATCACTTCCACATATGGCACTCATATCTGGCTCTTTTATCGAAAGTCCACTGGTACAATTTTTGCTTAACGGTGTTGACTGGATGTCAGTACCTCCACCTGTTGCCAGCTCACTGCTAGTTGCAACTTCGGAATGTACCTGTGTATTACATTCTGCCATTAGTGAATACCCCTGTCTATCATCTACTGATATTACTGGGTTTTGCTGGGTGAACAGAGCCTCTTCTTCTGGAAGGGTGTGTTCTAATCCTTCCATGGCACTAGATAAGATTTTTTGTATTTGATCTTTGACGGCGATGTAACATGATGCCCTGATGTGGTCGTAGTTTTCTATTTGTCTCACCATGTCGTCTTTGATTTCCATTATATGCTGTCGCTGTTCATGCTTGAAATTTTCCAAGTACTCATTGCATTTTAGTTCGGCATGTGTACTAAGTCTTTCCTCTAATTCTACAATGTCTTTTTGAAGTTTAACGTTCAAATCTTGTATTTTGGCATCGACTGAGTCCCTAAGCACATTCAGCTCACGATTAAATGAGTACAGGCATGTCTCAATAATGTTCTCTTGTATTCTATTAAATTTACTATCAATCAAGTCAGCAAATTCCTGTTCTATCATAGTACTTGACATCATGAAATCTGCAGAAATGTGTAAATATTCATAAATGCTCTGTTGGATTAACGCAATTCCTGGCTGGATTTGTCCAAAAAATAAAAATCGAAGGTGCTTTAAATGCCATAGCACCACTGTTTAGCAACAGGAGGTATAGTGCCAGAAGTGAGGATATATTATGTTATGTAACCTTTTGAAAGATTATTTCGAATTGCATCTCAGGTTAAGTTGCATCTGTGACTCTGCCTCAAAGTCACGCATAGTCCACAAAGCCATGCATGGACCCAAAAATGACGAATTATTACTGAATCACAATTCCTAATTATTTATATATACATCATGAGATTCATTTTGGAGAATTAGTTTGTGACACAAACCCCAACAAACAAAGTGTCTATGATAATTATGTGTATAGACAAACCCTAACAATCATTAAAAGCCCCTATGTTATCATTTTCCTTTTTATTTCAAAGTGACAGTACATAACAAATCAACAAACAGTTAAAATGTTATGTCTATGAGTGAAGCATTCCGCATTTGATCACAATAAATACTCGAATCAGGACATTCATTGCAACCAAATCGAAGGACCCACGACGATCACGTAGCTTCACATTGGGTCCCACACCCCAAAAAAAATATAATATTAAAAAGAACAATTCTCCATGTCATACCAATCACTGCCACCCACAAATTACTAATGATTACTGAATCACAATTCCCAATTCTTTATATATATATATATATATATATATATATATATATACATTATGAGATTTATATTTGAGAATTAGTTTGTGACACAAACCCCAACAAACAAAGTGTCTATGATGATTATTTTTATAGATAAACCCCAACAATCATTGAAAGCCCCAGGAATGACATGGCTATAAAAATAAAGAAATAATTTGCAAAAGATTAATAAGTTCCTAATGAGCAGTCAATAATACATATATTTGAGATGTCTTTTGTGCAGTCAAATCACATATCTTCTAGCAGTCAAAGTCACTTGTTATAAGAAATAATTGAAGACAAAAGACACAAGCAAATAATTTTTACATGTCTTTTTCATTTCTTACAAATTTAAAACACTACTTTCTAAGGTTGATAACAAAATAATTTATCTGTTCACATTCCATGAAAGAAATGAGCAAGATGAGTAGCCTGATACTTTCTGTACATATTTTTGTCTGACTTTCTGAAAAAATGCAAAAATATGAGTTACATGAATTGGACTGCTCACTGACCAACTTGAAGATACATGATTTTGACTGGTCAAGAGCTAAGTACTAGATACATGATTTTGACTTTTCATTAGTGAATTAATTCTAGAAAACCCATAGACCTAACAAGAAAAAAAGGGATGTATCTAATAAAAAATATATGTTGGCATGTAACTTGTTTGATGCTTAATCATCCTCATCTGAGCTTGAGCTGTTGTTCATGCACTCAACCTGAAATGATTCTTTAATTTTTTCCCTTTGGAACAAAAAGTATCTGATCATCCTCTCTTTGGAGAAGTAAGAAATCTTTTTGCTAACAAATGGATCTTGCTTTTCTTTTTCTTTAAACTCTTGAACAAGTACATCAAATACTGTATTCATGGTTTCTAAAGCCTCTTGATCTTCCGTTGTTCCACCAACTCTGTTGCACAGAGCCCTTATTGGGGTAAGAAAATATCTCCTTGTCAGCTCATCCTTGTTATTCCGAATACATATTTTTTTGAACCTCGAATACCAAGAAACCATGTTTGGGGAATACTGTGGGTAGAGGTTTTTGATCACTTGCTCTAAGTGTTTAGTGAGAGTTTTGGCATGGCCATATGAGTTGCCCCTTGCATCGGCCAAATAGAGCAGCTCATTCAGGGCATTTGGGTAAGTTACTGCGAAACTGTCACAGTCTTTCCTTTTTAGCTTTTTAGTGGTATCACTGTGGTCAAGCTCATCACTTCCACATATGGCACTCATATCTGGCTCTTGTATTGAAAGTCCACTGGTACAATTTTTGCTTAACGGAGTTGACTGGAGGTCAACACTCAGTGTTGCCAGTTCACTGCTAGTTGCAACTTCGGAATGTACCTGTGTAGTACCTTCTGCCATTAGTGAATACCCCTGTCTACCATCTACTGATATTACTGGGTTTTGCTGGGTGAACAGAGCCTCTTCTTCTGGAAGGGTGTGTTCTAATCCTTCCATGGCACTAGATAAGGTTTTTTGTATTTGATCTTTGACTGCGATGTAACATGATGCCCTGATGTGGTCGTTGTTTTCTATTTGTCTCACCATGTCGTCTTTGATTTCCTTTATATGCTGTCGCTGTTCATGCTTGAAATTTTCCAAGTACTCATTGCGTTTTAGTTCGGCATGTGTACTAAATCTTTCCTCTAATTCTACAATGTCTTTTTGAAGTTTAACGTTCAAATCTTGTATTTTGGCATCGACTGAGTCCCTCAGCACATTCAGCTCACGATTAAATGAGTACAGGCATGTCTCAATAATGTTCTCTTGTATTCTATTCAATTTACTATCAATCAAGTCAGCAAATTCCTGTTCTATCGTAGTACTTGACATCATGAAATCTGCAGAAATGTGTAAATATTCATAAATGCTCTGGTGGATTAATGTAATTCCTGGCTGGATTTGTCCAAAAATAAAAATCGAAGGTGCTATAAATGCCATATTTAACATTAAACTTGTACTATTGGTACAGCATTCATTTTCATGGAAAATAATTAAAATTAGGTCACAAAGGTAAAAGCTTCAAGGTCAAATATAGGTCAAATATATTATATAACATTCGAGGCAAAAGTGCAGTGGACGATAAATAGTGCTGTATGCCTAAACATTAATTTCACAACTGTACAATTTTGAAATAGCACTTTTTCTTCTTTTTATTTTGTAAAGACCTTTCACCGTAGAAAACACATTTGTGTTAGGTGAAAACACTGTGATATTGCTCCAGACGTTTTGCAATGCCAGCCTTAAAGAAAAAAAAAAGAAAGACAGTCCCTTAAGAAGGCCTTTGGTCATTTCAATGTCCCTCTCTCTTTACATTATTTCTAATACTATATGTCATAACATTCTGACACTTTGCAATGAATCACTAGGATTAATTCACAAGCCTCTGATGAGCCCTTTCACTAGTCCCTACCTAGTCCTTGATTAGCCCTTTCAATATAAACTTACTAACCCTTTCACTCGCCCTTTCTCTAGCCCCTACCTAGTCCTTGATTAGCCCTTTCACTATGAACTTACTAACCCTTTCACTCGCCTTTTCTCTAGCTCCCGACTAGTCCCTTGAATAATAGCCAAAGGCTAGCCTATTCTCCGATGCCTGACTAGCTCCTATTTAAAATCTGTACAGTTGTGGAGTTTATGTGCAAGTTTATACCTATCATATAATAAAGGTTTCACCATTGCCCAATTGGTTAGAGCGCCAGCTTATTAGCACCAGTTCCTCTGTAGTGATTCAAAGGTAGTATTTGAGAAATATTTTGATTGTGATAACTTCAGCAAAGAGTTATATTTATTTCTCTGAAATAAATATAAATATTGTAGAATTCCTTATCAATATGAGAGACCTCTCATGCTCGATATGATCACTCATCCAAGGCACTGATTGGCATTAGGATAAATTGGCATTTTTTAGAGGAGCATGTTTATCCATCAATGATGTAAGATTCTTATCATAGAAATCCACCATGTCATGAAAGGATAGATGTTCCCATGTCGAAGTATGACAGGGATTTGAGGGGTTCAGGAGGGATGATATCAAGGCAAAATCTGATCATCTTATGATCAGATATGTATTCATCAACCAGATGACTTTTGAGACTTGTTCCCCTCGAAAGTAATGATTATATAAAAGGTGTTACCTAACCTATGGGTTGGTTCATTGATTCATTGGTTCATGTCATGTCATAGGATGTCATTAAACCTGATGACATCAATTTTAGTAGGTTTGTTGACATGAAAGTTGTAGTCACAAAGGAAGATGACCTCATGATTAAAAGAGCCATAATGGGCAACCAGTTGAGTAAATTCATCATAGAACTCAGAGTAGGTATACCTATTCATACCAGATGGTTTTGGTCTGTAGATAACTACAAAGATTATTTGTTTACCCTTGATTAGTATGGAGGCCTCCATGAGCTCCATTGTATTAACAGTAGGTGGATGCAACATATTGGTTACAAAGGGTAGTTCAACTCGATGTAACAGGCCCAGTCATCCTCCCGTGCATCCAGTCCGGGAGAATGTGTGAAATTTGAGGGATCCCTCCTCAAGTTCATGTATGACCCTCTCATCACCAGATTCATGCAACCATGTTTCAGTCATGAATAGAGCATGCAGATTGTTCTCATAAATGTAGTCTCTCACACTCAAGACCTTGCTAGAGATGCTTTGGACATTTCATGAGCCGAGTAAGACCTGGTTGTTAGGTTTGTATTGTGATGAATGACTTTTGTTGTAGGCAGTGCCCTCTATATTTATATTCTTTAGCAGAGCATATGCTGTCCGGCCGGCAGCCGTAGGGATGCATTCTGATTTGTTGGCCGAGAAGAGGAATGTGAATTATTAACATTCCTACCAAGAACCGGCTTGATTAGCTGGGGCTGTCTCTGATGTATTGTTAATTTTGCCGAAACTGCATATTTTTGATGAATTGCATGGACTTTCAACTATTTTGTTGTTTAGTTTATACTTATGTGCCTGAGGGGTCAGAATAAATATGTTTTCCCAATAAAGTTGGGTGAGATATTTGTGTATATTTAACAAAATTGAACTGACAATTCTGCTTGCTTTCCCCATGTATGGATAGTAGTGTGTTCGACTTTATGTATTCACAAGTATCGAGCACCCATCAGATTTGAGTGGGGAACAGTTCAATTTCATGCCCTCACTCAAATATATTAATATTAACACTAATGTCCTGCAGTAACCTGAAATGAACACGTGATAAGATATGAAAATTAATATTTTCCAGAGAAAGATTCTTTGTGAAAGTGCCCATATGATTGTCACATAACAGAATATTTCTTGACCCTATACCATTGTGGGGCAGGGAAAGCTTCTTCGTGGTTTCGTTACTATTCTTATCGTATATGTAGAAACAGGAACATATACAAACAAAGCCATGATTGTGTAGCATTGAACAGGTAGGCAATCCCTTGTTTAAGGATTATTATCAGAAATAATGTTCAATTTTCAGCTCAATGCAGAATATACATTCACGGGTCAAGCTGCTATATGAGCAATTGACACGTTATGTATTTTGAACTACCGGTATCATTGACAGAGATGAATGCCCAATAAAGCAAATACGAGAAAATAAACCTTGGGGTTTTGTGTTTTAATCTGTATTTAATTAATTTGGGCAGCGATCAGCTGTGTTGTATTCTTCTTATTTATATTGTTAAATAAGAGCGTATTAAGGAAATGTAAAGAGAGATGTGTGCCAGGGTCGTGGTAGTGTGTAGCACAATAAGTGTTCACATGTAATCGATATATACATATTGTACAATTCTACAAAACAAAATTGATGCCAGTCACGACGAGAAGTTTCATTTTGTGCTTATCAAAGTCCTGTCTCAGATGTCCTGTTTCACAAGTCTATTTGACCTTGACCTTTGATCTTGATGATCTAATTTCAATAAGTTAGGGTTAGGGTTGAATGAAAATAAAAATATTTAAATATGTTCATCTTTTAAATAATTTCATAGTTCATAGTATGGCTGGCCCTCGAGCATGCATTAAGACACAAATCTTCATGTACAAGGTCTGCTATCACAGCCATGTAAACCTCTAATAAATTCTAACTTTGTTATGACCTGAAAAAAAGACAATCAGCTGGGCTTGTAGCCTCGCAAGCTCCCCACCGGGGTTTTAAACTTGCCTCCACGGACCCATAAGACACTGGTCAAGATATTTTATGCTTCCTGTTCCGGCTTTTTATGCCACAAGCCACATAATATACTTGACAAGTTGTATCTCTGGTCTATGAAGTTTGGGCGGCCTACCAAGTAACCAACTAATTGACAGGGTTATACAAACCTCTCGAGCCCATACACAGTCCAGCACTGCAAATATAAAACAGAAAAATCATAAAGCATTTACAATGGCAATGTACCTTTCACTTGTGCACTTCACTCTACAAAGTCTGGTCCACGAATGACTGCCTTCGCCGTTTCTGGGCCTTATATACTGCTACCCAGACACACACACTCACACCACAGCCAGCCACCCAGCCCAACAGATGACACTGCCCGAAAAATAAGATTTACAAAAATAAACATGTATTGCTTTTCCATTGTAAAGACCAATGAAGATCTTTCAGCTAATAAACAATTTTGTAAATACCATTTACTTATTTAAAATGCTTAAATATGTTGTATTTTACCAAATATATCAAATTGCACATATCAGTTCATATTAAAAGTACTATTTAACATTCAGATCTCTAAGATATCTCTATGTCCATGTTCCTGAGGTTGTTTAGATACTATTAGGAGTTTTCAGAATGGAAATATGTTTACTGCAAGCTAAAGTATAAGCAAATCGTGGATAGGAAGTGACAAGAAAGGAATAAAACATTAAAATTGCACCTGCCTTTTTTTTACACCTTTATGGTACTATTTAACATGCAGATCTCTAAGATATCTCTATGTACATATTCCTGAGGTTGTTTAGATACTGTTAGGACTTTTCAGAATGGAAATATATTCACTCTAAGCTAAGATATAAGCAAATCTTGGATTGGAAGTGACAAGAAAGGTATAAAACATAAAAATCGCGTCTGTCGTTTTTTACACCTTTATGGTACTATTTAACATTCATATCTCTAAGATATCTCTATATCCATGTTCCTGAGGTTGTTTAGATATTGTTAGGACTTTTCAGAGTTGAAATATGTTCACTACAATCCAAGATATTAGCAAATCTTGGATTGGAAGTGACAAGAAAGATATAAAACATAAAAATCGCGTCTGCCGTTTTTTACACCTTTATGGTACTATTTAACATTCATATCTCTGAGATATCTCTATATCCATGTTCCTGAGGTTGTTTAGATATTGTTAGGACTTTTCAGAGTTGAAATATGTTCACTACAATCCAAGATATTAGCAAATCTTGGATTGGAAGTGACAAGAAAGGTATAAAACATAAAAATCGCGTCTGCCGTTTTTTACACCTATATGGTACTATTTAACATTCATATCTCTAAGATATCTCTATATCCATGTTCCTGAGGTTGTTTAGATATTGTTAGGACTTTTCAGAGTTGAAATATGTTCACTACAAGCCAAGATATTAGCAAATCTTGGATTGGAAGTGACATGAAAGGTATAAAACATAAAAATCGCGTCTGCCGTTTTTTACACCTTTATGGTACTATTTAACATTCATATCTCTAAGATATCTCTATATCCATGTTCCTGAGGTTGTTTAGATATTGTTAGGATTTTTCAGAGTGAAAATATGTTCACTACAAGCCAAGATATTAGCAAATCTTGGATTGGAGGTGACAAGAATGAGTATAAAATGTCAAAAAATATTTGAAATTGTGCCTGCCGTTTTTTACACCTTTATGATACTATTTAACATCTCTTAGATTTCTCTATTTCCATGTTCCTGAGGTTGTTTAGATATTGTTAGGACTTTTCAGAGTGAAAATATGTTCACTTCAAGCCAAAATATCAGCCAATGTTGGTTTGTTAGTTACATTTGGGATTTCATGACAATTCTTGACAAATTCTGGTTGAAAACATTTTAATTTGCTTTGTTAAAAATTATATACTGATATGAATTCAGTTTGTGTTTGGTTTTACACTGCAGCCAGCAAATATGCATGGACATGTTAATTTTAAATTTACATATTGGCCTCTTGTAAATCTCCGTTTTTACGCAGTCAACAGGGCAAGCGTGGGAAAGTCTGCATATTTTTTTCTGTCTGATGACTGCCTGGTAGGGGGCGTATGGAAGCCCATTGGTGCAGAAAAACACATCCCAAATCATCACAAAATGCTTTAACATACAGTAAAAATCAAATACACATCAAATATACAACCAAATGCCTCAGTAATGGTCCCATAATGCCATACAATGTCAATTAATCAAATACTCCCAATAATATAAAATACACATAAAAAAAATACCACAAACAATAAAAAATGCAATAAAAGGAAAATTCATGTCAAATACAAAACAAATACACATCAAATAAAACACCTTATAATATCCAAAAATCTACATTCAATCCAGAACAAATCCAAAGTACAGAACAAATCTGGTTCAAACGCTGGCTAAATAGCGTGGTTTGAAAGCTGATCCTTATCTACTGCTTGGCACAATGGCACCATAGCACCCTTGCATACTATCACCCAATTATTGGGGCCAGCTGTAGTGCCAATGGGTTAGAGGGATAAGGTTAGTTTTTGTTAACAGTGCTTGGCACCAACGCTGTATTGAATGCTGGTGATAAAGCTGGAACCCTAGTACCCTAACCCTGGCAACCTCGCCCTGTCCTTGGCGCCCTAGCCCTGGCACTCTGGCACCGTACCCCAACCCTAGCACTGGCACCCTCGCCCTGGCATTCTGGCACCCTACCCCAACACTAGCCCTGGCACCCTCACCCTGGCACTCTAGCACGATGGCACCCTGACAAACCCTATCCCTTACAGTGTACATGCTTTTCAAGGCATTTTGGGACCATTTGATGTGTATTTGATGTGTATTTGATGTGTATTTGATGTGTATTTGATGTGTATTTGATGTGTATTTGATGTGTATTTGATGTGTATTTGATGTGTATTTGATGTGTATTTGATGTGTATTTGATGTGTATTTGATGTGTATTTGATGTGTATTTGATGTGTATTTGATGTGTATTTGATGTGTATTTGATGTGTATTTGATGTGTATTTGATGTGGAACCCTGGCACCCTGGCACCCTGGCACCCTGGCACCCTGGCACCCTGGCACCCAAATATTGGGCCAGCTTTTGTGCCATTGGTATGTGTTACAGCAAGGTTTTTGTAAAGGTGCTTGGCCCCAAAGCTTTATCGAATGCTGGCCTGAAATCTGGCACCTAGCACCATAGCCCTGGCTCCCTGGCTCCCTGGCACCCTGGCACCCTGTCACCCTGGCACCCCGGCACCCTGGCTCCCTAGCTCCCTGGCTCCCTGGCACCATGGCTCCCTGGCACCCTGGCACCCGAAAGCTAGCACCTAGCACCATAGTCCTGGCTCCATGGCACCCTGACACCCTGGCACCCTGGCACCCAAATATAGGGGCCAGCTTCAGTTCAAATGGTATGGGTTACAGCAAGGTTTTTGTAAAAGTGCTTGGCCCCAAAGCTTTATCGAATGCTGGCCTGAAATCTGGCACCAAGCACCATAGCCTTTGCTCCCAGGTTCCCTGGCACCCTGGCTCCCTAGCCCCCTGGCACCCTGGCTCCCTGGCACCCTGGCTCCCTGGCACCCTGGCTCCCTGGCACCCTGGCTCCCTGGCACCCTGGCTCCCTGGCACCCTGGCACCCTGGCACCCTGGCACCCTGGCACCCGAAAGCTGGCACCTAGCCCATAGTCCTTGCTCCATGGCACTCTGGCTCTGTGGCTCACTGGCACCCTTGCACCCTTGCACCCTTGCACCCAAATATTGGGGCAAGCTTTTGTGCCAATGGTATGGGTTATGGCTTTGTTTTTTTGGGCTAGGGTTAGGGTTAGGCTTTGTTTTTTTGGGTTAGGGTTAGGGTTAGGGTTAGGGTTAGGGTTAGGGTTAGAGGGTTAGGGTTAGAGGGTTAGGGTTAGGGTTAGGGTTAGGGTTAGGGTTAGGCTTTGTTTTTTAGGGTTAGGGTTAGGGTTAGGGTTAGGGTTAGGGTTAGGGTTAGGGTTAGGGTTAGGTTAGGGTTAGGGTTAGGGTTAGGGTTAGGGTTATAGCCGTGGTCAGATTAGGCTCGCTAACTGGTCAGATTAGGCTCGCCACCACGTCAGTTTAGGCTCGCCTCGGTCAGATTAGGCTCGCCGGTCAGATTAGGCTCGCTTGTCGGTCGGTTTAGGCTCGCCTCCCGGTCAGTTTAGGCTCGCCTCCAAATTTTCGGGCGAGCCTAAACTGACCGAGCGAGCCTAAACTGACCGGGCATATCACTGAAGCGAGCCTAAACTGACCAGCGAGCCTAAACTGACGTGAATTCTCAGTCTGAAAATTTGGAATGCTTCACATAAAAGAATTAAGTATAAAAAAGTCCACATTTCAACTTTTGTACTTGTCAGCACTTTGATTTTGGTTCATTGCATAAATTTTGTGCAAATTTGATGAAGATTAAAGAAGTTTTTTTTTTCGGCTTATAAACCTAACCCAATTAAAAATTGGGTTAGAGAGTCATTTAAATCTAAAGCCTAATTACAAATTCAAAAGTTCAAATATTTTTCGACCAGCATTACAAATAAGTCATTTATGAACTCCAAAGGCATTAAAGAGTCAAGCCCTCTTCAAATAGATCGGCTTTCATGTAAAGTTGTTTACTAATTGTGGCTAAACACAAGATTTATACCATGAATAAACAATTTTCACAATGTTTGACTCTCATAGCAACTAAAATCTTGACCAATATGTAAAAGTAAGGCATATGTGTACTCTGAATGCCTCACAGAAACTTGTTACAACACAAATAGAGAACAATTATATTTCTTTTGTATAATGTTTAAGGTAAAAACATAGGCCATGTAAACTGAATGTGTCACAATGGTATTTTTTGCTGAATTGGTCCCATTTGTAGTTCCAAGCAGCCCAAATAATTGGCTAAGATTATATAGAAATGCACTTGATAAAGAAACTTGATAAAGAGCAGTTTAAAATGAGAGATAACTAGACTGGTGTGATAGTCATTCTAGAGCAAACAATATGTTAGCTTTATTGTGGCCATGTAGAGACCTGCTTTAGTACAAAACATTCAAAATTTGAAATATTTGTAATCATTTTTAAACTCAAAAACCAATATGTATAATGTGAATTGTCCATTTAGGGGATTACAGCAGGTTCTGGCCCAAGTTCAAATATCCTAAATAAATGGCAATGAAGTAAGATAAAAGGCACAGATGATCTATAGAGGGCTTATAGAGTCCAGCTCTAGTACAGAATATCCATAATCTTATATATTTTACAATTATTTTAAAGAAAAAAAACAAGATATGTACTCTGAAAGCACCAAATTGGGATTCTACATGACCCTGGCACCATTTTAGAATAGGAGAATAGCTGTAAAACAAGTAAAGGAAGATTTTACTTATTTTTTCAGATGTTCAAGGTGCAAACCCAATTTAGAAGCTAGGTCTAGGCAGAAGCTAGGTCTAGGCATATAAAAGCTCCAGTAGCATGATAGAGAATTATATATTCCCACAATTTGATATATTTTTAAACCTTTTTAAACCTTTTTCAAAACCCGATAAATGTATGCTGAAGTGTCCATCCAGGGTTATGGTTAGGAGGTCTTAGTTGGTTTTAGTCCAGTTTCAAGTTCAAAACATCTCACATATATAGCCTTGAAGTAAAATAAAATCATATATCAGACACAGTGGCCTTATAGAGAAAGGCTCTTGCATAAAATATACATAGTTGTATTTATTTCTAAACCTTATTAAGCTCAAAACCTCTTTTATCTAATGTGAATAGTCCATCTTTGGAGTTTTCAGCTTTTGGCTGGTTTAAAGTTCAGAGCACACCAAATATTAGACATATGAGCTAGTTAAAGGCATAAATGACCTCTAGAGGCTTCAGAGAGACAAGCTTTAATTCAATTAAAGAACAGTTGTACTTTTTTGCTCCATGTCGAAGGTCAAAACACAATTCACATACCCGAAACAAACTGTTTCACCACACTTTAGCCAAGTTTCAAGTTCAAAGCATCCCAGATATGTGACCCAGGAGTTAAGTAAAGGCATTTATGAGTTTTAATGGCCTTATTGTATATAACTCCAGTCCAGATCCTTTAAAACTGTATTCATTTTTTAAACTAATTGAACCATTTCTAAAACTAATTGAGCGTAAAACCCACTATATGTATTATAAATAGTCTAGTTTCAGGGTTTTGAGTTTGTTCCGGCCAAGAGTGAAATTCAAACATTTGGCCAAGAAGCAAAATAAAGGCATATATGAACTCTAGAGACTGCAAGGAGATTAGATTTGTCATAAAGAAGAAAATGTTCTCCATATTCTGTGACATATTTAAGGTCGAAACTGTATTTATGTACTTTGAATCAACAGTAGTTTTCCCCACACTTTAGCCCAGTTTCAAGTTCAAAACATCCCCAAATATATGGACTAGGTTTTAATTATAGACATATATCAGCTCCAGTAGCATGATAGAGACTAGCCATTATACAAAACAATCCCAATTTTTCTATAATGTTTGTACCATTTTAAACTCCAAACCAAACATATGTATTGTGAATAGTGCATTTTTGAAGTTTTCACTTGTTTTCGACCCAGTTTTAAGTTCAATGCATCACAAATATATGGACTAGGATTTATATAAAGTCAAATAATTTCTCTAATGGTATAATACAGACTATCTGTACTTCCAAACATCCAATACCTTCTATTTTTTAAACCTTCACAAAATCCAAAACCAAGGTATGATTTGAAAATAATCAATGATTGGAGTTGATTGATTGGAGATTTTGGTACAGTTTTAAATTCAAAGCTTCACCAATATTTTAACCAGACATTTAATAAAGGCAAATATGAATTTGGGAGGGATCAAAGAATAGCTCCATTATAATTAAACTACAACTCAATTGATTTCTTACCATTTTTATAAGAAAAATGAAGTCTTTAAATTTCGATTTGTTTATTGTTTTTTAGCTGGGTTAGGGTTAGGATTAGCATAAAATGCATGTTAGCTCTAGTGGCCTTTTAGAGACCTGCTTTAGTACAAAACATTCAAAATTTGAAATATTTGTAATCATTTTTAAACTCAAAAACCAATATGTATAATGTGAATAGTCCATTTAGGGGATTACAGCAGGTTCTGGCCCAAGTTCAAACATCCTAAATAAATGGCAATGAAGTAAGATAAAAGGCACAGATGATCTATAGAGGGCTTATAGAGTCCAGCTCTAGTACAGAATATCCATAATCTTATATATTTTAAAATTATTTTAAAGAAATAAACCAAGATATGTACTCTGAAAGCACCAAATTGGGAATCAAAACAGTCAAAACAGTCAAAAGTCAAAACAGCTCGAATATTTAGCCAAGATTTAAAATAAAGACATATCTAAACTGTAGAGGCTACATAGAGAATAGCTGTAAAACAAGTAAAGGAAGATTTTACTTATTTTTTCAGATGTTCAAGGTGCAAACCCAATTCAGATATGCCAAAAACGCTGTTTACATCACCCTTCAGCCCAGTTTCAAGTTCAAAGCACCCCAAATATAAAGACTAGAAGCTAGGTCTAGGCATATAATAGCTCCAGTATCATGATATAGAATTATATATTCCCACAATTTGATATATTTTTAAAGCTTTTTAAACCTTTTTCAAAACCCAATAAGTGTATGCTGAATTGTCCATCCAGGGTTATGGTTAGGAGGTCTTATTTGGTTTAAGTCCAGTTTCAAGTTCAAAACATCTCACATATATAGCCATGAAGTAAAATAAAGTCATATATCAGACACAGTGGCCTTATAGAGAAAGGCTCTTGCATCAAACATACATAGTTGTATTTATTTCTAAACCTTATTAAGCTCAAAACCTCTTTTATCTAATGTGAATAGTCCATCTTTGGAGTTTTCAGCATTTGGCTGGTTTAAAGTTCAGAGCACACCACATATTAAACATATGAGCTAGTTAAAGGCATAAATGACCTCTAGAGGCTTCAGAGAGACAAGCTTTAATTCAATTAAAGAACAGCTGTGCTTTTTTGCTCCATGTCGAAGGTCAAAACACAATTCACATACCCGAAACAAACTGTTTCACCACACTTTAGCCAAGTTTCAAGACCAAAGCATCCCAGATATGTGACCCAGAAGTTAAGAAAAGGCATTTATGAGTTTTAATGGCCTTATAATATATAACTTCAGTCCAGATCCTTCAAAATTGTATTCATTTCTTAAACTAATTGAACCATTTCTAAAACTAATTGAACGTAAAACACGCTATATGTATTATAAATAGTCTATTTTCAGGGTTTTGAACTTGTTCCGGCCCAGAGTGAAATTCAAACATTTGGCCAAGAAGCAAAATAAAGGCATATATGAACTCTAGAGACTGCAAGGAGATTAGATTTGTCATAAAGAAGAAAATGTTCTACATATTTTGTGATATGTTTAAGGTCGAAACTATATTTATGTATTTTGAATCAACAGTAGTTTTCCCCACAATTTAGCCCAGTTTCAAGTTCAAAGCATCCCCAAATATATGGACTAGGTTTTAATTATAGACATATATCAGCTCCAGTAGCATGATAGAGACTAGCCATTATACAAAACAATCCCAATTTTTCTATATGTTTGTACCATTTTAAACTCCAAACCAAACATATGTATTGTGAATAGTGCATTTTTGAAGTTTTCACTTGTTTTCGACCCAGTTTTAAGTTCAATGAATCACAAATATATGGACTAGGATTTATATAAAGTCAAATAATTTCTCTAATGGTATAATACAGACTATCTGTATTACCAAACATCCAATACCTTCAATTTTTTAAACCTTCATAAAATCAAAAACCAAGGTATGATTTGAAAATAATCCATGATTGGAGTTAATTGATTGGAGATTATGGTACAGTTTTAGATTCAAAGCTTCACCAATATTTTAACCAGACATTTAATAAAGGCAAATATGAATTCGGGAGGGATCAAAGAATAGCTCCATTATAATTAAACTACAACTCAATTGATTTCTTACCATTTTTATAAGAAAAACAAAGTCTTTAAATTTCGATTTGTTTATTGTTTTTTAGCTGGGTTAGGGTTAGGATTAGCATAATATGCATGTTAAAACAATTTGCAGTGTGTTTTTTGTTACATTTTATTGTTCATATATTAGATACATGTTTAGGACAGGATAAAATACCTGCACACATAAACTATATTTGTTTTACAGCAAATGACAAATTTAAGAAATTCTTATGTAAAAATTACAATGTTAAGCGAGCCTAATCTGACCGGCCCTTTTATTTTTTAGGGTTAGTAAAATGAGAGAGAAATATCATTCAAATTAAACATTTAAGAACTAAATAATATATAATTTAAATATTCATACATAATTGAAAAAGAGGAGACTTTAATATTCAATATTTAAGTTTTTTTTTTTATTAGGGTTGGGATTAATGAAAATTTCAAATTTTAGCGAGCCTAAACTGACCAGTCTTTTTATGGGGGGTATTAAAATGAAAGGGAAATATCATTAAAATTAAACATTTGAGAAGTATATAATGAACATTTTAAATATTCATGCATAATTGGAAAAGAAGACACTTGAGTATTGAATATTTATATGTATTTTATGTGTTTCAAATTAATTGGGTTAGAAAAAAGCGAGCCTAATCTGACCAGCGGAGCTCACGACGTCTAGTATATGGACTTAAAGGTACATACAGTACAATATTCACATTGAAATAGGTACACATGACCTTGAGGCAATTTTTTCCCCCATTTTCCACTCTTAAGTATTTATGAAATGAGAAAAAAATAATTTTGAATTTTTTTTGTGAAAACTCAGGATTCGTTTGAGATTCACAGTAATACCAACTAAAACATTTTTTTGACGAAGTGAAAAAACCCCAATGGGGGGTCAGTGGACTAGAGATTTGTTTCAAAATCCATTCTAATGGGCACTAGTAGCCCCCTAGTCCACTAAAAATCTTTAAAGTAAATCTAAGGGATCATATAGTTTTTTTTGTGCAAAATCGGTCAGTTTAGGCTCGTTTTTTTTTACATTATTTGTAATAACTTTTTGTTAATATGTAATAAAATTGTCAATAAAAGACTATGTTCCTTATTTATGAAGAGAGACATTATGACCTTAAAAGTATTTAAAAGGTCATCATATATGACCCTAACCCTGTGAAAATTGGGTTAGCGGTAAGTTTAGGCTCGCTCACCGGCTATAGTTAGGGTTAGGGTTAGGGTTAGGGTTAGGGTTAGGGTTAGGGTTAGGGTTAGGGTAAGGGGTTCGTAAGATGATGATCACTTCTGTGATGATCAAAATGACAAAGTCCACCTGTGTAGTATGTACGCTATGAAGGAGCGAAGATAGAGCTTTGTAAATTTTTACGGGGTCCCCTACTTTTTCATTCTACATCGTTTTTTCACTGTTCCGAATAGGTTGGGGCTAGGGTGCTAGGCAATTTGCACGGAACAAAAGTACAAAATTGGCCCTGTTGCTATGTACAGAAATACTGCAAGGAGTCAATTTAGTGTCTTGAAATTTTTTACGTGGTATTCTACTTTTGTGTAAAGAGTGCATCTCTTTGGTTTCTGAAGGGCTAGCCCCAATGGGCTAGGTATGGCAGCCCAAAAAAGTTTTGGTTCATAAAAAGTGAAAGTTGGGAAATTTGCTAAAACACGCTCTCCTTTTGGAATTTCTGCTCTACGGGCATTATTTGTCGACCATATTCACAAAAATCCGATTTGACAATGAAAAATGAGAAGTACTTTGAATTTTTCTTCCACATCAGTCCACAGCTATAGAGTAAACACCATGAAGGAGCGTAGGTAGAGCTTTAAAAGTTTTTATGGGGTCCCCTACTTTTGTCTAAAGAGTGCATCTCTTTGGTTTCTGAAGGGCTAGCCCCAATGGGCTAGGTATGGCAGCCCCACAATATTTTGGGCCATAAAAATTGAAAGTTGGCAAATTTGATGAAATGCGCTCTCCTTTTGGAGTTTCTGGCCTATGGGCATTATTTGTTGACCATTTTTGAAAAATCTTATTTCCCATGATCAATGAGGTGAATTTTAAAAATTTGGAGAAAATGATCCTTTTCTAAAATATGGAGAGCATGAAGGTTCGCTTTAAAGTAAAAAATGGCATGCTGAGGCCATGAAGGAAAAATAGGTTAGCTCTGTAATTTTCAAAACTCTAGTACCAACAAGGTGCCAGGGTCAAAATTTGGGACATGAGAATCAACTGTGGGAAATTGGATAAAATATGTTCTTTTGGAATTTCTGGCGTACGAGTGTTATTTGTCGGCCATTTAGGCCCAAAACTGATTTCCATTGAAAAATGAGACACACATGCACCAATTACCCTCAATACTTCCACCCAGAATTGTCAATGTTCAGGATCTACTTCCTGTTTCTAAACACTTTTGATCATAATTTCTCAAATAATTGCCTTTCAACATGCACAATACATCAATCAAAACTTTTCAACATTAACAATACATCAATCAAAACCTGAACATTTTCCAGATTCAAAATTATTTAAAAATATTTTATCACATGACCTAATTTGCATAGTTTTACATAATGAATAAATTCAAAAACAAATTTTAAAATGAGGTAAAAATGGTATGATTTTCCATAATACACAAAATTCTAGGTTATTTTGTTTTTCTAAGAAATTAATCGGACAATTATTAAGTGTGTAAAAAGGACTTGAAGTTGAGGATGAAGGAATTAAAGCACCAGTTTTATCCTGCATGGTAAAGGCCAGTAAAGTTGTGTGGGGAAAAAGAATATTAAATAGTAATAGTAAATGGAAAGTAATATTGTCAGAATTTATAAAAACCATGTCATAGAACATTTTTCTTAAACTAATTTAAGTAAATTAGTCATAGAAAATATTAAGATTCCATTTTATAAACAAGTGTATATATTTTGGAATGAATTAAAACCAGTACAGAAATACTCTCTTATGGAAATGAAATTCTATGGTACAATAAATATATTCAGTTTCCGATAAATGTCAAACATTCAAAACAGGGAAAAACCAAAGAATTGATGTGGCCTGATTTTTACAAAGCTGGTGTTATATATGTTAAAGATCTCTTTAATGACACCAATGAAATATTAGGTTTTCTAACAAATACACATTGAACTGTAATATTTTAAACTATTATACACTAAGAAAAGCAATTCCATTACACAAGTTGGAAGCAATATCCAAAGAAAAAGCCCCAATACAAATCAGGTTGGACATTATTCTTAACTGTAAAGGTTACACAAGGATGCTAAAAGAAATAAAAACCAAACATTTCTATGACTCTTTTGTATATGATGTGTTTGAAAGACCAACTGCCTTAAAAAAATGGGAGCTCAAATACACAATCCAAGATGACTGGTTAACTATATTTAAACTACCATATTCCTGTACTAGGGAAACAAAATTACAAGCTCTTCAATATAGAATTATAAACAGAATTTTACCATGTAAGAGATGGCTGTACAATTTATCTATTGTGGAATCTGAAAAATGCCTTGAATGCATTGTACCAGACGACATTGAACACTTTTTGTATGAATGTACTATAGTTAAGGATTTCTGGATAGCTTTGGAAAAATGGTGGAACAGAACAACACCTAATGCAATTAAAATAACAGTAAAACATGTAATATTTGGATTTTACTATGATCTTAAACATTTCACCAATATAAACTATATTGTATTGCTTGCAGAGATGGATATTTAATATCAAGAGATTAATGAAGAAAGAGTATGATTTTATAATTTCCTTTGAATTCTCAAATACAAATTAGAAATAGAAGAGTTCATTCATACAAAAAACAAAACAAATGATATATTTAAAGAAAGGTGGAACACAATTATTGACGAATTAGGATAAGAAAAACTAAATTATCTTCAGAGTAAAGAAAAAAAGAAAAGATATGATCAATATTGCTCAAATTTGTTTTATAATGCCCATGGAAATTTGTGTGTCTGTCATTGTGAATTTTATATTATGTTCAGTCTGTCAATGTTTTAATAATGCATGATTGTGTTATTCTCTTTTGTATATACATTTCGCTTGTTATTGTTATGTTAAAAATGAAATAAAATATATTAAAGAAAAAAGAAAACGATCCTTTTCTATTTTATGTACACCACAAAAGCTTGTTTCTAAGTGAAAATGGCTCAATTTATATAGGAAGTATGGGTCTTTTAATTTCCCTGTTATTTCCCATGAAAAATGAGATGTACTTTCCTTTTCTATAGTATGGAGAGCATGAAGGCTTGCTTTGAAGTGAAAATGGCATGCTGATTCCATAAAGTAAAAATGGGTCTCAAATCGTCCGAAAATGCAATAAAAAACAAATACACGACAAATACACAACAAATACCGGACAAATACACAACAAATACAACAAAAGTACAAAATTGGCCCTGTTGCTATGTACAGAAATACTGCAAGGAGTCAATTTAGAGTCTTGAAATTTTTTACGTGGTATCCTACTTTTGTCAAGACGGTGCATCTCTTTGGTTTGTGTAGGGCAAGCCCCAATGAGCTAGGTATGGCAGCCCCAAAAAGTTTTGGGTCATAAAAATTGATAGTTGGGAAATTTGATGAAATGCGCTCTCCTTTTGGAATTTTCGCTCTACATGTATTATTTCTCGACCATATTTACAAAAATCAGATTTTCCAATGTAAAAAGAGAAGTACTTTGAAATTCTCTTCCACATCATTCCACAGCTATAGAGTAAACACCATGAAGGAGTATAGGTAGAGCTTCAAACATTTTACAGGGTCCCCTATTTTTCTCTAAAAAGTGCTTCATTTTGGTTTCTCAAGGGCTGGCCCCAAAAGGTTAGGTATGGCAGCCCCAAAAAGTTCTGGTTCATGAAAAGTGAAAGTTGGGAAATTTGCCAAAACACGCTCTCCTTTTGGAATTTCTGTTCTACGTGTATTTTTTGTCAACCATATTCACAATAATCAGATTTTCCAATGAAAATGAGAAGTACTTCGACAATTTATTCGTCCACAGCTATAGAGTAAACACCATTAAGGAGTGTAGATAGAGCTGGGTCCCCTACTTTTGTCTAAAAAGTGCAACTCTTTGGTTTCTGAAGGTCTAGCCCCAATTGGCTAGGTATGGCAGCCAAAAAAATTTTGGGTCATAAAAAATGAAAGTTGGGAAATTTGCCAAAACGCCCTTTTCTTTTTGAAATTTTGGCCTATGAGCATTATTTGTTTACCATTTTGCCTTAAATCTTATTTCCCATGAAAAATGATCCTTTTCTATAGTATGGAGAGAAGGAAGGCTTGCTTTAAAGTTAAAAATGGAATGCTGAGGCCATGAAGGAAAAATAGGTCAGCTTTTCAAAGCCCTAGTACCAACAAGGTCACAATTCTGGCTAGGGTCAAAATTTGGGACATGAGAATCAACTTTTGAAAATTTGATAAAACATGTTCTTTTGAAAGTTTTGGCCTACAAGTGTTATTTATTGGCCATTTATGCCCAAAATGGATTTCCAATGAAAAATAAGATGTATTTTGAACAATTGAAGAAAATGATCCTTATCTATATTATGTACACCAGAAAGGCTTGAAAATGGCTGAATTTAAATAAGAAGTGTAATTTATGAATCCAATTTTGACATTTTCACAGCTCAAGTTTGACAAATCTTGAAAATAATGATTATTTCCTGAGGTTCTCCTGTTTCCTCCAATCATAAGTACAGGATTATACCCTTGGGTTGTAGCTGTAGCATAGACCTTAGTCCTGGTCTCAGGCCCCTAAGTCTGGCTCAAATAGAATTTGTCCTTACTCATTAAACTAACTCAGAAGCACACAGATCTGATATGTTCCACTATGGCTATAAGGAAACTATATGCACAAAATGGAGGGATTTGTTCAGATTGGTTGATAATAAATGAGTTGGCAAGGGGCCAGGAGTAAGGGCCAGTGGACTATTTTCAGGCCCATAAATGCTGGACCTAGCTCATTACTACTGGCCCTAGCTCCTAGCAGTGGTCATTTACATATTGTTGCTGGACACGAGCACTAGCCACTAATTCTTAGCATCCATCCCTTAGCCCTCAGACATTAGACCTGGCCCTGACACTGACCCAAGCTCAAGGCCAGCCTTGGGGCCAGTTCTAGAGATGAAAAAAAGGGCTTTTGGGGCTACCCTGAAAGCCAGCTTTAGGGCCAATCCAAGGGCTAGGTATATGACCAGCTTTAGGGCCAACCCAAGGGCTAGGTATATGACCAGCTTTAGGGCCAACCCAAGGGCTAGGTATATGACCAGCTTTAAGGCCAACCCAAGGGCTAGGTATATGACCAGCTTTAGGGCCAACCAAAGGGCTAGGTATATGACCAGCTTAAGGGCCAACCCAAGGGCCAGGGCTAGGGCCAACCCATGGGCCAGGGCCAGGGCCAGGGCCAAGGGCCAAGGGCCAGGGCCAAGGGCCAAGGGCCAGGGCCAGGGCCAAGGGCCAGGGCCAAGGGCCAGGGCCAAGGGCCAGGGCCAAGGGCCAGGGCCAAGGGCCAGGGCCAAGGGCCAGGGCCAAGGGCCAGGTCCAAGGGCTAGGGCCAAGGGCTAGGGCCAAGGGCTAGGGCCAAGGGCCAGGGCCAAGGACCAGGGCCAAGGGCCAAGGGCCAAGGGCCAGGACCAAGGGCCAGGGCCAAGGGCCAAGGGCCAAGGGCCAGGACCAAGGGCCAGGACCAAGGGCCAGGGTCAAGGGCCAAGGGTCAGGGCCAAGGGTCAGGGCCAAGGGTCAGGGCCAAGGGTCAGGGCCAAGGGTCAGGGCCAAGGGTCAGGGCCAAGGGTCAGGGCCAGGGTCAGTTGAATATTTCAGCGTTAGTGGGTTAGAATATTAGCCAATCATAATTTTTCCCTCCATTTTTTGCAATTACTGTATTACATGTTATTTCTCTTCATTAAATTATTTGAAAAATCAATGGAAAATGTATGTAAAGGATTGGAATCACAAATTTAGATATAGAAAGATGGATGTGACATAAATAAATGTAAATATATTTTTTTGAGTACTCAGGGTCAGGGTTGAGTCCATAATTTGCATTCTTTTGAAAATTTGTAGGTTTAAATTACACTGTTAGTACAGCCATCTTGGAAGAAACAGGTGCAAACAACTTGTGAAACTACACATGAAAAGGTAATGTACCTAATGCTAGTTAGTGTAGATTGTTAATGTTCCCAGCACAATACATATTGTTGATGTAAGGCTTGTATATTAATATGAAATAGGGCCTTAATTCGAGAAAGAAATTGTTGTAATGAAAATATTTCAATGTCTTTTTCCAAGTTTAAGGCTTGAATGTATATCCTATCCACACTTCCACTGAGTAAAAATGTGTCAGCATTTATATTCCATTTATACTATTATGGCCTTCTGGTTCATGGCCCACTGGTCCATACTCTAATGGACTGGCCTGAAATAGCTCTGGTCTTAACTCAAGGATCTAATCACATAGTTTCCTTGCCTCAGCCCCAACTAACCCCTTGCCCCACTGGCTTCAAGCTCCACTGCTCCCCTAGCCCCCCCTGGGGCCCAGACTCACTGGCCTCCAGCCCCTATTGACACCCTGGCCCACTGGCTCCATTGAAGCATGGCAAATGAAGCCCCTGGTATGCTGATTCTTGGTCTCATGGTGAGAGTGAAATATTAAAGGATTCTAAAAATATTTGTTTTTGCAGGAAAATGGAAGCTTATGAGGAAAATGTTGAGATGCTAAGTGTTCTTTCTCGTAATCCATCAGAAATACTGAATAGGGAAGAACACCTCATACTTCGTGCTACAGTGTTATCAGATGCATTTGGAGAGGTAGACATTGAAGCTGATTTTGATGGTCTAACATTGATGCTGTCTGATGTGCGGACACTGAAATTGAACTTTCCATATGTTCAGTGGTCAGGCCCATTGCAAAATATGCATGTAAAAATGAAAAAACACAAGTATGATTCTCACAGCATTAAAGGCATTCAGTTGGGTTTCAACAATGGCTATGAATTATATATCATAGGCCTGAATGAACCCTTGAAAGAATTTAGGTCTGTTATGGATATTGTATTGGACAGCCTAGACGAACAAGACAGACACCCACAAACAATAAGAATGAACATTCCCAATTCAGCAAAATTAAAGGTATATCAAGGAGATATGCATCATGTTTATGTCATCTTTCATACAGCTTACATAAAGCTCACAGAGAAATATCCAGATTCACAACTTCAGTTCTTTGTTTGTCAATTTGGACAAAAAAGCAAAAAGAAACTACAGTTAAACAAAATAATATCAAGCCATGAGAACACATCAATTTCACTTCACATAGGGATGGAGGTAGAAATGGATGGCAAAAGTCTTCTTTGGTCAAGGACAGGAATACAGGATCTAATTGGAGAGCGGGGCATGCTTGTTCGATGTTTGAGTTTGTCAGAGGCAGCCAATTTTCGATCAAACCTAGATGGAAGGTGCATTGACATAACAAGTAGACTGAGGAAAGTATGCATGTTTCCAGAAAAAATCACATTTTTGCAAATGTATGCTGACAGTCCTCATTTGCATGTTACCAGTCGAAATCCGGTCAGTGGCTTCAAAGCTAGAGCCGGAACTGACAGTAAGCTGGCAAGTATGAATTTATATATAAATCAGTCAACTTTGTCTCTCCTTGAGATTAAGTACCTGAAAAATAAGTTTAACTTAATTTTCTTTATCTATTTATACTGTCTATTCCAGGTTACAGAGAGATTGCGTAAAGAGGCAAGCCAATATATTGCCACCATGAAACATAACTCCCGTAACATGATCAAACAGGTTCATGCTAGACTAGAGATGGTCCTAGTGTTCAGTGATACTGAATTCCATGAGATGGTACATGAGGATAAAGTGGCAGCAGACTGCTTTGTGGATCTGATACATATGTATGAATTGCTGGAAAGGTAAAGGTTATATCATTATTTTAAATGTTTTATATGCCACAATAACCATATTATAAATTGTTCTAATGAGTACAAAGTTCCAGAATAATAAAATGTTATTATTATTATTACATAGACAGAATGTATTTACTTAATATTCCCAACTCATCACCATTTATTTCACTCCCATTACATAGTTTTATTGTAACAGTTACTTTATTTTGACCCCTTTACATTGTCAACTGTAGAGCATCTTTCAGATTCATCAGTTAATCACCCTCTCAGCTGATTTCATAACACACATGTTGACCAGAGGGCAAAAAAGGATAAGATAGGAAATCATCAAGGTCGTACAAAGCTCATTTCAAGGTCAAAACCTGCTGTAAAATATGAAATATTTTCAGAATAATCTTTAAGCAGTTAAATCTATCAGGAAATAATGGAAATTGTCTATCACAAATGTTGGTTGAGCATTATACATGTGTAGGACATTCCATTATGAGAAGAATAAATGTATAACTCTCCAGACTGTTCAGTAATGTTTGAAGTTATGAGGATGTTACTGAATTATGACCATGGAATACATGTCACGGATTTCAACTTTTTAAAATATTCAAAATATTTGGCTATTCATAACACTTTCATATGTTCCATTTTGTTACAGAAGTAATACATTTCTTGGCAATATGTCAAAGTTATGAGTTGATGGACGAATGGACACATTTGCTTGAAACAACAAACTGTAGTTCTTGCACAGTTCAGGCAGTGGAATTAAAAAGACAATACATTTGCTGTCTTTTTCACATTAGGAACTACTTGTTCAAGTTTCTGCATTTCAAAGTTCAAACCTAAACTGTTTTTGGTGGGTATCTGCTGGCATTGAACTCTGAGAAGTGCCACCAGGTGTCGGATAAACTAGGCCGTTGTCATCATATGGTTAATTATAAACTTCCAACAAATTTTATCATTCATAACAACCCATGGTCTTTAGTGTTGAATGGTCATTAGGGTATCATTCACTCTCTGATGATTATTGGAGCCTTGTGGAGATGTACTTTTAACCTCTGCTTTAATTTACTCTTTATAGGTATCCACTGCTAGTACCTGTTCCAGAAGCCTTTCTCAGAATAACCTCTTCAGTGACTAATTATATGGTCCAGGGGTTAGAGAGTATCATGGAAAGTGCACTTAGCTTTTATAATGTGTGGCAAGCACTGCAGTTTGAGTTTGCTTTGGAAATCGTCTTCCATGGACGCATTTATAGTTCCCGAAATGCACTTCTGTCCATCAATTTAGGCCCCGGCACAGATACACCTTCCAGATCAAAAAGTGACTACTTGGAATTTATCGGACTTGAGAGCATAGAAGGAGTCAGTGAATTGCCCCCTCTTGATATTTGGGTTTGTGATGCCACACAGGTATGTATTTCATAACCATGTATTAGATACTAATAAACATGCTATATTTAACTAAGCCAATGATCAGCTTTTCAAGCAACTCTTAAATAAGGAAACTTGCTATGATTGTCTATGAATAAAGTGACTATCAGGAATGGTTGCTTTGGCCATGGTTAAGACCAATTGATTTTATATAATAGTGGCAAAATAGTTCCAGGAGTTGGTTGGGCATAACTGCTGATCATGACCCCTTGCTTCTAGCCCTGGTCCCTTGGCTCATGACACCTGGTCCTTAGCTCATGTACTGTTACTCTAAAGGATATATATTCTCATTTATACTTCAGAAGAGAAAAATTGAGAGATCTTGGATTATACTGGATGCTTTCTCTGAAGACATACAAATCGTTCCATTTGGCAGGGCATGCATTATGACCATCCTCAGTGATTTGGTTGAAGTAAGTCGATGGAGAAATGTTGGTGAACTCATTAACTATCTCAAGACTAATAATGATCAACATGATCTACGATTAGCAGGACTAAGGATGACAGGCAAAACAACAATAGAACAATTGTCAAAACTAATTGCTCATGCAAAGTTTCGTCACCCAATGGCATTCCAGAGTGCCCTCAAACTGGTAACAATTCCTTTCTCATTCACGGATGCAATCAAATTTGGCATTGAAATACTTGGTTTGAGATATTTTCCAGATATATCATTGTTTGACAGATCCGGAAATAGGACTATAGGTTGGACCGGCAATCCAGTCTTGGAAATCATCGATAAAGATTCAATGAAGCTCGTTTCAGAGGCAGAAGCAATGACAATGAAACTTCGGAAACTTTTGGAAGCAAAGTTCATGATATGGCAGTCTAAAACTAGGAAATATCTGGACATGCCACTCTGGCCATGGATTCATCCCGTATTATTGAAAATACAACAAGATAAATTAAATGAAGAAGAGAAAACCAATATTTGTCTCTTTATGACTGCAATCATTCTCCTTGAAAATAACTGGTGGATTGATTTTTCCACAATAATTCAATTGGGGGACAAATTAGCACTCAACCAAAGCCAGCTCAAATGCAGAGAAATTCAAAGCAACATTCTGCTGAAGGAGGTCCATCTCAGTGGTCAAAGGCTTGTGAAGATTTGGAGGTCTCACGAGAATATACCATCAAGGTCAATATGACATTTGAATGTTAAATTATGTATCATCAAATGTGCAGATCTATAAATATGTTTCTCACTTTTTAGCATATTTTGCACATATTGGTAACCTATATTTCTCTTTGTAGAATAAATATGAACATAGTAAGAATGACACACGCACCGAGACAAAGAGAAGTCATTGTCCCTTTAGAGACCCCTCAGGAATATATTCAGGATGAAATTGAGCAGAATGTTGAAAGGATGGAACCACAGCATGACCCAATAAGACACAGTAAAAGAAAGTGGACATCACCAGAATTGGAGACTTTCATAGCTGTTCCTGTCGCTGGTACATTGACAGAGAAATATAATATTTATGTAAATGAATGTAGGAGACTTGGAGTGCTGGATAGGTCAATTCATGCATTCAGAATAAAATATAGGCAAATGAAAAACAGCTCATGAGAAACATGAGACAATATATTATTAGTGTTGACAACTTACATGTTATTTAAGTATTGATTGGTACATTATATGAAATAGCAGTATTTAGGAATACCAAATTGTAGCACCCAATAAATATATACACCATCACATTAAGATAATCTGTCACCTACTCATCCTTCGATATAGGATCATTGCCTCCATAGACCAATACAAACAGGCACAACTCCTTCACCTGCTAATGACCTACCCCCAGCAGAAAGATCATAATAATGGTAAATTGAGAGTTCTGCCACAATGCAGAAGTGCAAAACCTACATTGTTTCAGGACAAATGACATAAGGTATGTGTAAATGTAATTGTTTAATATTTCTATGTTGAATCACCATATTATTTGAATAATCAAGACTCATGACAGATTCGCAATTGTAGATTGTATCTTACAGTTCTCATAAAATTTGATAGCTAGTCATTTTACAAAGTTACAAAGTGTGCTTAGTCATAGTCAACACGCATTGATTCCAGCTCAGTATAAAACCTTATTTTGAATTTGGCATGAAAATAGGAAAGCATTGTTTGTATAGAGTGTTCTAGCAGTTCAGGTCTAATTAAAAATTATATTCCTGTCAAAGCCTATGCTTTGTCATTTGCTGATCTCAGTTCAATGTACAAATTGTCTATTATTGTGTTAGATGTATGTTTACACTCAAATATGGAAGATGGTTTATATATTCAGGAACAATTAAATGAAACTCATGTCACACTAATCTCACTCCAAATATTAAAAAAGATCAGAAATGGAGTACCATTGGTTGGAAGAAAAGTGTAATTCAGATAGCTAATTAATATACTCAGGTCCAGGTTTGTCTATGATTTTTGAGAAAAGTGCTGGCACACCTCTAGTGAATAATTATGTAATTGTAGCATTGATATATGATTGTATTACGGACAGTTAATAATATATTTTAATCTATGAAAACAGATTTGTCTTTTGTGATATTTGCATATATTAAAAATTGCATTTAGAGTTCAAATGAAAATTCCCCACTTTATTTGATTGGTGACAACACTATATTGGTTTGTAGCAGATCATAGTCCTTTTCTCCTAAAGCACTTTGTGCCAGAAAATACAACTTTGGTGGGGAGTTTAATGTCTACTCCATTGCTAAATCATAAAACCTGTTGACATGTGTAGTTGTGATGAATTGAATATGAAAATAGTCACATCCATATCTAGTTGAATTGAAAATGAAGTCTTCCATGTGCTCTTTAAGTTTAATATTTAGACAGATTTGTCCAATAAATTTCATTGGGCTTTGAACCATTCACTTCGCTGACTCATTTCAAGAGGTAAAATTATAGTTCCCCTGACTTTTAAAGTTCTGCATTGTTCAACAGATAATGAAATGGATTCCAATGTTTGACTAACAGAATAGGCTGTTCCATATAGATGATTTAAATCCCTAGCAATTGAATGTCTTAACCTGCCAAGAGTTTTGTGCACTTTGTCGCATAATATTTGACAATCCATGTTGAAAAAAATTCTGATTAATTACTCCAGTGTTCAATCCCCACAAGGGACACCAAGTTTTACAGATATCTTTCTTTCAAATTCTAATCACATGGGTTCACATGCTGTGTGAGAAACAATGAACAAGGAGACAATATTTATTGTCAATGATTTTACATGACAACACATGGTCACTTTGTGCTGTGGGTTAATAACATAATTAGATTTTATAAATGTGTTTTTCTTTCAAATTACAACCATGTGGGCTTCCATACTGTGTCAGAAACAATGAACAAAGATATATTTTCTACTGTCAATGTGTTTTATGATCTGCATGTTGTGAGAAGATCATTACTATGCATTGAAAACCTCTGTTCTAGATATATATATGTATTCATGCTTTTGGTCTCTTGACTTCATCATGAATTTCAGGATGCGCTGCATCAAACATATAGCTTTTCAAGTTATGTTCACAATGCTGAGTAAAATGTCGCCATCCCACTTTGACCCCATCCATCTCCAATGCCCACTGTCAATAGAATGTGATTTCTTTTTCTTTATTTGATTTAATTTTGGATTTTGATTTGAAACATTGATTACCTAATTAGTCATTCTAGTTTTGTTATGTTTTGACTTAAGTAAACTACTTATTGTACATATAAAAGGTACAACAATGGCTAGAGCTGTCAAAGTTATGAAGCAAAGTAGTGCAAGGTACATACATGGGGATTGAGTAAATGTTGTGTCAACATGAGTATGGATATGACTTGCTATTATTGGACCCAACAGATTGGGCTCAAATGTAAACTTCTGAGCTGTTACCATTATTGTGAACTTCTTTCATTCATCCATCCAAATGACATAAAAGAAAATAATAACTCCTGAGATCTTTCTCATCATGCTACTTTGTTCAAATGGTAGTGAATTACAATCTCATTGGCTTTTATATTATTGAAAAGAAACCATACAGTTGAATAATATTAGCCAAAGGATGAGATCTTTAAAATTTGTATTTAATGCATGTAGATATTTGACACAAAGCCCACTTGGTGTCATGAGTTTAAAAATCTGGTGACCAGTTCATGGACATATATTACAAGATAATTACTCTACATTTAATTAATTCTATCAAGTAGATAAAAGGACCCAGTCTCATAGATAAAAACTTTAAGCATGTGGGTATTTGACATGCAGTCCATCCTGTGTCATTTGGGTAATAATATGATGATTTGTTAATGGACATATGGTACAAAATAATTACTGTTGTTATACCATCATAATTGCTACATCATAATTCATATTCCTCAAGACCATCTAAGTTAATGTCAGGACTGAATTAACATGTGTTGTTTTAAATTTTATTCACACTTTTCAACCAATTTTACCAAAAAGGTAGAACATAAATTACCATTTTTAATACATATTGATCCTACAAACTGAAAATATTCTTGATCAAATTTTCACATTTGTATACTATGATAATAAAATTTAGTAAACATACCTTCATGGTTTGATCGCTCTACTGATTTGAATGAAAACAACACATGAACTGAAATAAAGTGTAACTAGCAAACAGGTTATGGCTTTCCATACAAGATCTCAGTTCTATTTCCATTTTTTATGATTTCTTTCAAAAATAGCTGTCAATGTGTCAAGGTCAAATGTCACATGACTAACAAATTGATGAGGCACAGCTATGACCTGAAAAACTTCCGTATACCAAGGTTTAATTTCCTCTTACAAGTGGTTGCTGAGATATGCTCTGTACAAAATGTGTGACCTCAAGGTCATGCCATTAAGGTAAATGGTGACATCACTAAGATTTGATGGAATCTGAATCTTCACCTCTATATCTACCTCTGTATAACACTTGAAACATATATTTCCGGTAGTTTTGGAGAAGATTCTTAAACATTGCATTGATATATAACAGATATTAAGCACTTTTCATTCAATTTTAATAGTTGAGATGTTGTATGTACACAAATTTTGAAGTCACATGATTATGAAAGTAAGACGCGGCACAGCTATAACGTAAGACATTTCTGTATATCAAGTTTTAATTTCCTCTTATAGATGGTTGCTGAGATATGCTCATGACAAAATTTGTGACCTCAAGTCACTAAGGTCTATGGTGACATCAGGAGTCTGAATCTTCACCTCTATATCTACGTCTATATAAAATATGAAACATATATAACTGGTAGTTTTGCAAAGATTTTCAAAGAAATGTAGACAGATGGATGAAGAGACACTTTCCCCATTTCTAACTTAAAGGAGTCAGCAGAGATTAGAAAACATATGAATTAATTAAATATATTAAGACAAATATATTGATCTTGAATGAAAATAAATGAAATAAAAAAAGGAATTCTTTTACGTGTATGTTTGAAAAACAAATGAAATAAAATATACTCATTATCTTAATATTGAGTGTTTGTTTTAGCTTTTTCGTTTGGGGCTAGGATGATATGGCAGTAAAGAAAAAATACCCCATCCACACATTAAGTTATAACCTTGCACCCGGACCTTTGACACTTGACAGAAGTTCATAACTCTGGGAAATGACAAAAGTCTGTTCAAAGCTCTGGCAAATGACACTTGGTCATTTCAACTGGTCCGATATCTTACCCTTATTTTGGACTGGATGTAAAAATGGCAGTGTGTAGATCTGAACATGACTCTAGCCCCAGCATTGGTATTAAACCTGAACTGAGGCAATATAATTAATTTAAATAGACTAACAATTGGCCATGCAAACTTTCAATCGGTTACAAATAAAACTTTATTAGCTCAGGAAATTTTGAAGGAAAAGGGTTTAGATGCATTATTTATCACTGAGACATGGGTCAGTGATATAAACAAGGATTTGACTCTTGGTAAATTGAAAAAGGGAGGTCTGGAGTTCCTATCACTCCCCCGTCCGTATGGTAGAGGGGGGGGGGGGGGGCATTGGGGTACTCTACAAACCTGAACTTACTCTGTCTATGGTAAAACCCTCTCTGAATATTACCACCATGGAACTGATGGAAATTACTCTACATATGAAAAATATTAAAATTACTTTTGTCACAATATATCGACCTGAACCCTCTAAGAAAAATAGATATACTTATTCTAAATTTTATGATGATTTCTTTGACGTACTAGCTAATAATGCTATTCTCCAACATGAGGTCATATTTTTGGGGGATTTCAACTTCCACATGAATAAACCCGACATGCCTGAGGTCAAGAAATTGAAATTCTTTCACTTTTTTCTATGAACCAGTGGGTAAATGAACCCACCCATATTCTAGGTAACACACTGGATCTAGTATTTAATCTGTAAAGTAGTACCATTATTAATAAATGTGAAATTCACGATTATGTCTCTGATCACAAACTAGCTATTGTGACTTTAAATGCAACCAAGCCTAAAAATATGAAGAAATTCATTTTTTGCAGAATTTACAAAAAAAATTAAAAGTTGAAATTTGCCTCAGATCTGCATATATTGTTTTCCAATAGTGACAATTGGAATAACAAATCTTTAACTGAATTGATGGATTATCATGATAAAAACTTAACCAAGTTACTCAATAATCATGCACCAACTAAGCGCATCCAAATTACTGTTAGAAAGGCAGCGCCGTGGATGAATGATTTTTTGAAAAGGGAACGGGCACATAAAAGGAACTTGGAACGAAAAATGATTAAGTCGGGACTGCAGGTAGACAGGCAGCTTTTTACAGTGCAGAGAAATAAATACAATGGCCTTCTCAAAAAAATGCAATCTGAACATTATTTGAACATTATTGAGGAAAATAAGAACAATCCGAAAAAATTGTTTAAGACAATTGATGATTTACTATGCAAGAGTAAATCAACCCCCCTTCCTGCAAATCATGATCTGGGTAAACTATCGGAGGATTTCAACACATTTTTCCATGAGAAGATCATGAAAATCAGATCCTACATTGAGAATATGAGCTTGCGGGTTCATACACTAGGTGGCACTGTAAACAATGGGTGTGCTGCTGAGGCTAAACATGGCGATTACAGAACTATTCCAGAGTTAAAAAATTACAAGCAACTCACTGTTTCTGACACTAGACTCTTGATTAAGAAAGCGGCTAAGAAATCAGGGTATTGATCCGATGCCGACATGGATGCTCCATGAATTCATGGACATACTACTCCCAATAATCACTAAGATTATCAACCTATGCATTACCAATGCAGAGATGCCTATCAGTATGAAATTGGCATTAATTACACCGCTACTAAAGAAGATTGGCCTTGAACTAGTAATGCCTAACTACCGCCCAGTATCTAACCTCTCATATGTCTCCAAGCTCACAGAAAGAGCCGTTGCGACTCAACTAGTCCCACATATTGTAAGGAATGGACTTACCACTAAGTTTCAGTCTGCATATAAGGATGGACATAGCACCGAGACAGCACTCATTAGGGTACAAAATGATATACTTAGGGCCCTAGATGACAGGGATTCTGTCATGTTGGTTCTTTTGGATCTTTCAGCTGCTTTTGACACCATTGACCATGAAATTCTGTTAAACAGGCTACACGACCGTTTTAGAGTTACTGGTAAGGCACTGAGTTGGATAAGGTCTTACTTATCTGACAGGAGGCAATCCGTCATTCTCCAGAATATTAGGTCATCTACTATTGGTATTACCTCCGGAGTACCTCAGGGGTCTGTGCTGGGACCAATCCTGTTCTCCTTGTACATTGCACCTCTGGCAGATATCTTGGATGACTATAACATGGCATATCACATCTATGCTGATGATACTCAAATCTATATGCCTATTAATCATAAACATGGAAATGCAGATCAGTATATTCATAAGCTTGAGGAATGTATTCATAGGATTAGGTCCTTCTTGATCTTGAACAAGATGAAATTAAATGATGACAAGTCTGAACTCTTAATTTGTACTCACAGTAGATCACCCGTAAGGTGGAACCTTACGCGGGAGGCAGGGCTTAAAATCGGGACATCCTCCATCAGTAATGGCACTAGCGTCAGAAACCTTGGTGTGATTTTTGACAGGCATCTTGATATGAAGGCGCAGGTCAGGAATATGTGTAAAAAGGGCTATTACAATATCAGGAACATTGCTGCCACTAGGCAATCATTAGACAATAGGGCTGCTGAGACAATCATCCACTCATCTACCCTAGATTATGGTAATGCGCTGCTGACTGGAATCCCTGAGGTGGACATTAGGAGACTGCAAAAATTACAAAACTCTGCGGCAAGAGTGGTTACTGGCCGGAGGAAATATGATCATATCACTGATAAACTTAAAGAGCTGCACTGGCTGCCTGTCAGAGCCAGAATTGATTTCAAGGTACTGCTAATGGTTTGGAAGGCCCTAAATGGTATGGCAGCCCCTTACATATCTGAGCTCCTGGAATGCAAACAACATTCCAGGACCCTACGTTCAAACTCACTTCTTGACCTCGTGGTCCCAGATACTAACATGAAAACTGTGGGTGATATGGCTTTTTCTGTGTTTGCACCTAAACTATGGAACAACATCCCTAATGATATTAGGAAAAGTCCTACTGTATCAGTTTTCAAGTCTAACTTGAAGACATTCCTCTTCAGGAGATACTACGGGACTGAGTGCAATGAACAGGCTTAGCCTGGTATATGCGCTATACAAGCTTTTATTATTATTATTATTATTATTATTATTATTATTATTTTTACTATACCTATCTCTGGTACCAGCCCTCGGGGCCAGGCTGATGCTTGCCATGGCCTGAAATATGGACCTGACCCTATCTCTAGTAATAGTCTTAGCCCTACCCCTAGCCATTAACATTGGCTCATTGCTGGCCCTAGCCCTAAAATGGCTAAAATGGCCCTATGACTATCCATGTCCTTGGACCTAGTAGCCCCTAGCTACTTGTCCCATGGTGGTTTAGTCCCTTTCTACAGGGCAATCTAGGATGTTGATGATCACATCTTTTGGGCAGGACCCAAACGTTTGGTGGGTTCGAGAAATGGTCCTGAAGGTAGACCTGGCCCTTCAACCAGCATTGGTCTTTGCCCTAAATTTAATCCTAGTCTTGGTCCTGACACTAGCCTTAGCAGTAGCACTTGCACTAATGCTGGCCCTAATGCTCCTCATCAGGTTGAGTATGGAACCAATCCAAACCCCTAATTATGGACCTAAACTAATGTGGCTAGGTGTGATACTAAGTTAGCGCCACAGTATAGCGACAGGAGATATAGTGCCAAAAGTGAGAATATATTATTTTATGTAAACTTCTGAAATATTATTTAGAATAGCATCTCAGGTAAAGTTGCATCTGTGACTCAAAGTCATGCATAGTCCACAAAGCCATGCATAGACCCACAAATGACGAATTATTACTGAATCACAATTCCCAATTATTTATATATACATCATGAAATTCATTTTGAAGAATTAGTTTGTGACACAAACCCCACAAACAAAGTGTCTATGATAATTATGTTTATAGACAAACCCTAACAATCATTAAAAGCCCCTATGTTATCATTTTCCTTTTTATTTCAAAGTGACAGTACATAACAAATCAACAAACAGTTAAAATGTTATGTCTATGAGTGAAGCATTCCACATTTGATCACAATAAATACTCGAATCAGGACATTCATTGCAACCAAATCGAAGGACCCACGACGATCACGTAGCTTCACATTGGGTCCCACACCCCAAAAAAAATATAATATTAAAAAGAACAATTTTCCATGTCATACCAATCACTGCCACCCACAAATTACTAATGATTACTGAATCACAATTCCCAATTCTTTATATATATATATATATATATATATATATATATATATATATACATTATGAGATTTTTATTTGAGAATTAGTTTGTGACACAAACCCCAACAAACAAAGTGTCTATGATGATTATTTTTATAGATAAACCCCAACAATCATTGAAAGCCCCAGGAATGACATGGCTATAAAAATAAAGAAATAATTTGCAAAAGATTATTAAGTTCCTGATGAGCAGTCAATAATACATATATTTGAGATGTCTTTTGTGCAGTCAAATCACATATCTTCTAGCAGTCAAAGTCACTTGTTATCAGAAATAATTGAAGACAAAAGACACAACTCAGGAACATCACAGATGTTGTGTAGAAGTTACACAAGCAAATAATTTTTACATGTCTTTTTCATCACTTACAAATGTAAAACACTACTTTCTAAGGTTGATAACAAAATAATTTATCTGTTCACATTTTATGAAAGAAATAAGAAAAATGAGTAGTCTGATACTTTCTGTACATATTTTTGTCTGACTTTCTGAAAAAATGCAAAAATATGAGTTATATGAATTGGACTGCTCACTGACCAACTTGAAGATACATGATTTTGACTGGGCAAGAGCTAAGTACTAGATACATGATTTTGACTTTTCATTAGTGAAATAATTCTAGAAAACCCATAGACCTAACAAGAAAAAAAGGGGTGTATCTAATAAAAAATATATGTTGGCATGTAACTTGTTTGATGCTTAATCATTCTCATCTGAGCTTGAGCTGTTGTTCATGCACTTAACCTGAAATGATTCTTTAATTTTTCCCTTTGGAACAAAAAGTATCTTATCATCCTCACTTTGGAGAAGTAAGAAATCTTTTTGCTAACAAATGGATCTTGCTTTTCTTTTTCTTTAAACTCTTGAACAAGTACATCAAATTCTGTATTCATGGTTTCTAAAGCCTCTTGATCTTCCGTTGTTCCACCAACTCTGTTGCACATAGCCCTTATTGGGGTAAGAAAATATCTCCTTGTCAGCTCATCCTTGTTGTTCGGAATACATATTTTTTTGAACCTCGAATACCAAGAAACCATGTTTGGGGAATAATGTGGGTAGAGTTTTTTGATCACTTGCTCTAAGTGTTTAGTGTGAGTTTTTGCATGGCCATATGAGTTACCCCTTGCATCGGCCAAATAGAGCAGCTCATTCAGGGCATTTGGGTAAGTTACTTCGAAACTGTCACAGTCTTTCCTTGTTAGCTTTTTAGTGGTATCACTGTGGTCAAGCTCATCACTTCCACATATGGCACTCATATCTGGCTCTTTTATCGAAAGTCCACTGGTACAATTGTTGCTTAACGGTGTTGACTGGAGGTCAGCACCTCCACCTGTTGCCAGTTCACTACTAGTTGCAACTTCGGAATGTACCTGTGTATTACATTCTGCCATTAGTGAATACCCCTGTCGATCATCTACTGATATCGCTGGGTTTTGCTGGGTGAACAGAGCCTTTTCTTCTGGAAGGGTGTGTTCTAATCCTTCCATGGCACTAGATAAGGTTTTTTGTATTTGTGGTCTTGTGGTCTTGTTAGCTTTTAAGTGGCATCGCTGTGGTCAAGCTCATCACTTCCACATATGACACTCATATCTTGCTCTTTTATCGAAAGTCCACTGGTACAATTTTTGCTTAACGGTGTTGACTGGATGTCAGTACCTCCACCTGTTGCCAGCTCACTGCTAGTTGCAACTTCGGAATGTACCTGTGTATTACATTCTGCCATTAGTGAATACCCTGTCTATCATCTACTGATATTACTGGGTTTTGCTGGGTGAACAGAGCCTCTTCTTCTGGAAGGGTGTGTTCTAATCCTTCCATGGCACTAGATAAGGTTTTTTGTATTTGATCTTTGACGGCGATGTAACATGATGCCCTGATGTGGTCGTAGTTTTCTATTTGTCTCACCATGTCGTCTTTGATTTCCATTATATGCTGTCGCTGTTCATGCTTGAAATTTTCCAAGTACTCATTGCATTTTAGTTCGGCATGTGTACTAAGTCTTTCCTCTAATTCTACAATGTCTTTTTGAAGTTTAACGTTCAAATCTTGTATTTTGGCATCGACTGAGTCCCTAAGCACATTCAGCTCACGATTAAATGAGTACAGGCATGTCTCAATAATGTTCTCTTGTATTCTATTAAATTTACTATCAATCAAGTCAGCAAATTCCTGTTCTATCATAGTACTTGACATCATGAAATCTGCAGAAATGTGTAAATATTCATAAATGCTCTGTTGGATTAACGCAATTCCTGGCTGGATTTGTCCAAAAAATAAAAATTGAAGGTGCTTTAAATGCCATAGCACCACTGTTTAGCAACAGGAGGTATAGTGCCAGAAGTGAGGAAATATTATGTTATGTAACCTTTTGAAAGATTATTTCGAATTGCATCTCAGGTTAAGTTGCATCTGTGACTCTGCCTCAAAGTCACGCATAGTCCACAAAGCCATGCATGGACCCAAAAATGACGAATTATTACTGAATCACAATTCCCAATTATTTATATATACATCACGAGATTCATTTTGAAGAATTAGTTTGTGACACAAACCCCAACAAACAAAGTGTCTATGATAATTATGTGTATAGACAAACCCTAACAATCATTAAAAGCCCCTATGTTATCATTTTCCTTTTTATTTCAAAGTGACAGTACATAACAAATCAACAAACAGTTAAAATGTTATGTCTATGAGTGAAGCATTCCACATTTGATCACAATAAATACTCGAATCAGGACATTCATTGCAACCAAATCGAAGGACCCACGACGATCACGTAGCTTCACATTGGGTCCCACACCCCAAAAAAAATATAATATTAAAAAGAACAATTTTCCATGTCATACCAATCACTGCCACCCACAAATTGCTAATGATTACTGAATCACAATTCCCAATTCTTTATATATATATATATATATATATATATATATATATATATATATACATTATGAGATTTTTATTTGAGAATTAGTTTGTGACACAAACCCCAACAAACAAAGTGTCTATGATGATTATTTTTATAGATAAACCCCAACAATCATTGAAAGCCCCAGGAATGACATGGCTATAAAAATAAAGAAATAATTTGCAAAAGATTATTAAGTTCCTGATGAGCAGTCAATAATACATATATTTGAGATGTCTTTTGTGCAGTCAAATCACATATCTTCTAGCAGTCAAAGTCACTTGTTATCAGAAATAATTGAAGACAAAAGACACAACTCAGGAACATCACAGATGTTGTGTAGAAGTTACACAAGCAAATAATTTTTACATGTCTTTTTCATCACTTACAAATGTAAAACACTACTTTCTAAGGTTGATAACAAAATAATTTATCTGTTCACATTTTATGAAAGAAATAAGAAAAATGAGTAGTCTGATACTTTCTGTACATATTTTTGTCTGACTTTCTGAAAAAATGCAAAAATATGAGTTATATGAATTGGACTGCTCACTGACCAACTTGAAGATACATGATTTTGACTGGGCAAGAGCTAAGTACTAGATACATGATTTTGACTTTTCATTAGTGAAATAATTCTAGAAAACCCATAGACCTAACAAGAAAAAAAGGGGTGTATCTAATAAAAAATATATGTTGGCATGTAACTTGTTTGATGCTTAATCATCCTCATCTGAGCTTGAGCTGTTGTTCATGCACTTAACCTGAAATGATTCTTTATTTTTTTCCCTTTGGAACATAAAGTATCTTATCATCCTCTCTTTGGAGAAGTAAGAAATCTTTTTGCTAACAAATGGATCTTGCTTTTCTTTTTCTTTAAACTCTTGAACAAATACATCAAATTCTGTATTCATGGTTTCCAAAGCCTCTTGATCTTCCGTTGTTCCACCAACTCTGTTGCACATAGCCCTTATTGGGGTAAGAAAATATCTCCTTGTCAGCTCATCCTTGTTGTTCGGAATACATATTTTTTTGAACCTCGAATACCAAGACCATGTTTGGGGAATACTGTGGGTAGAGGTTTTTGATCACTTGCTCTAAGTGTTTAGTGAGAGTTTTGGCATGGCCATATGAGTTACCCCTTGAATCGGCCAAATAGAGCAGCTCATTCAGGGCATTTGGGTAAGTTACTTTGAAACTGTCACAGTCTTTCCTTGTTAGCTTTTTAATGGTATCACTGTGGTCAAGCTCATCACTTCCACATATGGCACTCATATCTGGCTCTTTTATCGAAAGTCCACTGGTACAATTTTTGCTTAACGGTGTTGACTGGATGTCAGTACCTCCACCTGTTGCCAGCTCACTGCTAGTTGCAACTTCGGAATGTACCTGTGTATTACATTCTGCCATTAGTGAATACCCTGTCTATCATCTACTGATATTACTGGGTTTTGCTGGGTGAACAGAGCCTCTTCTTCTGGAAGGGTGTGTTCTAATCCTTCCATGGCACTAGATAAGGTTTTTTGTATTTGATCTTTGACGGCGATGTAACATGATGCCCTGATGTGGTCGTAGTTTTCTATTTGTCTCACCATGTCGTCTTTGATTTCCATTATATGCTGTCGCTGTTCATGCTTGAAATTTTCCAAGTACTCATTGCATTTTAGTTCGGCATGTGTACTAAGTCTTTCCTCTAATTCTACAATGTCTTTTTGAAGTTTAACGTTCAAATCTTGTATTTTGGCATCGACTGAGTCCCTAAGCACATTCAGCTCACGATTAAATGAGTACAGGCATGTCTCAATAATGTTCTCTTGTATTCTATTAAATTTACTATCAATCAAGTCAGCAAATTCCTGTTCTATCATAGTACTTGACATCATGAAATCTGCAGAAATGTGTAAATATTCATAAATGCTCTGGTGGATTAACGCAATTCCTGGCTGGATTTGTCCAAAAAATAAAAATCGAAGGTGCTTTAAATGCCATAGCACCACTGTTTAGCAACAGGAGGTATAGTGCCAGAAGTGAGGATATATTATGTTATGTAACCTTTTGAAAGATTATTTCGAATTGCATCTCAGGTTAAGTTGCATCTGTGACTCTGCCTCAAAGTCACGCATAGTCCACAAAGCCATGCATGGACCCAAAAATGACGAATTATTACTGAATCACAATTCCTAATTATTTATATATACATCATGAGATTCATTTTGGAGAATTAGTTTGTGACACAAACCCCAACAAACAAAGTGTCTATGATAATTATGTGTATAGACAAACCCTAACAATCATTAAAAGCCCCTATGTTATCATTTTCCTTTTTATTTCAAAGTGACAGTACATAACAAATCAACAAACAGTTAAAATGTTATGTCTATGAGTGAAGCATTCCGCATTTGATCACAATAAATACTCGAATCAGGACATTCATTGCAACCAAATCGAAGGACCCACGACGATCACGTAGCTTCACATTGGGTCCCACACCCCAAAAAAAATATAATATTAAAAAGAACAATTCTCCATGTCATACCAATCACTGCCACCCACAAATTACTAATGATTACTGAATCACAATTCCCAATTCTTTATATATATATATATATATATATATATATATATATACATTATGAGATTTATATTTGAGAATTAGTTTGTGACACAAACCCCAACAAACAAAGTGTCTATGATGATTATTTTTATAGATAAACCCCAACAATCATTGAAAGCCCCAGGAATGACATGGCTATAAAAATAAAGAAATAATTTGCAAAAGATTAATAAGTTCCTAATGAGCAGTCAATAATACATATATTTGAGATGTCTTTTGTGCAGTCAAATCACATATCTTCTAGCAGTCAAAGTCACTTGTTATAAGAAATAATTGAAGACAAAAGACACAAGCAAATAATTTTTACATGTCTTTTTCATTTCTTACAAATTTAAAACACTACTTTCTAAGGTTGATAACAAAATAATTTATCTGTTCACATTCCATGAAAGAAATGAGCAAGATGAGTAGCCTGATACTTTCTGTACATATTTTTGTCTGACTTTCTGAAAAAATGCAAAAATATGAGTTACATGAATTGGACTGCTCACTGACCAACTTGAAGATACATGATTTTGACTGGTCAAGAGCTAAGTACTAGATACATGATTTTGACTTTTCATTAGTGAATTAATTCTAGAAAACCCATAGACCTAACAAGAAAAAAAGGGATGTATCTAATAAAAAATATATGTTGGCATGTAACTTGTTTGATGCTTAATCATCCTCATCTGAGCTTGAGCTGTTGTTCATGCACTCAACCTGAAATGATTCTTTAATTTTTTCCCTTTGGAACAAAAAGTATCTGATCATCCTCTCTTTGGAGAAGTAAGAAATCTTTTTGCTAACAAATGGATCTTGCTTTTCTTTTTCTTTAAACTCTTGAACAAGTACATCAAATACTGTATTCATGGTTTCTAAAGCCTCTTGATCTTCCGTTGTTCCACCAACTCTGTTGCACAGAGCCCTTATTGGGGTAAGAAAATATCTCCTTGTCAGCTCATCCTTGTTATTCCGAATACATATTTTTTTGAACCTCGAATACCAAGAAACCATGTTTGGGGAATACTGTGGGTAGAGGTTTTTGATCACTTGCTCTAAGTGTTTAGTGAGAGTTTTGGCATGGCCATATGAGTTGCCCCTTGCATCGGCCAAATAGAGCAGCTCATTCAGGGCATTTGGGTAAGTTACTGCGAAACTGTCACAGTCTTTCCTTTTTAGCTTTTTAGTGGTATCACTGTGGTCAAGCTCATCACTTCCACATATGGCACTCATATCTGGCTCTTGTATTGAAAGTCCACTGGTACAATTTTTGCTTAACGGAGTTGACTGGAGGTCAACACTCAGTGTTGCCAGTTCACTGCTAGTTGCAACTTCGGAATGTACCTGTGTAGTACCTTCTGCCATTAGTGAATACCCCTGTCTACCATCTACTGATATTACTGGGTTTTGCTGGGTGAACAGAGCCTCTTCTTCTGGAAGGGTGTGTTCTAATCCTTCCATGGCACTAGATAAGGTTTTTTGTATTTGATCTTTGACTGCGATGTAACATGATGCCCTGATGTGGTCGTTGTTTTCTATTTGTCTCACCATGTCGTCTTTGATTTCCTTTATATGCTGTCGCTGTTCATGCTTGAAATTTTCCAAGTACTCATTGCGTTTTAGTTCGGCATGTGTACTAAATCTTTCCTCTAATTCTACAATGTCTTTTTGAAGTTTAACGTTCAAATCTTGTATTTTGGCATCGACTGAGTCCCTCAGCACATTCAGCTCACGATTAAATGAGTACAGGCATGTCTCAATAATGTTCTCTTGTATTCTATTCAATTTACTATCAATCAAGTCAGCAAATTCCTGTTCTATCGTAGTACTTGACATCATGAAATCTGCAGAAATGTGTAAATATTCATAAATGCTCTGGTGGATTAATGTAATTCCTGGCTGGATTTGTCCAAAAATAAAAATCGAAGGTGCTATAAATGCCATATTTAACATTAAACTTGTACTATTGGTACAGCATTCATTTTCATGGAAAATAATTAAAATTAGGTCACAAAGGTAAAAGCTTCAAGGTCAAATATAGGTCAAATATATTATATAACATTCGAGGCAAAAGTGCAGTGGACGATAAATAGTGCTGTATGCCTAAACATTAATTTCACAACTGTACAATTTTGAAATAGCACTTTTTCTTCTTTTTATTTTGTAAAGACCTTTCACCGTAGAAAACACATTTGTGTTAGGTGAAAACACTGTGATATTGCTCCAGACGTTTTGCAATGCCAGCCTTAAAGAAAAAAAAAAGAAAGACAGTCCCTTAAGAAGGCCTTTGGTCATTTCAATGTCCCTCTCTCTTTACATTATTTCTAATACTATATGTCATAACATTCTGACACTTTGCAATGAATCACTAGGATTAATTCACAAGCCTCTGATGAGCCCTTTCACTAGTCCCTACCTAGTCCTTGATTAGCCCTTTCAATATAAACTTACTAACCCTTTCACTCGCCCTTTCTCTAGCCCCTACCTAGTCCTTGATTAGCCCTTTCACTATGAACTTACTAACCCTTTCACTCGCCTTTTCTCTAGCTCCCGACTAGTCCCTTGAATAATAGCCAAAGGCTAGCCTATTCTCCGATGCCTGACTAGCTCCTATTTAAAATCTGTACAGTTGTGGAGTTTATGTGCAAGTTTATACCTATCATATAATAAAGGTTTCACCATTGCCCAATTGGTTAGAGCGCCAGCTTATTAGCACCAGTTCCTCTGTAGTGATTCAAAGGTAGTATTTGAGAAATATTTTGATTGTGATAACTTCAGCAAAGAGTTATATTTATTTCTCTGAAATAAATATAAATATTGTAGAATTCCTTATCAATATGAAGTCCAGTTTTATTCATTCTTCTCTTGAGAGACCTCTCATGCTCGATATGATCACTCATCCAAGGCACTGATTGGCATTAGGATAAATTGGCATTTTTTAGAGGAGCATGTTTATCCATCAATGATGTAAGATTCTTATCATAGAAATCCACCATGTCATGAAAGGATAGATGTTCCCATGTCGAAGTATGACAGGGATTTGAGGGGTTCAGGAGGGATGATATCAAGGCAAAATCTGATCATCTTATGATCAGATATGTATTCATCAACCAGATGACTTTTGAGACTTGTTCCCCTCGAAAGTAATGATTATATAAAAGGTGTTACCTAACCTATGGGTTGGTTCATTGATTCATTGGTTCATGTCATGTCATAGGATGTCATTAAACCTGATGACATCAATTTTAGTAGGTTTGTTGACATGAAAGTTGTAGTCACAAAGGAAGATGACCTCATGATTAAAAGAGCCATAATGGGCAACCAGTTGAGTAAATTCATCATAGAACTCAGAGTAGGTATACCTATTCATACCAGATGGTTTTGGTCTGTAGATAACTACAAAGATTATTTGTTTACCCTTGATTAGTATGGAGGCCTCCATGAGCTCCATTGTATTAACAGTAGGTGGATGCAACATATTGGTTACAAAGGGTAGTTCAACTCGATGTAACAGGCCCAGTCATCCTCCCGTGCATCCAGTCCGGGAGAATGTGTGAAATTTGAGGGATCCCTCCTCAAGTTCATGTATGACCCTCTCATCACCAGATTCATGCAACCATGTTTCAGTCATGAATAGAGCATGCAGATTGTTCTCATAAATGTAGTCTCTCACACTCAAGACCTTGCTAGAGATGCTTTGGACATTTCATGAGCCGAGTAAGACCTGGTTGTTAGGTTTGTATTGTGATGAATGACTTTTGTTGTAGGCAGTGCCCTCTATATTTATATTCTTTAGCAGAGCATATGCTGTCCGGCCGGCAGCCGTAGGGATGCATTCTGATTTGTTGGCCGAGAAGAGGAATGTGAATTATTAACATTCCTACCAAGAACCGGCTTGATTAGCTGGGGCTGTCTCTGATGTATTGTTAATTTTGCCGAAACTGCATATTTTTGATGAATTGCATGGACTTTCAACTATTTTGTTGTTTAGTTTATACTTATGTGCCTGAGGGGTCAGAATAAATATGTTTTCCCAATAAAGTTGGGTGAGATATTTGTGTATATTTAACAAAATTGAACTGACAATTCTGCTTGCTTTCCCCATGTATGGATAGTAGTGTGTTCGACTTTATGTATTCACAAGTATCGAGCACCCATCAGATTTGAGTGGGGAACAGTTCAATTTCATGCCCTCACTCAAATATATTAATATTAACACTAATGTCCTGCAGTAACCTGAAATGAACACGTGATAAGATATGAAAATTAATATTTTCCAGAGAAAGATTCTTTGTGAAAGTGCCCATATGATTGTCACATAACAGAATATTTCTTGACCCTATACCATTGTGGGGCAGGGAAAGCTTCTTCGTGGTTTCGTTACTATTCTTATCGTATATGTAGAAACAGGAACATATACAAACAAAGCCATGATTGTGTAGCATTGAACAGGTAGGCAATCCCTTGTTTAAGGATTATTATCAGAAATAATGTTCAATTTTCAGCTCAATGCAGAATATACATTCACGGGTCAAGCTGCTATATGAGCAATTGACACGTTATGTATTTTGAACTACCGGTATCATTGACAGAGATGAATGCCCAATAAAGCAAATACGAGAAAATAAACCTTGGGGTTTTGTGTTTTAATCTGTATTTAATTAATTTGGGCAGCGATCAGCTGTGTTGTATTCTTCTTATTTATATTGTTAAATAAGAGCGTATTAAGGAAATGTAAAGAGAGATGTGTGCCAGGGTCGTGGTAGTGTGTAGCACAATAAGTGTTCACATGTAATCGATATATACATATTGTACAATTCTACAAAACAAAATTGATGCCAGTCACGACGAGAAGTTTCATTTTGTGCTTATCAAAGTCCTGTCTCAGATGTCCTGTTTCACAAGTCTATTTGACCTTGACCTTTGATCTTGATGATCTAATTTCAATAAGTTAGGGTTAGGGTTGAATGAAAATAAAAATATTTAAATATGTTCATCTTTTAAATAATTTCATAGTTCATAGTATGGCTGGCCCTCGAGCATGCATTAAGACACAAATCTTCATGTACAAGGTCTGCTATCACAGCCATGTAAACCTCTAATAAATTCTAACTTTGTTATGACCTGAAAAAAAGACAATCAGCTGGGCTTGTAGCCTCGCAAGCTCCCCACCGGGGTTTTAAACTTGCCTCCACGGACCCATAAGACACTGGTCAAGATATTTTATGCTTCCTGTTCCGGCTTTTTATGCCACAAGCCACATAATATACTTGACAAGTTGTATCTCTGGTCTATGAAGTTTGGGCGGCCTACCAAGTAACCAACTAATTGACAGGGTTATACAAACCTCTCGAGCCCATACACAGTCCAGCACTGCAAATATAAAACAGAAAAATCATAAAGCATTTACAATGGCAATGTACCTTTCACTTGTGCACTTCACTCTACAAAGTCTGGTCCACGAATGACTGCCTTCGCCGTTTCTGGGCCTTATATACTGCTACCCAGACACACACACTCACACCACAGCCAGCCACCCAGCCCAACAGATGACACTGCCCGAAAAATAAGATTTACAAAAATAAACATGTATTGCTTTTCCATTGTAAAGACCAATGAAGATCTTTCAGCTAATAAACAATTTTGTAAATACCATTTACTTATTTAAAATGCTTAAATATGTTGTATTTTACCAAATATATCAAATTGCACATATCAGTTCATATTAAAAGTACTATTTAACATTCAGATCTCTAAGATATCTCTATGTCCATGTTCCTGAGGTTGTTTAGATACTATTAGGAGTTTTCAGAATGGAAATATGTTTACTGCAAGCTAAAGTATAAGCAAATCGTGGATAGGAAGTGACAAGAAAGGAATAAAACATTAAAATTGCACCTGCCTTTTTTTTACACCTTTATGGTACTATTTAACATGCAGATCTCTAAGATATCTCTATGTACATATTCCTGAGGTTGTTTAGATACTGTTAGGACTTTTCAGAATGGAAATATATTCACTCTAAGCTAAGATATAAGCAAATCTTGGATTGGAAGTGACAAGAAAGGTATAAAACATAAAAATCGCGTCTGTCGTTTTTTACACCTTTATGGTACTATTTAACATTCATATCTCTAAGATATCTCTATATCCATGTTCCTGAGGTTGTTTAGATATTGTTAGGACTTTTCAGAGTTGAAATATGTTCACTACAATCCAAGATATTAGCAAATCTTGGATTGGAAGTGACAAGAAAGATATAAAACATAAAAATCGCGTCTGCCGTTTTTTACACCTTTATGGTACTATTTAACATTCATATCTCTGAGATATCTCTATATCCATGTTCCTGAGGTTGTTTAGATATTGTTAGGACTTTTCAGAGTTGAAATATGTTCACTACAATCCAAGATATTAGCAAATCTTGGATTGGAAGTGACAAGAAAGGTATAAAACATAAAAATCGCGTCTGCCGTTTTTTACACCTATATGGTACTATTTAACATTCATATCTCTAAGATATCTCTATATCCATGTTCCTGAGGTTGTTTAGATATTGTTAGGACTTTTCAGAGTTGAAATATGTTCACTACAAGCCAAGATATTAGCAAATCTTGGATTGGAAGTGACATGAAAGGTATAAAACATAAAAATCGCGTCTGCCGTTTTTTACACCTTTATGGTACTATTTAACATTCATATCTCTAAGATATCTCTATATCCATGTTCCTGAGGTTGTTTAGATATTGTTAGGATTTTTCAGAGAGAAAATATGTTCACTACAAGCCAAGATATTAGCAAATCTTGGATTGGAGGTGACAAGAATGAGTATAAAATGTCAAAAAATATTTGAAATTGTGCCTGCCGTTTTTTACACCTTTATGATACTATTTAACATCTCTTAGATTTCTCTATTTCCATGTTCCTGAGGTTGTTTAGATATTGTTAGGACTTTTCAGAGTGAAAATATGTTCACTTCAAGCCAAAATATCAGCCAATGTTGGTTTGTTAGTTACATTTGGGATTTCATGACAATTCTTGACAAATTCTGGTTGAAAACATTTTAATTTGCTTTGTTAAAAATTATATACTGATATGAATTCAGTTTGTGTTTGGTTTTACACTGCAGCCAGCAAATATGCATGGACATGTTAATTTTAAATTTACATATTGGCCTCTTGTAAATCTCCGTTTTTACGCAGTCAACAGGGCAAGCGTGGGAAAGTCTGCATATTTTTTTCTGTCTGATGACTGCCTGGTAGGGGGCGTATGGAAGCCCATTGGTGCAGAAAAACACATCCCAAATCATCACAAAATGCTTTAACATACAGTAAAAATCAAATACACATCAAATATACAACCAAATGCCTCAGTAATGGTCCCATAATGCCATACAATGTCAATTAATCAAATACTCCCAATAATATAAAATACACATAAAAAACATACCACAAACAATAAAAAATGCAATAAAAGGAAAATTCATGTCAAATACAAAACAAATACACATCAAATAAAACACCTTATAATATCCAAAAATCTACATTCAATCCAGAACAAATCCAAAGTACAGAACAAATCTGGTTCAAACGCTGGCTAAATAGCGTGGTTTGAAAGCTGATCCTTATCTACTGCTTGGCACAATGGCACCATAGCACCCTTGCATACTATCACCCAATTATTGGGGCCAGCTGTAGTGCCAATGGGTTAGAGGGATAAGGTTAGTTTTTGTTAACAGTGCTTGGCACCAACGCTGTATTGAATGCTGGTGATAAAGCTGGAACCCTAGTACCCTAACCCTGGCAACCTCGCCCTGTCCTTGGCGCCCTAGCCCTGGCACTCTGGCACCGTACCCCAACCCTAGCACTGGCACCCTCGCCCTGGCATTCTGGCACCCTACCCCAACACTAGCCCTGGCACCCTCACCCTGGCACTCTAGCACGATGGCACCCTGACAAACCCTATCCCTTACAGTGTACATGCTTTTCAAGGCATTTTGGGACCATTTGATGTGTATTTGATGTGTATTTGATGTGTATTTGATGTGTATTTGATGTGTATTTGATGTGTATTTGATGTGTATTTGATGTGTATTTGATGTGTATTTGATGTGTATTTGATGTGTATTTGATGTGTATTTGATGTGTATTTGATGTGTATTTGATGTGTATTTGATGTGTATTTGATGTGTATTTGATGTGTATTTGATGTGGAACCCTGGCACCCTGGCACCCTGGCACCCTGGCACCCTGGCACCCAAATATTGGGCCAGCTTTTGTGCCATTGGTATGTGTTACAGCAAGGTTTTTGTAAAGGTGCTTGGCCCCAAAGCTTTATCGAATGCTGGCCTGAAATCTGGCACCTAGCACCATAGCCCTGGCTCCCTGGCTCCCTGGCACCCTGGCACCCTGTCACCCTGGCACCCCGGCACCCTGGCTCCCTAGCTCCCTGGCTCCCTGGCACCATGGCTCCCTGGCACCCTGGCACCCGAAAGCTAGCACCTAGCACCATAGTCCTGGCTCCATGGCACCCTGACACCCTGGCACCCTGGCACCCAAATATAGGGGCCAGCTTCAGTTCAAATGGTATGGGTTACAGCAAGGTTTTTGTAAAAGTGCTTGGCCCCAAAGCTTTATCGAATGCTGGCCTGAAATCTGGCACCAAGCACCATAGCCTTTGCTCCCAGGTTCCCTGGCACCCTGGCTCCCTAGCCCCCTGGCTCCCTGGCACCCTGGCTCCCTGGCACCCTGGCTCCCTGGCACCCTGGCTCCCTGGCACCCTGGCTCCCTGGCACCCTGGCTCCCTGGCACCCTGGCACCCTGGCACCCGAAAGCTGGCACCTAGCCCATAGTCCTTGCTCCATGGCACTCTGGCTCTGTGGCTCACTGGCACCCTTGCACCCTTGCACCCTTGCACCCAAATATTGGGGCAAGCTTTTGTGCCAATGGTATGGGTTATGGCTTTGTTTTTTTGGGCTAGGGTTAGGGTTAGGCTTTGTTTTTTTGGGTTAGGGTTAGGGTTAGGGTTAGGGTTAGGGTTAGGGTTAGAGGGTTAGGGTTAGAGGGTTAGGGTTAGGGTTAGGGTTAGGCTTTGTTTTTTAGGGTTAGGGTTAGGGTTAGGGTTAGGGTTAGGGTTAGGGTTAGGGTTAGGTTAGGGTTAGGGTTAGGGTTAGGGTTAGGGTTAGGGTTAGGGTTAGGGTTAGGGTTAGGGTTAGGGTTAGGGTTAGGGTTAGGGTTAGGGTTAGGGTTAGGGTTAGGGTTAGGGTTAGGGTTAGGGTTAGGGTTAGGGTTAGGGTTAGGGTTAGGGTTAGGGTTAGGGTTAGGGTTATAGCCGTGGTCAGATTAGGCTCGCTAACTGGTCAGATTAGGCTCGCCACCACGTCAGTTTAGGCTCGCCTCGGTCAGATTAGGCTCGCCGGTCAGATTAGGCTCGCTTGTCGGTCGGTTTAGGCTCGCCTCCCGGTCAGTTTAGGCTCGCCTCCAAATTTTCGGGCGAGCCTAAACTGACCGAGCGAGCCTAAACTGACCGGGCATATCACTGAAGCGAGCCTAAACTGACCAGCGAGCCTAAACTGACGTGAATTCTCATTCTGAAAATTTGGAATGCTTCGCATAAAAGAATTAAGTACCAAAAAGTCCACATTTCAACTTTTGTACTTGTCAGGACTTTGATTTTGGTTCATTGCATGAATTTTGTGCAAATTTGATGAAGATTAAAGAAGTTTTATTTTTCGGCCTATAAACCTAACCCAATTAAAAATTGGGTTAGAGAGTCATTTAAATCTAAAGCCTAATCACAAATTCAAAAGTTCAAATATTTTTCGACCAGCATTACAAATAAGTCATTTATGAACTCCAAAGGCATTAAAGAGTCAAGCCCTCTTCAAATAGATCGGCTTTCATGTAAAGTTGTTTACTAATTTGGGCTAAACACAAGATTTATACCATGAATAAACAATTTTGGAAGTTTTTCCGACTTTCACAATGTTTGACTCTCATAGCAACTAAAATCTTGACCAATATGTAAAAGTAAGGCATATGTGTACTCACAGAAACTTGTTACAACACAAATAGAGAACAATTATATTTCTTTTTTATTATGTTTAAGGTAAAAACATAGGTCATGTAAACTAATTGTGTCACAATGGTATTTTTTGCTGAATTGGTCCCATTTGTAGTTCCAAGCAGCCCAAATAATTGGCTAAGATTATATAGAAATGCACTTGATAAAGAAACTTGATAAAGAGCAGTTTAAAATGAGAGATAACTAGACTGTGGTGTGATAGTCATTCTAGAGCAAACAATATGTTAGCTCTAGTGGCCTTGTAGAGACCTGCTTTAGTACAAAACATTCAAAATTTGAAATATTTGTAATTATTTTTAAACTCAAAAACCAATATGTATAATGTGAATAGTCCATTTAGGGGATTACAGCAGGTTCTGGCCCAAGTTCAAATATCCTGCTAAATAAATGGCAATGAAGTAAGATAAAAGGCACAGATGATCTATAGAGGGCTTATAGAGTCCAGCTCTAGTACAGAATATCCATAATCTTATATATTTTAAAATTATTTTAAAGAAAAAAACCAAGATATGTACTCTGAAAGCACCAAATTGGGATTCTACATGACCCTGGCACCATTTTAAAGTCAAAACAGCTCAAATATTTGGCCAAGATGTAAAATAAAGACATATCTAAACTGTAGAGGCTACATTGAGAATAGCTGTAAAACAAGTAAAGGAAGATTTTACTTATTTGTTGAGATGTTCAAGGTGCAAACCCAATTCAGAAGCTAGGTCTAGGCATAAGCTAGGTCTAGGCATATAAAAGCTCCAGTAGCATGATAGAGAATTATATATTCCCACAATTTGATATATTTTTAAACCTTTTTAAACCTTTTTCAAAACCCAATAAATGTATGCTGAAGTATCCATCCACGGTTATGGTTAGGAGGTCTTAGTTGGTTTTAGTCCAGTTTCAAGTTCAAACATCTCACATATATAGCCTTGAAGTAAAATAAAATCATATATCAGACACAGTGGCCTTATAGAGAAAGGCTCTTGCATAAAATATACATAGTTGTAATTATTTCTAAACCTTATTAAGCTCAAAACCTCTTTTATCTAATGTGAATAGTCCATCTTTGGAGTTTTCAGCTTTTGGCTGGTTTAAAGTTCAGAGCACACCAAATATTAGACATATGAGCTAGTTAAAGGCATAAATGACCTCTAGAGGCTTCAGAGAGACAAGCTTTAATTCAATTAAAGAACAGTTGTACTTTTTTGCTCCATGTCGAAGGTCAAAACACAATTCACATACCCGAAACAAACTGTTTCACCACACTTTAGCCAAGTTTCAAGTTCAAAGCATCCCAGATATGTGACCCAGGAGTTAAGTAAAGGCATTTGTGAGTTTTAATGGCCTTATTGTATATAACTCCAGTCCAGATCCTTTAAAACTGTATTCATTTCTTAAACTAATTGAACCATTTCTAAAACTAATTGAACGTAAAACCCACTATGTATTATATGTTTTATAAATAGTCTAGTTTCAGGGTTTTGAGTTTGTTCCGGCCAAGAGTGAAATTCAAACATTTGGCCAAGAAGCAAAATAAAGGCATATATGAACTCTAGAGACTGCAAGGAGATTAGATTTGTCATAATGAAGAAAATGTTCTCCATATTCTGTGACATGTTTAAGGTCGAAACCGTATTTATGTACTTTGAATCAACAGTAGTTTTCCCCACACTTTAGCCCAGTTTCAAGTTCAAAGCATCCCCAAATATATGGACTAGGTTTTAATTATAGACATATATCAGCTCCAGTAGCATGATAGAGACTAGCCATTATACAAAACAATCCCAATTTTTCTATAATGTTTGTACCATTTTAAACTCCAAACCAAACATATGTATTGTGAATAGTGCATTTTTGAAGTTTTCACTTGTTTTAGACCCAGTTTAATAAGTTCAATGCATCACAAATATATGGACTAGGATTTATATACAGTCAAATAATTTCTCTAATGGTATAATACAGACTATCTGTACTACCAAACATCCAATACCTTCTATTTTTTAAACCTTCACAAAATCAAAAACCAAGGTATGATTTGAAAATAATCAATGATTGGAGTTGATTGATTGGAGAGTTTGGTACAGTTTTAAATTCAAAGCTTCACCAATATTTTAACCAGACATTTAATAAAGGCAAATATGAATTTGGGAGGGATCAAAGAATAGCTCCATTATAATTAAACTACATCTCAATTGATTTCTTACCATATTTAGAAGAAAAACAAAGTCTTTAAATTTCGATTTGTTTATTGTTTTTTAGCTGGGTAAGGGTTAGGATTAGCATAATATGCATGTAAAAACAATTTGCAGTGTGTGTTTTGTTACATTTTATTGTTCATATATTAGATACATGTTTAGGGCAGGATAAAATACCTGCACACATAAACTATATTTGTTTTACAGCAAATGACAAATTTAAGAAATTCTTATGTAAAAATTACAATGTTAAGCGAGCCTAATCTAACCCTAACCCTGGTTTTAGTCCAGTTTCAAGTTCAAAACATCTCACATATATAGCCTTGAACTAAAATAAAATCATATATCAGACACAGTGGCCTTATAGAGAAAGGCTCTTGCATAAAATATACATAGTTGTAATTATTTCTAAACCTTATTAAGCTCAAAACCTCTTTTATCTAATGTGAATAGTCCATCTTTGGAGTTTTCAGCTTTTGGCTGGTTTAAAGTTCAGAGCACACCAAATATTAGACATATGAGCTAGTTAAAGGCATAAATGACCTCTAGAGGCTTCAGAGAGACAAGCTTTAATTCAATTAAAGAACAGTTGTACTTTTTTGCTCCATGTCGAAGGTCAAAACACAATTCACATACCCGAAACAAACTGTTTCACCACACTTTAGCTAAGTTTCAAGTTCAAAGCATCCCAGATATGTGACCCAGGAGTTAAGTAAAGGCATTTATGAGTTTTAATGGCCTTATTGGATATAACTCCAGTCCAGATCCTTTAAAACTGTATTCATTTCTTAAACTAATTGAACCATTTCTAAAACTAATTGAACGTAAAACCCACTATGTATTATATGTATTATAAATAGTCTAGTTTCAGGGTTTTGAGTTTGTTCCGGCCAAGAGTGAAATTCAAACATTTGGCCAAGAAGCAAAATAAAGGCATATATGAACTCTAGAGACTGCAAGGAGATTGGATTTGTCATAAAGAAGAAAATGTTCTCCATATTCTGTGACATGTTTAAGGTCGAAACCGTATTTATGTACTTTGAATCAACAGTAGTTTTCCCCACACTTTAGCCCAGTTTCAAGTTCAAAGCATCCCCAAATATATGGACTAGGTTTTAATTATAGACATATATCAGCTCCAGTAGCATGATAGAGACTAGCCATTATACAAAACAATCCCAATTTTTCTATAATGTTTGTACCATTTTAAACTCCAAACCAAACATATGTATTGTGAATAGTGCATTTTTGAAGTTTTCACTTGTTTTAGACCCAGTTTAATAAGTTCAATGCATCACAAATATATGGACTAGGATTTATATACAGTCAAATAATTTCTCTAATGGTATAATACAGACTATCTGTACTACCAAACATCCAATACCTTCTATTTTTTAAACCTTCACAAAATCAAAAACCAAGGTATGATTTGAAAATAATCAATGATTGGAGTTGATTGATTGGAGAGTTTGGTACAGTTTTAAATTCAAAGCTTCACCAATATTTTAACCAGACATTTAATAAAGGCAAATATGAATTTGGGAGGGATCAAAGAATAGCTCCATTATAATTAAACTACAACTTAATTGATTTCTTACCATATTTAGAAGAAAAACAAAGTCTTTAAATTTCGATTTGTTTATTGTTTTTTTAGCTGGGTTAGGGTTAGGATTAGCATAATATGCATGTAAAAACAATTTGCAGTGTGTGTTTTGTTACATTTTATTGTTCATATATTAGATACATGTTTAGGACAGGATAAAATACCTGCACACATAAACTATATTCGTTTTACAGCAAATGACAAATTTAAGAAATTCTTATGTAAAAATTACAATGTTAAGCGAGCCTAATCTGACCGGCCCTTTTATTTTTTAGGGTTAGTAAAATGAGAGAGAAATATCATTCAAATTAAACATTTAAGAACTAAATAATATATAATTTAAATATTCATGCATAATTGATAAAGAGGAGACTTTAATATTCAATATTTAAGTCTTTTTTTTTATTAGGGTTGGGATTGATGAAAATTCCAAATTTTAGCGAGCCTAAACTGACCAGCCTTTTTATGGGGGGTATTAAAATGAAAGGGAAATATCATTAAAATTAAACATTTGAGAAGTATATAATGAACATTTTAAATATTCATGCATAATTGGAAAAGAAGACACTTTAGTATTGAATATTTATATGTATTTTATGTGTTTCAAATCAATTGGGTTAGAAAAAAGCGAGCCTAATCTGACCAGTGGAGCTCACGACGCCTAGTAAATGGACTTAAAGGTACATACAGTACAATATTCACCTTGAAATACGTACACATGACCTTGAAGCAATTTTTCCCCCCATTTTCCACTCTTAAATATTTATGAAATGAGAAAAAAATAATTTTGAATTTTTTTTGTGAAAACTCAGGATTCGTTTGAGATTCACAGTAATACCAACTAAAACATTTTTTTGACGAAGTGAAAAAACCCCAATGGGGGGTCAGTGGACTAGAGATTTGTTTCAAAATCCATTCTAATGGGCACTAGTAGCCCCCTAGTCCACTAAAAATCTTTAAAGTAAATCTAAGGGATCATATAGTTTTTTTTGTGCAAAATCGGTCAGTTTAGGCTCGTTTTTTTTTACATTATTTGTAATAACTTTTTGTTAATATGTAATAAAATTGTCAATAAAAGACTATGTTCCTTATTTATGAAGAGAGACATTATGACCTTAAAAGTATTTAAAAGGTCATCATATATGACCCTAACCCTGTGAAAATTGGGTTAGCGGTAAGTTTAGGCTCGCTCACCGGCTATAGTTAGGGTTAGGGTTAGGGTTAGGGTTAGGGTTAGGGTTAGGGTTAGGGTTATAGCCGTGGTCAGATTAGGCTCGCTAACTGGTCAGATTAGGCTCGCCACCACGTCAGTTTAGGCTCGCCGCGGTCAGATTAGGCTCGCTGGTCAGATTAGGCTCGCTTGTCGGTCGGTTTAGGCTCGCCTCCCGGTCAGTTTAGGCTCGCCTCCAAATTTTCGGGCGAGCCTAAACTGACCGAGCGAGCCTAAACTGACCGGGTATATCACTGAAGCGAGCCTAAACTGACCAGCGAGCCTAAACTGACGTGAATTCTCAGTCTGAAAATTTGGAATGCTTCACATAAAAGAATTAAGTACCAAAAAGTCCACATTTCAACTTTTGTACTTGTCAGCACTTTGATTTTGGTTCATTGCATGAATTTTGTGCAAATTTGATGAAGATTAAAGAAGTTTTATTTTTCGGCCTATAAACCTAACCCAATTAAAAATTGGGTTAGAGAGTCATTTAAATCTTAAGCCTAATTAAAAATTCAAAAGTTCAAATATTTTTCGACCAGCATTACAAATAAGTCATTTATGAACTCCAAAGGCATTAAAGAGTCAAGCCCTCTTCAAATAGATCGACTTTCATGTAAAGATGTTTACTAATTTGAGCTAAACACAAGATTTATACCATGAATAAACAATTTTGGAAGTTTTTCCGACTTTCACAATCTTTGACTCTCATAGCAACTAAAATCTTGACAAATATGTAAAAGTAAGGCATATGTGTACTCTAAATGCCTCACAGAAACTTGTTACAACACAAATAGAGAACAATTATATTTCTTTTGTATTATGTTTAAGGTAAAAACATAGGCCATGTAAACTGAATGTGTCACAATGGTATTTTTTGCTGAATTGGTCCCATTTGTAGTTCCAAGCATCCCAAATAATTGGCTAAGATTATATAGAAATGCACTTGATAAAGAAGCTTGATAAAAAGCAGTTTAAAATGAGAGATAACTAGACTGTGGTGTGATAGTCATTCTAGAGCAAACAATATGTTAGCTCTAGTGGCCTTGTAGAGACCTGCTTTAGTACAAAACATTCAAAATTTGAAATATTTGTAATCATTTTCAAACTCAAAAACCAATATGTATAATGTGAATAGTCCATTTAGGGGATTACAGCAGGTTCTGGCCCAAGTTCAAACATCCTAAATAAATGGCAATGAAGTAAGATAAAAGGCACAGATGATCTATAGAGGGCTTATAGAGTCCAGCTCTAGTAATGAATATCCATAATCTTTTAATATTTTAAAATTATTTTAAAGAAAAAAACCAAGATATGTACTCTGAAAGCACCAAATTGGGATTCAAAACAGTCAAAACAGTCAAAAGTCAAAACAATTCGAATATTTAGCCAAGATTTAAAATAAAGACATATCTAAACTGTAGAGGCTACATAGAGAATAGCTGTAAAACAAGTAAAGGAAGATTTTACTTATTTTTTCAGATGTTCAAGGTGCAAACCCAATTCAGATATGCCAAAAACGCTGTTTACATCACCCTTCAGCCCAGTTTCAAGTTCAAAGCACCCCAAATATAAAGACTAGAAGCTAGGTCTAGGCATATAATAGCTCCAGTAGCATGATATAGAATTATATATTCCCACAATTTGATATATTTTTAAACCTTTTTAAACCTTTTTCAAAACCCAATAAGTGTATGCTGAATTGTCCATCCAGGGTTATGGTTAGGAGGTCTTATTTGGTTTAAGTCCAGTTTCAAGTTCAAAACATCTCACATATATAGCCATGAAGTTAAATAAAGTCATATATCAGACACAGTGGCCTTATAGAGAAAGGCTCTTGCATAAAACATACATAGTTGTATTTATTTCTAAACCTTATTAAGCTCAAAACCTCTTTTATCTAATGTGAATAGTCCATCTTTGGAGTTTTCAGCATTTGGCTGGTTTAAAGTTCAGAGCACACCAAATAATAGACATATGAGCTAGTTAAAGGCATAAATGACCTCTAGAGGCTTCAGAGAGACAAGCTTTAATTCAATTAAAGAACAGCTGTGCTTTTTTGCTCCATGTCGAAAGTCAAAACACAATTCACATACCCGAAACAAACTGTTTCACCACACTTTAGCCAAGTTTCAAGACCAAAGCATCCCAGATATGTGACCCAGAAGTTAAGAAAAGGCATTTACCGTATCCACTCGGGTTAGCGCCCATGCTTGGCTTAATGCCCACCCCCCTTTTTAGGAAGAAATCATTAAACGCCCACCTTCCCTGGATGTCCGTAATACGATGTACGTGAAGTCCTTTACCTTAGCGTCTGGGTGCCCACGAGACAAAAGTGGAGCGGCCAACATGTCAAATTGAACTTTCATATCCGTAGCTGATCGATTTTAATTGCGTTTTAAATGATAAATAAAGGTATGTATTTAATATTATCACAATTACGTCGACAATTTCTCCACATCATTGATTTTAGCCTCAAAACAAAGCGTTTTCATTATTTATCATTTGAAATGCAATTAAAATCGATCCGCGTGTGAAAGCATTTCTGTCAACAAGGAAGACACGACTCAACGCAACACGTGGTCGCAATTTTGAAAGGCGGAAGTGACGGGAAGAGGCTCTTGTTTTTAGCGCGAAAACGATTGTTAATATATTGCGCAATAATGGAGGGTTTTGTTCTGTTCTCGACCTTTATAAATGCCCATGCTTGGGTAAACGCCCACCCCCCTCTTTTACTTTGTCCCCAATTAGCCGCCCATGGGCGCTAACCCGAGTGGATACGGTATGAGTTTTAATGGCCTTATAATATATAACTTCAGTCCAGATCCATCAAAATTGTATTCATTTCTTAAACTAATTGAACCATTTCTAAAACTAATTGAACGTAAAACCCGCTATATGTATTATAAATAGTCTATTTTCAGGGTTTTGAACTTGTTCTGGCCCAGAGTGAAATTCAAACATTTGGCCAAGAAGCAAAATACAGGCATATATGAACTCTAGAGACTGCAAGGAGATTAGATTTGTCATGAAGAAGAAAATGTTCTACATATTTTGTGACATGTTTAAGGTCGAAACTGTATTTATGTATTTTGAATCAACAGTAGTTTTCCCCACAATTTAGCCCAGTTTCAAGTTCAAAGCATCCCCAAATATATGGACTAGGTTTTAATTATAGACATATATCAGCTCCAGTAGCATGATAGAGGCTAGCCATTATACAAAACAATCCCAATTTTTCTATAATGTTTGTACCATTTTAAACTCCAAACCAAACATATGTATTGTGAATAGTGCATTTTTGAAGTTTTCACTTGTTTTAGACCCAGTTTAATAAGTTCAATGCATCACAAATATATGGACTAGGATTTATATAAAGTCAAATAATTTCTCTAATGGTATAATAATACAGACTATCTGTACTACCAAACATCCAATACCTTCTATTTTTTAAACCTTCACAAAATCAAAAACCAAGGTATGATTTGAAAATAATCAATGATTGGATTTGATTGATTGGAGATTTTGGTACAGTTTTAAATTCAAAGCTTCACCAATATTTTAACCAGACATTTAATAAAGGCAAATATGAATTTTGGAGGGATCAAATAATAGCTCCATTATAATTAAACTACAACTCAATTGATTTCTTACCATATTTAGAAGAAAGACAAAGTCTTTAAATTTCGATTTGTCACAATGGTATTTCGATTTGTCACAATGGTATTTTTTGCTGAATTGGTCCCATTTGTAGTTCCAAGCAGCCCAAATAATTGGCTAAGATTATATAGAAATGCACTTGATAAAGAAACTTGATAAAGAGCAGTTTAAAATGAGAGATAACTAGACTGTGGTGTGATAGTCATTCTAGAGCAAACAATATGTTAGCTCTAGTGGCCTTGTAGAGACCTGCTTTAGTACAAAACATTCAAAATTTGAAATATTTGTAATCATTTTTAAACTCAAAAACCAATATGTATAATGTGAATTGTCCATTTAGGGGATTACAGCAGGTTCTGGCCCTAGTTCAAACATCCTAAATAAATGGCAATGAAGTAAGATAAAAGGCACAGATGATCTATAGAGGGCTTATAGAGTCCAGCTCTAGTAATGAATATCCATAATCTTTTAATATTTTAAAATTATTTTAAAGAAAAAAACCAAGATATGTACTCTGAAAGCACCAAATTGGGATTCAAAACAGTCAAAACAGTCAAAAGTCAAAACAGCTCAAATATTTGGCCAAGATGTGAAATAAAGACATATCTAAACTGTAGAGGCTACATAGAGAATAGCTGTAAAACAAGTAAAGGAAGATTTTACTTATTGTTTCAGATGTTCAAGGTGCAAACCCAATTCAGATATGCCAAAAAGCTGTTTTCATCACCCTTCAGCCCAGTTTCAAGTTCAAAGCACCCCAAATATAAAGACTAGAAGCTAGGTCTAGGCATATAAAAGCTCCAGTAGCATGATAGAGAATTATATATTCCCACAATTTGATATATTTTTAAACCTTTTTAAACCTTTTTCAAAACCCAATAAATGTATGCTGAAGTGTCCATCCAGGGTTATGGTTAGGAGGTCTTAGTTGGTTCTAGACCAGTTTCAAGTTCAAAACATCTCACATATATAGCCATGAAGTTAAATAAAGTCATATATCAGACACAGTAGCCTTATATAGAAAGGTCTTGCATAAAACATACATAGTTGTATTTATTTCTAAACCTTATTAAGCTCAAAACCTCTTTTATCTAATGTGAATAGTCCATCTTTGGAGTTTTCAGCTTCTGGCTGGTTTAAAGTTCAGAGCACACAAAATATTAGACATATGAGCTAGTTAAAGGCATACATGACCTCTAGCGGCTTCAGAGAGACAAGCTTTAATTCAATTAAAGAACAGCTGTGCTTTTTTGCTCCATGTCGAAGGTCAAAACACAATTCACATATCCGAAACAAACTGTTTCACCACACTTTAGCCAAGTTTCAAGTTCAAAGCATCCCAGTATGTGACCCAGGAGTTAAGTAAAGGCATCTATGAGTTTTAATGGCCTTATAATATATAACTCCAGTCCAGATCCTTCAAAATTGTATTCATTTCTTGAACTAATTGAACCATTTCTAAAACTAATTGAACGTAAAACCAACTAAATGTGTTATAAATAGTCTATAGCTTGTTCCGGCCCAGAGTGAAATTCAAACATTTGGCCAAGAAGCAAAATAAAGGCATATATGAACTCTAGAGACTGCAAGGAGATTAGATTTGTCATGAAGAAGAAAATGTTCTACATATTTTGTGACATGTTTAAGGTCGAAACTGTATTTTTGTACTTTGAATCAACAGTAGTTTTCCCCACACTTTAGCCCAGTTTCAAGTTCAAAGCATCCCCAAATATATGGACTAGGTTTTAATTATAGACAAATATCAGCTCCAGTAGCATGATAGAGTCTAGCCATTATACAAAACAATCCCAATTTTTCTATATGTTTGTACCATTTTAAACTCCAAACCAAACATATGTATTGTGAATAGTGCATTTTTGAAGTTTTCACTTGTTTTCGACCCAGTTTTAAGTTCAATGCATCACAAATATATGGACTAGGATTTATATAAAGTCAAATAATTTCTCTAATGGTATAATACAGACTATCTGTACTACCAAACATCCAATACCTTCTATTTTTTAAACCTTCATAAAATCAAAAACCAAGGTATGATTTGAAAATAATCCATGATTGGAGTTGATTGATTGGAGATTTTGGTACATTTTTAAATTCAAAGCTTCCCCAATATTTTAACCAGACATTTAATAAAGGCAAATATGAATTTGGGAGGGATCAAAGAATAGATCCATTATAATTAAACTACAACTCAATTGATTTCTTACCATTTTTATAAGAAAAACAAAGTCTTTAAATTTTGATTAGTTTATTGTTTTTTAGCTGGGTTAGGGTTAGGATTAGCATAATATGCATGTAAAAACCATTTGCAGTATGTGTTTTGTTACATTTTATTGTTCATATATTAGATACATGTTTAGGACAGGATAAAATACCTGCAAACATAAACTACAAATTTAAGAAATTCTTATGTAAACATTACAATGTTAAGCGAGCCTAATCTGACTGACCCTTTTATTATTTAGGGTTAGTAAAATGAGAGAGAAATATCATTCAAATTAAACATTTAAGAACTAAATAATATATAATTTAAATATTCATGCATAATTGAAAAAGAGGAGACTTTAATATTCAATATTTAAGTTTTTTTTTTTATTAGGGTTGGGATTGATGAAAATTCCAAATTTTAGCGTGCCTAAACTGACCAGCCTTTTTATGGGGGGTATTAAAATGAAAGGGAAAAATAATTAAAATTAAACATTTGAGAAGTATATAATGAACATTTTAAATATTCATGCATATTTGGAAAAGAAGACACTTTAGTATTGAATATTTATATGTATTTTATGTGTTTCAAATCAATTGGGTTAGAAAAAAGCGAGCCTAATCTGACCAGCGGAGCTCACGACGCCTAGTAAATGGACTTAAAGGTACATACAGTACAATATTCACCTTGAAATACGTACACGTGACCTTGAGGCAATTTTTCCCCCCATTTTCCACTCTTAAATATTTACGAAATGAGAAAAAAATAATTTTGAAATTTTTTTGTGAAAACTCAGGATTCGTTTGAGGTTCACAGTAATACCAACTAAAACATTTTTTTGACGAAGTGAAAAAACCCCAATGGGGGGTCAGTGGACTAGAGATTTGTTTCAAAATCCATTCTAATGGGCACTAGTAGCCCCCTAGTCCACTAAAAATCTTTAAAGTAAATCTAAGGGATCATATAGTTTTTTTTGTGCAAAATCGGTCAGTTTAGGCTCGTTTTTTTTTACATTATTTGTAATAACTTTTTGTTAATATGTAATAAAATTGTCAATAAAAGACTATGTTCCTTATTTATGAAGAGAGACATTATGACCTTAAAAGTATTTAAAAGGTCATCATATATGACCCTAACCCTGTGAAAATTGGGTTAGCGGTAAGTTTAGGCTCGCTCACCGGCTATAGTTAGGGTTAGGGTTAGGGTTAGGGTTAGGGTTAGGGTTAGGGTTAGGGTTAGGGTTAGGGTTAGGGTTAGGGTTAGGGTTAGGGTTAGGGTTAGGGTTAGGGTTAGGGTTAGGGTTAGGGTTAGGGTTAGGGTTAGGGTTAGGGGTTAGGGTTAGGGTTAGGGTTAGGGTTAGGGTTAGGGTTAGGGTTAGGGTTAGGGTTAGGGTTAGGGTTAGGGTTAGGGTTAGGGTTAGGGTTAGGGTTAGGGTTAGGGTTAGGGTTAGGGTTAGGGTTAGGGTTAGGGTTAGGGTTAGGGTTAGGGTTAGGGTTAGGTTAGGGTTAGGGTTAGGGTTAGGGTTAGGGTTAGGGTTAGGGTTAGGGTTAGGGTTAGGGTTAGGGTTAGGGTTAGGGTTAGGGTTAGGGTTAGGGTTAGGGTTAGGGTTAGGGTTAGGGTTAGGGTTAGGGTTAGGGTTAGGGTTAGGGTTAGGGTTAGGGTTAGGGTTAGGGTTAGGGTTAGGGTTAGGGTTAGGGTTAGGGTTAGGGTTAGGGTTAGGGTTAGGGTTAGGGTTAGGGTTAGGGTTAGGGTTAGGGTTAGGGTTAGGGTTAGGGTTAGGGTTAGGGTTAGGGTTAGGGTTAGGGTTAGGGTTAGGGTTAGGGTTAGGGTTAGGGTTAGGGTTAGGGTTAGGGTTAGGGTTAGGGTTAGGGTTAGGGTTAGGGTTAGGGTTAGGGTTAGGGTTAGGGTTAGGGTTAGGGTTAGGGTTAGGGTTAGGGTTAGGGTTAGGGTTAGGGTTAGGGTTAGGGTTAGGGTTAGGGTTAGGGTTAGGGTTAGGGTTAGGGTTAGGGTTAGGGTTAGGGTTAGGGTTAGGGTTAGGGTTAGGGTTAGGGTTAGGGTTAGGGTTAGGGTTAGGGTTAGGGTTAGGGTTAGGGTTAGGGTTAGGGTTAGGGTTAGGGTTAGGGTTAGGGTTAGGGTTAGGGTTAGGGTTAGGGTTAGGGTTAGGGTTAGGGTTAGGGTTAGGGTTAGGGTTAGGGTTAGGGTTAGGGTTAGGGTTAGGGTTAGGGTTAGGGTTAGGGTTAGGGTTAGGGTTAGGGTTAGGGTTAGGGTTAGGGTTAGGGTTAGGGTTAGGGTTAGGGTTAGGGTTAGGGTTAGGGTTAGGGTTAGGGTTAGGGTTAGGGTTAGGGTTAGGGTTAGGGTTAGGGTTAGGGTTAGGGTTAGGGTTAGGGTTAGGGTTAGGGTTAGGGTTAGGGTTAGGGTTAGGGTTAGGGTTAGGGTTAGGGTTAGGGTTAGGGTTAGGGTTAGGGTTAGGGTTAGGGTTAGGGTTAGGGTTAGGGTTAGGGTTAGGGTTAGGGTTAGGGTTAGGGTTAGGGTTAGGGTTAGGGTTAGGGTTAGGGTTAGGGTTAGGGTTAGGGTTAGGGTTAGGGTTAGGGTTAGGGTTAGGGTTAGGGTTAGGGTTAGGGTTAGGGTTAGGGTTAGGGTTAGGGTTAGGGTTAGGGTTAGGGTTAGGGTTAGGGTTAGGGTTAGGGTTAGGGTTAGGGTTAGGGTTAGGGTTAGGGTTAGGGTTAGGGTTAGGGTTAGGGTTAGGGTTAGGGTTAGGGTTAGGGTTAGGGTTAGGGTTAGGGTTAGGGTTAGGGTTAGGGTTAGGGTTAGGGTTAGGGTTAGGGTTAGGGTTAGGGTTAGGGTTAGGGTTAGGGTTAGGGTTAGGGTTAGGGTTAGGGTTAGGGTTAGGGTTAGGGTTAGGGTTAGGGTTAGGGTTAGGGTTAGGGTTAGGGTTAGGGTTAGGGTTAGGGTTAGGGTTAGGGTTAGGGTTAGGGTTAGGGTTAGGGTTAGGGTTAGGGTTAGGGTTAGGGTTAGGGTTAGGGTTAGGGTTAGGGTTAGGGTTAGGGTTAGGGTTAGGGTTAGGGTTAGGGTTAGGGTTAGGGTTAGGGTTAGGGTTAGGGTTAGGGTTAGGGTTAGGGTTAGGGTTAGGGTTAGGGTTAGGGTTAGGGTTAGGGTTAGGGTTAGGGTTAGGGTTAGGGTTAGGGTTAGGGTTAGGGTTAGGGTTAGGGTTAGGGTTAGGGTTAGGGTTAGGGTTAGGGTTAGGGTTAGGGTTAGGGTTAGGGTTAGGGTTAGGGTTAGGGTTAGGGTTAGGGTTAGGGTTAGGGTTAGGGTTAGGGTTAGGGTTAGGGTTAGGGTTAGGGTTAGGGTTAGGGTTAGGGTTAGGGTTAGGGTTAGGGTTAGGGTTAGGGTTAGGGTTAGGGTTAGGGTTAGGGTTAGGGTTAGGGTTAGGGTTAGGGTTAGGGTTAGGGTTAGGGTTAGGGTTAGGGTTAGGGTTAGGGTTAGGGTTAGGGTTAGGGTTAGGGTTAGGGTTAGGGTTAGGGTTAGGGTTAGGGTTAGGGTTAGGGTTAGGGTTAGGGTTAGGGTTAGGGTTAGGGTTAGGGTTAGGGTTAGGGTTAGGGTTAGGGTTAGGGTTAGGGTTAGGGTTAGGGTTAGGGTTAGGGTTAGGGTTAGGGTTAGGGTTAGGGTTAGGGTTAGGGTTAGGGTTAGGGTTAGGGTTAGGGTTAGGGTTAGGGTTAGGGTTAGGGTTAGGGTTAGGGTTAGGGTTAGGGTTAGGGTTAGGGTTAGGGTTAGGGTTAGGGTTAGGGTTAGGGTTAGGGTTAGGGTTAGGGTTAGGGTTAGGGTTAGGGTTAGGGTTAGGGTTAGGGTTAGGGTTAGGGTTAGGGTTAGGGTTAGGGTTAGGGTTAGGGTTAGGGTTAGGGTTAGGGTTAGGGTTAGGGTTAGGGTTAGGGTTAGGGTTAGGGTTAGGGTTAGGGTTAGGGTTAGGGTTAGGGTTAGGGTTAGGGTTAGGGTTAGGGTTAGGGTTAGGGTTAGGGTTAGGGTTAGGGTTAGGGTTAGGGTTAGGGTTAGGGTTAGGGTTAGGGTTAGGGTTAGGGTTAGGGTTAGGGTTAGGGTTAGGGTTAGGGTTAGGGTTAGGGTTAGGGTTAGGGTTAGGGTTAGGGTTAGGGTTAGGGTTAGGGTTAGGGTTAGGGTTAGGGTTAGGGTTAGGGTTAGGGTTAGGGTTAGGGTTAGGGTTAGGGTTAGGGTTAGGGTTAGGGTTAGGGTTAGGGTTAGGGTTAGGGTTAGGGTTAGGGTTAGGGTTAGGGTTAGGGTTAGGGTTAGGGTTAGGGTTAGGGTTAGGGTTAGGGTTAGGGTTAGGGTTAGGGTTAGGGTTAGGGTTAGGGTTAGGGTTAGGGTTAGGGTTAGGGTTAGGGTTAGGGTTAGGGTTAGGGTTAGGGTTAGGGTTAGGGTTAGGGTTAGGGTTAGGGTTAGGGTTAGGGTTAGGGTTAGGGTTAGGGTTAGGGTTAGGGTTAGGGTTAGGGTTAGGGTTAGGGTTAGGGTTAGGGTTAGGGTTAGGGTTAGGGTTAGGGTTAGGGTTAGGGTTAGGGTTAGGGTTAGGGTTAGGGTTAGGGTTAGGGTTAGGGTTAGGGTTAGGGTTAGGGTTAGGGTTAGGGTTAGGGTTAGGGTTAGGGTTAGGGTTAGGGTTAGGGTTAGGGTTAGGGTTAGGGTTAGGGTTAGGGTTAGGGTTAGGGTTAGGGTTAGGGTTAGGGTTAGGGTTAGGGTTAGGGTTAGGGTTAGGGTTAGGGTTAGGGTTAGGGTTAGGGTTAGGGTTAGGGTTAGGGTTAGGGTTAGGGTTAGGGTTAGGGTTAGGGTTAGGGTTAGGGTTAGGGTTAGGGTTAGGGTTAGGGTTAGGGTTAGGGTTAGGGTTAGGGTTAGGGTTAGGGTTAGGGTTAGGGTTAGGGTTAGGGTTAGGGTTAGGGTTAGGGTTAGGGTTAGGGTTAGGGTTAGGGTTAGGGTTAGGGTTAGGGTTAGGGTTAGGGTTAGGGTTAGGGTTAGGGTTAGGGTTAGGGTTAGGGTTAGGGTTAGGGTTAGGGTTAGGGTTAGGGTTAGGGTTAGGGTTAGGGTTAGGGTTAGGGTTAGGGTTAGGGTTAGGGTTAGGGTTAGGGTTAGGGTTAGGGTTAGGGTTAGGGTTAGGGTTAGGGTTAGGGTTAGGGTTAGGGTTAGGGTTAGGGTTAGGGTTAGGGTTAGGGTTAGGGTTAGGGTTAGGGTTAGGGTTAGGGTTAGGGTTAGGGTTAGGGTTAGGGTTAGGGTTAGGGTTAGGGTTAGGGTTAGGGTTAGGGTTAGGGTTAGGGTTAGGGTTAGGGTTAGGGTTAGGGTTAGGGTTAGGGTTAGGGTTAGGGTTAGGGTTAGGGTTAGGGTTAGGGTTAGGGTTAGGGTTAGGGTTAGGGTTAGGGTTAGGGTTAGGGTTAGGGTTAGGGTTAGGGTTAGGGTTAGGGTTAGGGTTAGGGTTAGGGTTAGGGTTAGGGTTAGGGTTAGGGTTAGGGTTAGGGTTAGGGTTAGGGTTAGGGTTAGGGTTAGGGTTAGGGTTAGGGTTAGGGTTAGGGTTAGGGTTAGGGTTAGGGTTAGGGTTAGGGTTAGGGTTAGGGTTAGGGTTAGGGTTAGGGTTAGGGTTAGGGTTAGGGTTAGGGTTAGGGTTAGGGTTAGGGTTAGGGTTAGGGTTAGGGTTAGGGTTAGGGTTAGGGTTAGGGTTAGGGTTAGGGTTAGGGTTAGGGTTAGGGTTAGGGTTAGGGTTAGGGTTAGGGTTAGGGTTAGGGTTAGGGTTAGGGTTAGGGTTAGGGTTAGGGTTAGGGTTAGGGTTAGGGTTAGGGTTAGGGTTAGGGTTAGGGTTAGGGTTAGGGTTAGGGTTAGGGTTAGGGTTAGGGTTAGGGTTAGGGTTAGGGTTAGGGTTAGGGTTAGGGTTAGGGTTAGGGTTAGGGTTAGGGTTAGGGTTAGGGTTAGGGTTAGGGTTAGGGTTAGGGTTAGGGTTAGGGTTAGGGTTAGGGTTAGGGTTAGGGTTAGGGTTAGGGTTAGGGTTAGGGTTAGGGTTAGGGTTAGGGTTAGGGTTAGGGTTAGGGTTAGGGTTAGGGTTAGGGTTAGGGTTAGGGTTAGGGTTAGGGTTAGGGTTAGGGTTAGGGTTAGGGTTAGGGTTAGGGTTAGGGTTAGGGTTAGGGTTAGGGTTAGGGTTAGGGTTAGGGTTAGGGTTAGGGTTAGGGTTAGGGTTAGGGTTAGGGTTAGGGTTAGGGTTAGGGTTAGGGTTAGGGTTAGGGTTAGGGTTAGGGTTAGGGTTAGGGTTAGGGTTAGGGTTAGGGTTAGGGTTAGGGTTAGGGTTAGGGTTAGGGTTAGGGTTAGGGTTAGGGTTAGGGTTAGGGTTAGGGTTAGGGTTAGGGTTAGGGTTAGGGTTAGGGTTAGGGTTAGGGTTAGGGTTAGGGTTAGGGTTAGGGTTAGGGTTAGGGTTAGGGTTAGGGTTAGGGTTAGGGTTAGGGTTAGGGTTAGGGTTAGGGTTAGGGTTAGGGTTAGGGTTAGGGTTAGGGTTAGGGTTAGGGTTAGGGTTAGGGTTAGGGTTAGGGTTAGGGTTAGGGTTAGGGTTAGGGTTAGGGTTAGGGTTAGGGTTAGGGTTAGGGTTAGGGTTAGGGTTAGGGTTAGGGTTAGGGTTAGGGTTAGGGTTAGGGTTAGGGTTAGGGTTAGGGTTAGGGTTAGGGTTAGGGTTAGGGTTAGGGTTAGGGTTAGGGTTAGGGTTAGGGTTAGGGTTAGGGTTAGGGTTAGGGTTAGGGTTAGGGTTAGGGTTAGGGTTAGGGTTAGGGTTAGGGTTAGGGTTAGGGTTAGGGTTAGGGTTAGGGTTAGGGTTAGGGTTAGGGTTAGGGTTAGGGTTAGGGTTAGGGTTAGGGTTAGGGTTAGGGTTAGGGTTAGGGTTAGGGTTAGGGTTAGGGTTAGGGTTAGGGTTAGGGTTAGGGTTAGGGTTAGGGTTAGGGTTAGGGTTAGGGTTAGGGTTAGGGTTAGGGTTAGGGTTAGGGTTAGGGTTAGGGTTAGGGTTAGGGTTAGGGTTAGGGTTAGGGTTAGGGTTAGGGTTAGGGTTAGGGTTAGGGTTAGGGTTAGGGTTAGGGTTAGGGTTAGGGTTAGGGTTAGGGTTAGGGTTAGGGTTAGGGTTAGGGTTAGGGTTAGGGTTAGGGTTAGGGTTAGGGTTAGGGTTAGGGTTAGGGTTAGGGTTAGGGTTAGGGTTAGGGTTAGGGTTAGGGTTAGGGTTAGGGTTAGGGTTAGGGTTAGGGTTAGGGTTAGGGTTAGGGTTAGGGTTAGGGTTAGGGTTAGGGTTAGGGTTAGGGTTAGGGTTAGGGTTAGGGTTAGGGTTAGGGTTAGGGTTAGGGTTAGGGTTAGGGTTAGGGTTAGGGTTAGGGTTAGGGTTAGGGTTAGGGTTAGGGTTAGGGTTAGGGTTAGGGTTAGGGTTAGGGTTAGGGTTAGGGTTAGGGTTAGGGTTAGGGTTAGGGTTAGGGTTAGGGTTAGGGTTAGGGTTAGGGTTAGGGTTAGGGTTAGGGTTAGGGTTAGGGTTAGGGTTAGGGTTAGGGTTAGGGTTAGGGTTAGGGTTAGGGTTAGGGTTAGGGTTAGGGTTAGGGTTAGGGTTAGGGTTAGGGTTAGGGTTAGGGTTAGGGTTAGGGTTAGGGTTAGGGTTAGGGTTAGGGTTAGGGTTAGGGTTAGGGTTAGGGTTAGGGTTAGGGTTAGGGTTAGGGTTAGGGTTAGGGTTAGGGTTAGGGTTAGGGTTAGGGTTAGGGTTAGGGTTAGGGTTAGGGTTAGGGTTAGGGTTAGGGTTAGGGTTAGGGTTAGGGTTAGGGTTAGGGTTAGGGTTAGGGTTAGGGTTAGGGTTAGGGTTAGGGTTAGGGTTAGGGTTAGGGTTAGGGTTAGGGTTAGGGTTAGGGTTAGGGTTAGGGTTAGGGTTAGGGTTAGGGTTAGGGTTAGGGTTAGGGTTAGGGTTAGGGTTAGGGTTAGGGTTAGGGTTAGGGTTAGGGTTAGGGTTAGGGTTAGGGTTAGGGTTAGGGTTAGGGTTAGGGTTAGGGTTAGGTTAGGGTTAGGGTTAGGGTTAGGGTTAGGGTTAGGGTTAGGGTTAGGGTTAGGGTTAGGGTTAGGGTTAGGGTTAGGGTTAGGGTTAGGGTTAGGGTTAGGGTTAGGGTTAGGGTTAGGGTTAGGGTTAGGGTTAGGGTTAGGGTTAGGGTTAGGGTTAGGGTTAGGGTTAGGGTTAGGGTTAGGGTTAGGGTTAGGGTTAGGGTTAGGGTTAGGGTTAGGGTTAGGTTAGGGTTAGGGGGTTAGGGTTAGGGTTAGGGTTAGGGTTAGGGTTAGGGTTAGGTTAGGGTTAGGGTTAGGGTTAGGGTTAGGGTTAGGGTTAGGGTTAGGGTTAGGGTTAGGGTTAGGGTTAGGGTTAGGGTTAGGGTTAGGGTTAGGGTTAGGTTAGGGTTAGGGTTAGGGTTAGGGTTAGGGTTAGGGTTAGGGTTAGGGTTAGGGTTAGGGTTAGGGTTAGGGTTAGGGTTAGGGTTAGGGTTAGGGTTAGGGTTAGGGTTAGGGTTAGGGTTAGGGTTAGGGTTAGGGTTAGGTTAGGGTTAGGGTTAGGGTTAGGGTTAGGGTTAGGGTTAGGGTTAGGGTTAGGGTTAGGGTTAGGGTTAGGGTTAGGGTTAGGGTTAGGGTTAGGGTTAGGGTTAGGGTTAGGGTTAGGGTTAGGGTTAGGGTTAGGGTTAGGGTTAGGGTTAGGGTTAGGGTTAGGGTTAGGGTTAGGGTTAGGGTTAGGGTTAGGGTTAGGGTTAGGGTTAGGGTTAGGGTTAGGGTTAGGGTTAGGGTTAGGGTTAGGGTTAGGGTTAGGGTTAGGGTTAGGGTTAGGGTTAGGGTTAGGGTTAGGGTTAGGGTTAGGGTTAGGGTTAGGGTTAGGGTTAGGGTTAGGTTAGGGTTAGGGTTAGGGTTAGGGTTAGGGTTAGGGTTAGGGTTAGGGTTAGGGTTAGGGTTAGGGTTAGGGTTAGGGTTAGGGTTAGGGTTAGGGTTAGGGTTAGGGTTAGGGTTAGGGTTAGGGTTAGGGTTAGGGTTAGGTTAGGGTTAGGGTTAGGGTTAGGGTTAGGGTTAGGTGGTTAGGGTTAGGGTTAGGGTTAGGGTTAGGGTTAGGGTTAGGGTTAGGGTTAGGGTTAGGGTTAGGGTAGGGTTAGGGTTAGGGTTAGGGTTAGGGTTAGGGTTAGGGTTAGGGTTAGGGTTAGGGTTAGGGTTAGGGTTAGGGTTAGGGTTAGGGTTAGGGTTAGGGTTAGGGTTAGGGTTAGGGTTAGGGTTAGGGTTAGGGTTAGGGTTAGGGTTAGGGTTAGGGTTAGGGTTAGGGTTAGGGTTAGGGTTAGGGTTAGGGTTAGGGTTAGGGTTAGGGTTAGGGTTAGGGTTAGGGTTAGGTTAGGGTTAGGGTTAGGGTTAGGGTTAGGGTTAGGGTTAGGGTTAGGGTTAGGGTTAGGGTTAGGGTTAGGGTTAGGGTTAGGG